>VMOF01000013.1:36424083-36601266 GCA_011764245.1 Trialeurodes vaporariorum | reverse complement strand
AGAGAGAGAGAGAGAGAGAAGAGAAGAGAGAGAGAGAGAGAGAGAGAGAGAGAGAGAGAGAGAGAGATAGAGAGGAAGAGAGAGAGAGAGAGAGAGAGAGAGGGGGGGAGGGAGGGAGGGAGACGTTCCTAGATGCTCAACTGCGATCGTGAGATGGACATCGTGGTGGACGGAAAATGCGTTGAGTACTGCGATGATTTTTTTTTTGGGCCCTGATGGTGTCACAGAATACTACACCATCACGATTGTAGTATTCTCTGCTGGTATGAATACAAGTTTTACTGCGCGCTTGAATGGAGGAGGCTGGAGCGTTGAAGCGTTGAAGTTTCAAAACCTTAATACTTACGAACCGATCAATCTGAAACTTCAAGTCTCCTTTTTCAAGTCGGGATGGCCGTATTAATACTCATTGTTGTCATGACTACGACGGATGGTATAAATTGTTGAGGCCGTGCGTCGGCACTCTCCGGAAAGGGCCCTGCAAATACTCAGGCCGCTTCTTTCTTTGTACATTTGAAAGGAGTCGACCGAGTGAACGAATTCGAAGGTTAAGTTCAGAGACAAATATAGTAAACCAGCTAACAAGATAAAGCAGTAGAGAGGCTATGTCGGACGTGATACTCGGGCAGCATCAAGGGCGGATCCAGCAATATGACAACCATGTATTCTTCCCATTTGAACCTAAGAGAAAGAATCGATTATCGAGGGGGCCATGGCCCCTGGACTAATCGATTGTTTCTCACGCATTCAAATGGGAAGAATACACAGTTGCCAGATCGCTGGATCCGCCCATGGGCAGCATGGAGGCAGTCATAATCAGTGGCGGCTCGTGAAATTTGGCAACAGTGTCCTCCTCTCATTGAACCAATGTAAAACAATCGATTCTCCTGGAGGCTGCCAGCCTCCTCAAGAATCGATTCTTTTACATAAGTTTAAATTGAAAAATTGCATGGTTGCCAAATCGCACGAGCCGCCATTGGTCATAATGGAAATCTCTTTTAGACATTTTTCATACAGGCTCGGTTTTTTTCACATCATATTTTTTACACAAATCCTCTCTATCACTAT
The DNA here is from genome assembly GCA_011764245.1 of Trialeurodes vaporariorum. Taxonomy (NCBI): domain Eukaryota; kingdom Metazoa; phylum Arthropoda; class Insecta; order Hemiptera; family Aleyrodidae; genus Trialeurodes; species Trialeurodes vaporariorum. Next base: position 36,600,198 of record VMOF01000013.1, on the reverse strand, counting down.
CAGTGGCGAGGCATGATATTTGGCAACATTCCTTTTTCCCATTTAAACACATAAGAAAGGTCGAAATGCCTGTGGTCATCGCCGATGACTGAAGCGTTCGACTTTTTTGGTTAATTTATATGGAGAAAATACATTGTTGTCAAATTTCACGCTTCACCACTGATCTCTATAGCTCTTTGCTTTCTGTCAATCGACTCCTTCGTGTTGAGACTTCGAAGTCCTCGACTCTTAGTCGCCTACGTGAAAGTCGAAAACCACCAAACAATAGACTGATTTAGTGAGTCGATATATCGTGCGATTATATGCGATATACTCGTCTGGACCTATCGAAGTTCCGACTGGTTCGATATACATGGGTTTTCCCATAAGGAATCGGAATGCGATTTTCAAGCGGAAATTTCGGCCTTTTTGAGACATTTTTTACACGTCGGAGGTTGCGATAATGGAATCTACGTATCCTCAAGTGCCAGGAACCAGCATAAAATAGGGCGATAGCGCAAAATTTAAACTAGTTATGCCGCATATATCGAACCAAGTCGTGAAAGTGAGGTTATGGCACCCCATTGTTTACATCCTTCCTTCCAACCTCTATGAACTGCAAAACTTCCATAAATTTCGACATTTAGCTGTTATTTCTTTAGAACTTTTGGAGGAATAATATACTAGAGTATTGTAGTTCACCTGCTTTGAAATTTTGAGCTCCAATATGCTTGATATTACTCAACAAGTTAGTGTTTCCTCATCACCGCAACGGTACAGAATCTAAGTAGGTACTTTATTGTCGTTTGCCTAGCCTAAAATTTTATCGCTGGGTTACTAACACATCTAAATTACAACAATAGGTTCTTACCTTCTATCTGTAATTCAAATCTAGACAAGTTAAAGGGGGAACACTCAAATAAAGCTAGAGGAAGGCTACAGTCAGGAACGTGTGGGAGGACGGTTGATTGATGACGGGACTGAATCACCCTGCCGAAAGGTTCTTTACAGTCGACAATGTTTTTAGAAGTATGTTATTGAAGGGTAAGAGGTAAATGAAGGATACAAGCATCAAAGAAACGAACGAAACACCGGCAGGTTGAAGAATATGACTGAAAAATTCAAACGAAGACTCGGGTAGAGTTACGGAACATGCCTTTTTCTAAAATCTGTGGTAATGTCAGGCATTACAGGACTCAAAATGTTAGTGCAAGTGTGCTACAATACTCTGACACATAATTCCTCCAAAAGTTTCGAAGAAATAACTGCTAAATGTCGAAATTTATGGAAGTTTTGCAGTTCATAGAGGTTGGAAGGAAGGATGTAAACAATGGGGTGCCATAACCTCACTTTCACGACTTGGTTCGATATATGCGGCATAACTAGTTTAAATTTTGCGCTATCGCCCTATTTTATGCTGGTTCCTGGCACTTGAGAATACGTAGATTCCATTATCGCAACCTCCGACGTGTAAAAAATGTCTCAAAAAGGCCGAAATTTCCGCTTGAAAATCGCATTCCGATTCCTTATGGGAAAACCCATGTATATCGAACCAGTCGGAACTTCGATAGGTCCAGCCGATTCACTAAATCAGTCTATCAGAACTCGTATAGCGCGTGTCGATTCGTAGCATTATCCATCGAGGGATTCTGAATTTTTTTTCAGAAGTGTTGCGCGATTCTGAACTTTACACTCTAACGAGGAAACTAATGAAAATTCATGATTCACTGAATAGGAACAGAGAGAGGAAGAAAAGAAAAATATTCCGTCTGTTAATTTAGCGGTTCTTGAACTATTTCGTTAGCCTCCCTCTCCCCCCCCCCCATTTCCTCAATGCTTTTCTCATTCATATTTCTAATTGGGCGGAATATATTTAGAAGCCTGCACAAAAAAAAAAGATCTAAAATTAATTAAGGAGGTGCATAACCGTAGAAATATGTGGAGGTTCGGTTGTTGCAAAATACGACTGTCGGTGTAATAAACCTTGCGTTGTTCGATAACCTTCCTAGCGAGCAAGTGCGCTGCAAAAACTTGGAGGTTGTGATTCATAGAGATTTTATTATACTATTTGTATTATCTGTCCATCGATCAATTTCGCAGTGGCGGCTCGTGCAATTTGGCAACAATGTTTTCCCTCCATTTGAATGTATGAAAAACAATCGATTGCAGGTGAAGCGCTGCTTTCACTATCGAATCGATCGTTTTATATAGAATCAAATGGAGAGAAAACAATGTTGCCAAATTGCACGAGCCGCCCGCCGCGCCGCTGCAATTTCGACCGCATTAAACAGCGATTGCTCGCGATGGAATAAACTTTAGCGGCCAAAAGTTAGACAGTAAACAGCCCACATTCGCCTGTTGTTGTTGGTCATAGGTTAGTTTTTCATCGTGGTTTAAATCGACTGGTTTTTTGACAGACCAGCTCGAGACACGTGTTTCAGCCATTAAACTTCCAAAAATAATACATTATCAAATTCAAATTAAAGTTTACTTGAAACTAAATGACAAGATTTAAGTTTAACCTAACCATGACTTAACCAATTTAGTAACGCAGTAGTTATACGCATTAGTCACGCAACGGATCAACGAAACTTCCAAATCCGTCCACAAGAGTGCAGCGCATGCTTTAAAGTTACATGCATTCTCATGAATGGGTAATCTAATGCCCATCATGACTTACAATTAGATCGATATCTCTGTTCAAATAGCCGTAAATAGCGACTTAGGTTGATGGGTATTATGATACCCATTGTGAATGAATGAGTTAATAGATACCTATATGTATACTTTGCAACTTCACTTCTCTATCAATGTTTTTACGTGGCCATTTAAGTATTTAAGCTCGACGACCGCAAAAATGGTGCAATTTGCCAGACGGATTGACGTCACGCTCCTAAAGAGACTATCTATTTAAAAAAAAAAAAAAAAAAAAAAAAAAAAAAAAAAAAAGAGAGAGAGAGAGAGAGAAAAATTGAGAACGCAGGACACGCGAGAAGCCACACGAGACAGGTGTAAACTTGTTTTCGGTGACGATGCATCGGACAAAATATGATGGAAGGATGAGGAAACTTATATTCCGTCAGCGTCAGTCAGCTAGGACGACCGGACGGACGGCGGACAATGACTTTGGCCCGCTGTTCAGCGTTCAAGTCGGATATCGACCGCGACGTCTCGAGATGAGTGACACCATCACACAGTGACTCTGGAAAAATATCGCGGATAGCAAGAAAAAAAGCACGCGCAGAAACGAGAGAGAGAGAGAGAGCGAGAGAGGGCGAAAGAGAGCGAGTGAGAGAGGGGGGAACTAACAGTTGAGTTTTGAATTTAAAAAATATAATTCGATTTTAGTCGAAATCTATCAATATGAAAAATATGTTCACTTGTCGTGTCTCTTAAAATGCGCTCAATAAATTTGTATTATGCTAAATCGATCTATTACTTTGTTTAGTTTTTGTTTTGTTTGTTTGTTTGTTTGTTTGTTTGTTTTTTGTTGTTGTTATTTTTTTAAATAGTAATAAAAAAAAAAAAAAAAAAAAAATTAAAAAAAAACCAGCTTTGAAATAGATTTTTGAAGTATAGAACAAGGTATTTTTCCGAAACACAGGAGTTATTTTCACAGAAAACATGCTAAAACGGCAAAGAAAGAAAATCCCGATACGAAAATAATATGATGAGTCACTAGGTATGTTGCCTTCACTTTGTGATTTTTCATCTGCTCAAACAAAATGATAGGAAAGTATTCTCCTCAGTTTTTCATTGTGAAAATTTCTTGCACTGCCCATACAGTTTTTCAATGAATATTTTGATTTCATTCAATTTCCTTTGGGGGGGGGGGGGGGATAGTTACAAATTTAGTGCAAAATGGCAAAAAAAACTTATCATACGTTCTTCACGTGCGTGTGCTCTTCATTGGTTTTTCTATGAATTTTACTCGCACTTTCTGTAAAGACTGAGCATTAGAAACAGATAAATACTATTAGAATTTCACAAATTCGGCAACCTTTTCCTTGATTTTTTATTGTTTTCAATAAATTTGAAAAATGGTCTGGCAGTTTAATGACAGTTTACGCAAAAAATCTACGCGGCTGCTGCAGGTACTAGAAGTTTATTAGACTTGTACAGCAACTGGCGCAACCAGAATCTCTCCCATCTCTCTCATTTCCCATTTGAATGTATATAAGAAGGAAAAGGGCAGAAAGAGGGTGTTTTATCCCTTCGTCCATCCTCGTCTAACATACGGTTCTTAATGGAGAAAAGAGAGAGATGAAGAAACTCTCGTTACACTGGCGCAACCAGGATCTCTCCCATCTCTCTCATTTCCCATTTGAATGTATAAGAAGGTAAAGGACAGAAAGAGGGTGTTTTATCCCTTCGTCCATCCTCGTCTAACATACGGTTCTTAATGGAGAAAAGAGAGAGATGAAGAAACTCTCGTTACACTGGCGCAACCAGGATCTCTCCCATCTCTCTCACTTCCCATTTGAATGTATATAAGAAGGAAAAGGGCAGAAAGAGGGTGTTTTATCCCTTCGTCCATCCTCGTCTAACATACGGTTCTTAATGGAGAAAAGAGAGAAATGAAGAAACTCTCGGAGCGCTACAATGTACAGCCATTAAATTTTGAAAAATCGTGACTCTACTCCTAATGTGTGTCGGTCATTAAGCTTTTCTACATAAGAAACACCTCGAGCCTGACTCTCTTGAACTTGTTGAGTCAACTCACGTGAGCACAGCTACTTTAAATAAAAAAAAAGAAGTTCCGTGTGATGTGGGATTGTGGGGCACAGGGCAAGGAAGTACATTATTGGCGACCTAGAGAGATTCGGAAAACGCAACAGAGCGCAACTTCATTACGTCGAGGGAAACCGCAGCCGGAAACCCCTAAAATGTAAACTCGAACCACGAACGCGTCCATAGCCTAACATCAGAAAGAAATGTTGGAGATACATATTACAGGCGAAGCATCAGCGCTCTAATAGAGATGTAATTTTCTGAAAGAATCTTTTGGAATTGAATTCGAAATTTTGAACAAAATTGTGTGACCTTTCAAAATTCTAAGAAAATTGTCCTCTTTTGATCGACTTTTACACCTTGACAGTTGACGACATAGTGTGTCCGGCTGTTATGAACCTAAAACCAGGTTTTCTCATCATAAGATACCTCTTTCTCTTTCTCACCCCTCTCGCAACGTTTTCCATGTATTTTGACCCGCTCATTTCAAATTCGTCCTTAGTTTTTACTCAAAACTCATACTTTTTCCAGAATTTCAAATGTTTTGCTTAGAAGACGTAACTTCGAATTTACGTAAAATCTAGACCAGTTTAATGAAAACTGATAGCATTTTTGAAATCAGCGTCTCAAAATACATAAAATAGCGATGATGAAGTGAAATTGTAGGCGTATAATAATTCTAAAACACTAAAAAATAGTAAAATTAACACTGATGGATGGTGAATGTCGCGGACAGATTATGTCGTTTTTGATGCTTACTTCTTTTGAACGGTCTAAAAAATGTAAAAAAAAGTCAAATCCCAAAATGCGAGCACACGGGAAAAAATCAGGTCTTCACATTTTCTACCATATTGCTGAAAAAGCCTCAGCTACCGCTATCGAGTGTTTTTTCTACCATGGTAGATTTTTCGACTACCACGGTAGATTTTTTGACGACCCTGGTAGATTTTTGCAGGTCTTGATAGTAAAAAATCTACGATGATGGATAAAAAATCTACCGTGGTAGTCAAAAAATCTACCGTGGTAGACGAAAAATCTACTATGATGGAAAAAACACTCGATCACGGTAGCTGAGGCTTTTTCAGCAATCATAGTAGAAAATATGAAGACCTGATTTTTTTCCGTGCATGAAGGGGTGAAATGCTGATTTTTGGCAGCAAAATCGCTACACAGACTTTACGTCCACTACTGTAATGTCCACCGCTATAGACGTCCACAGAAATGACGCCCACTAACATATGTCCACCGAGCTTTATTGCTCCACAATTCAATAACACCATAAAATGGGAAATATTCGATAAAAAGGTGCGAAAATAGATTTATTTCTGTGACAGTAACAGGAAAACTTGGTACTTTATCATTCGTGTCCTTTAGCGGCGCATAGTTAAAAAACAGTTGTACGTAATTAAAAAAAAAAGCAAGTGCTGGGTTATAATGCTACTTACTCAGGTTTATTTGGAGTTAAGAGAAAATGCCCCAGGAACTCAAATACACATCTCTGAAATGTCTCAATACATTCCTGGGTAAACTAAGTAGTAAACTTACTGTGAAAGAAAGAAGAAAAAATCATCTCTTAAGAAAGAAGAAAAAACAAGTGGTCCAATTGTGGACATTTAATGTCCAGAATTATTGCGATGATGGACGTTTGTTTTTGTGGACATTTAGTTGGGTGGACGGACAATTTTGTGGACGTAAAGAAGCGGTGGACATAAAACTAGTGGACGAAAAGTCCTGCAACCGCAAAATCCATTATTTTAACCCAATGGGCGCCGGTAAGCGCTTTAATAACACCCCCAACTTTCCCCCTCAAAATATATATGCGAGGAAGTTTCGTGAAAATTAGTTTGTTGGCTACCGAAATTGAATCATTACTTTAATAGACACCGCTGCTAATGACTCCGGTACAGTATGGTGGGTGAGTGATGATAAAGAGGCGAAGAGTGGGGAGACTAGCGAGTGCGGGGGGAGGGGAGGGGAGGGGGGAGGGGGAGGGGGAGGAAGAAGATGCAGTGAAGTGATTTGGTAAAAGGTTCTCACGGCCAGAGTCCGAGGACTCGACTCATGATTACGCGTTAATAGGAAATATTTTGGCACTGATGTAATATCCCTCGCAAGTCGAGAAACTATGGAGGCTAACGAACGATTTTCCGCTTTGATCATCTTCATATTTTCCCGCAGTTACGAAGGTCAATGAAAGAGAGCGAGGCTAGGGGGGGGGGGGGGGGGGGGGGGGTGATAATGATGTTGATAGACGGAATGGAAAACAACGACAATAGTAAATTGGGAAATGTTCTGTCTTAAGCGACGAGGATTCGAGGATTATAGTTTTTTCAGTTTCTGACTATCTTTAGGTACGAGTGAGGAGATTTAACATGGGATGGGGGGGGGGCGTCCATTTGGAAAACTCGCAATATACATATTTATAACCACTTTTGACAGAAAATCAAGATGGCGAGGGAAAAGGATGCTTCCGCATCTAAAGGTGATTTCTCACCTGCGGGTGAAGTAAGATTCTGGCTCAATAGAAAGCGCCACTCGTCAAGTTTTTAAAATATCAAGGATTAAATTTTTTTTTCAGTTTTTTTTTTTTTTTTTTTCAGCTTTTTTTGGAAAGGAAACACAAGAACTGCGTGGTTTTTCAGTTAATTCTTGAAGCCCCAAATTTTAACAATATTGTCCCTAGATTGATGGAGAAATCAAGCTAGGCTAATGATAGGGTATAAGTAGGAGCATTTTATCATAATGATGGAACGCCCCTACCTGGCCGAAAATGTTGCCTCCATTTCAGTGCTTGATTTCTTTGTCAATCTAGGACCAATATTGTTGAAATTTGGCTAAGAAAAAATTGAATAAAAAATTACGAAGTAAGTATACCAGCGGAGACGCCCCCTTTCGATTAATACTTTCGAGGGGGGAGGGGGGGAGGGGGCGGACAAAAAAAAATGATAAGCTTTTAAAGTCAAATTTGCACGCTTCGCCAATAATGTAGTGTTGCGTGATGGTAAAAGTTCAAAGAATGAAGTTCAAAAATTCGAGCAGACGTCAAGTTAGGTCACGTTCGGGATGACGTCGCGTCGCGTCGTCCGCGCTGTTCCGGACAATTTACCCGCGCAAGAGTATGAGGGCCACGGCCAATTACGAGAAGAAGTCAAAGACGGAGCAAAACGCAACGGTATTGTTTCCGTAAATTTGTGGGAATAAAAATCTCGAGAATGAATCAGAGCATCGTTGCGAGATGGCACATAGAAAAATCTTCAATATTTACTTTGAATATATAGTAAATAAAGATTTTCCTAAAATAGCCCGAATACATATAAAGAAAAAATTGAACACTAAAATCGGGAAACAAGGCTAAAAAAAGATATATAAAAAGATATATAATAGATGATGAGAACAATAAGCTGAACAGCCATAACACATGATTATCATTTATCACAGGATTTTTATTTAGAAAACAAGTGAAAAACGGCTTCCGGTGAAAAAAAAACGGAAAACGTCAAAAACTGTGAAAACGTGAAAAACGGTGAAACGTTGGCTTCCAACGGCCTCACTAATTATTCAGTTTATTTTTCACGTCCACCATGTAGTTTTCGGCTGTGTTATTTCCAGATTTATTTGTTATTATTATATTTTTCACTGATGATGGCCGCGGTGTTCCGGTCGAAACGTCTGATCCAACTAAATCGTTCATTTTTTCACTTGTTTTCTAAATAAAAATCCTGTGATAAATGATAATCATGTGTTATGGCTGTTCAGCTTATTGTTCTCATCATCTATTACATATCTACTAGCCAACTTTAATCTTAATACATAAAAAGATATATATAGTAATAGATGGGCAAGTGGGGGAATGAAGTGTTTATTTTGCTACAACAACAACAACAACAACATGGAGCAAAGAGCATGTTTTCCTGAAAATTTAAGGTTTTTTCCTCTTAATTTCACAAAAACTAGCATGTCATTTCCTATAATGCACCTTATACTCAGGGGAGGGAGGGGGGGAATAAGAGAATAAAATGAATCGTAGATTTAACAGTTCAAATAGTAAACGTGGGGTGCTCAAAATGGTTTTGTTACTTTAACAAACCGTAATAAAAAAAACGGAAAATGAATCAAAAAAATATTGTTGTTAAACTAACAAAACAGATTGCAAGACTGACAAAATGAATGAGAATTTTACAAAAATTTTGTTGATTTAACAATCCATTTTGTCAGTTCAACAAAAATATTTTGTTGATTCAGATTCACTACTCCGTTGCGTTTAATTAACAAAACCATTTTGAGGCCCCTACGGACCCACGTTTACCATTAGAATAGTGAAATTGACTCATCTGTTTTTTTTTCTTCCCCCCCTTCCCCCCTCCCTCCCCGTTTACACTCAATAGCGATAATGATGCAGTATCACGACGATTAATTATTGCAGGCTCTTGCCGGCTCTAACTGCTGCGAATAAAGAAGACGATTAATTATTGCAGGCTCTTGCCGGCTCTAACTGCTGCGAATAAAGAAGACGATTAATTATTGCAGGCTCTAACTGCTGCGAATAAAGAAGACGATTAATTACTGCAGGCTCTTGCCGGCTCTAACTGCTGCGAATAAAGAAGACGATTAATTACTGCAGGCTCTTGCCGGCTCTAAGTGCTGCGAATAAAGAACGAGCTTCGAACTTTGCTACACATCAGTGGCGGCTCGTACAATTTTGCAACAATGTTTGCCATCCATTTTAATCCGTGTAAAACAATCGATTGTTGGTGAAGCAGCACTTCACTATCGAATCGATTGTTTTATATACAATCAAACGGAGGTAAAACACAGTTGCCAAATTGCACGAGCCGCCACTGCTAAACATTCGCCCTTCTCCTCGTTATCAACTTCATTTAAAACCATCGATCAGACCAAAAGGAATCAAAAGAACTCACCGCACCTGACGTGACACTGAAAACGTAACAGTGGCGGCTCGTGCAATGTGGCAACAATGGACTCCCTCCATTTAAACCTATGTAAAATAATCGATTCTTTGGTGAGGCGCTGTGCCTCACCTAGAATCGATCTTTTAGCACAGATTTAAATGGCAAAATAGCAGAGTTGCCAGATTGCACGAGCCGCTACTGTAATGTAAACAAACTTGTCACAAATCAATGTAACAAAACAAGCTGCGCCGCCTGGATGAAAAAACTGACACTTACCTGAAACAGACATAGAAACAACGAAATAAATTAGTGATTAAAAAAAAAAAAAAAACAGGGTTCGATCATAATGTGAGGTAAACAAACAAGTATGCAACGACATTTTTTCCGAGGTTCAAATAATAAGAATTGTGATTTGATTGATTTATTAGTGACGCCCGCCACGAGCCAGGTTCGATCCATCGTTTAGTTCTGAACGATCCATTAATCAAAACGCAACTTGCTAACTAATCGTTCCGAGAAGGAAGCTTCGTGATGCAAAATATTAGAAAGCAGTGGCGGCTCGTGCAATCCGGCAACCGTGCACTTTTGCCATTTGAACGTATGCAAAAAGATCGATATTAGGTGAGGCGCTGCGCCTCACCAAGTAATCGATTATATTACACAGTTTTAAATGGAGGAAATCCATTGTTGCCACATTGCACGAGCCGCTGCTGTTAGAAAGCAGCCGTTGATTGATTTAGAAACATAAAAAAAAAAAAAAAAAAAAAAAAAAAAAAAACACTTCAAAAATGAATCATCATTAAAGTTCATTGCACCTGAACCTGAAATCGAGCCTTCAATTTCGAAGTCAATAGTTTTGTTTGTAACCGACTGATACATCACACACGGGAAAAAAGACTGGTAGAATTTACAAACCTGGTAGGTTATCTTAATATACCACAAGATACGTTGCATTTACCATATTATGGTAAAATTTACTGTACTTGATAGCAGACTCCAAAATCAGCTATGCTGATGGTAAATTCTACCCCCCCCCCCCCCCCCCCCCGTGCACCTAAAATTCCGCACGTCATGACATGACGACAGTGACGGCACGTGCAATTTGGCAACAATGGATTCCCTCCATTTAAACTTATGTAAAATAATCGATTCTTCGGCGAGGCACTGACAAAATCACACTGTTGCCAGATTGCACGAGCCGCTCCCGTATGACATCACGGTCACTCAAAATCAATCAATAATTTATTTTATTACTTAAAAATACTCTTCGGAGAGGGTGTCTGACTGGCGGATCCAGGAATCTATCCTTCTCTCTCATTTCCCATCAGAATGCATATGTTAGAGAAGGGCAGATGAGGGGCAGTCAAGTGATTATCGCCCCTCTTCCATCCTTTTCTAACACATGCGTTCTAATGGGACAAGAGAGAGAAGGACACTTTCTTGAATTCGCTAGTGGGGTCTCTCTCTATCTGACAACACTGAACTTTACCCACAGAGAGCTACTTGAGGACAAGGAACTCTCTATTATTTTAATCCTCTTTTTGTTCCACTTCCATCCATTCACTCACTCACTCACTCACTCACTCACTCACTTACTCATTCACTCACTCACTCACTCACTCACTCACTCACTCACTCACTCACTCACTCACTCGCTCCTTGCCCTCCGTTCCTTGACAAAGGAATATCACTTTCGTCTCATCGCATAGCATTGAATAGAGTCCAGTCCTGTGCCGTCCTATCCCGTCCGGTTCGTTTCCGTGTTCCTCAGGTCGAACAGGTCTGTGTGTAGTGTACCAAGCATCGGCAGCGTTGCCACGTGGCACAGTGGATCGAAAAATGGAAATTTCCGGACAAAAAAAATGTTGTTCTTGGCTTTAAAAAAACGCTTTAGATCTGATATTATCTCGCAAAAACAATGATATTTGACTTATTTTATGCTCTGAAATGTATGATGTCGTACATGTTTAAATTATCTTGCCATTTAGTGTTCATTATTTCGATTTGTATTTGTAAAATTATGTCCTGGAAATTGTATGTTTCGGTTCCACTGTGCGCGGCGGCGCGCGCGCAGAACGGAAACACGCGGACAATGTCGCAAAGCTAGTTCCGATGCGGGATCTGATGTGAGCGCTGCAATATCGTCAGTTCCCGGGCTTGAAAGGCTCCAACGCGCGGTGGACTCGTGCGGCGCTGTCAAGTTTAATTTTTGGGATTTATTTTTTCATTTTTCTCTCACTTTCATAGAGCATGTAGTATGGCGTAGCGTGTTTTTTGGCAACGTTACCTTTGTTTCATTTAGACCCGCATGAAAAATATACACATGTATATCGAAGCTTCGGCGATGACTATCAAATTCGACCTCTTGAGTGGATTTGTTAAAAAGAATGGAATACTAGATAACATGCTTCGCTACTGCTTACATTAAACAATCCAAAGTTATCGAATCGATATTTTAAATGGGTTGAAATGTAAGAAATGCATCGTAGCCAAATTGCAAGCAATATGCAGGGGCGTAGTTGTTATTTGATAAAGTTGCATTGTTCTATTTAAACCCATGAAAAATATCGAAATATATCTAAAAATGGCGAAGCATGACTATCAAATTCGACCTTTTGTGTGGATTTGTTCAAAGTACGAGATACAATTTTGCCAGGTTGCATTCACTGCTACATTCATAAAACAATTAAAAGTTATCAAATCGATATTTTATATGGGTTTAAATTTAAGAAATGCAGCGTATCCAAATTGTAAGCGATATGCAATGGCGTAGAGTGTTATTCATGACAACGTTGCATTCGTTCCATTTAAACCCATTAAAACTATCGATGGATAACAATAAGAATCGGCGATGACTATCAAATTCGACCTTTTGTGTGGATTTTGTTCAAAGAACGAGATACAATGTTGCCAGATAACATGCTTCACTATTACATACATTAAACAATCAAAAGTTCTCAAATCGATATTTTACATGGGTTTAAATGTAAGAAATGCAGCGTAGCCAAATTGTAATGTAAGCGACGCCACCGCCACCAAATCTCAGGTTACGATTCCGTTTCGCAATAGAACGTAGAAGTAAGGTATGATAAAAGAGCATTGTGTAATCTAAACAACACAATCAACGACACAAGAAGACAAACTATATGCGATGGTAAATGGGGCAACAGCCGCAAAAATTGGAAATTTAAGCTGGAAATAGAGGTAGGTACTTCAGTATCAAACTGCGTGAGACAGTCTCTACAGAGAACACAGTCGCAACATGAAGGCAAAAAAAAAAAAAAAAAAAAAAAAAAACCGCAAGCCTGCAGATTATTAGCACGTGCGGGCGCAGTGAGAAGGAGGGGGAGAGGGGGGCGGGGAGAGGGGGGGCGGGGGAGGAGAAACAGCTGAAAAAACATAAACATAGGCGCGGTAGTTTCGTTGATATGAGATCAACGACGCGACTCGACGCGACGGTTCTTTGAGTCCCAATCTGCAGTTACCTACCGCAAAATTAATTGTCAAAACTAGTCAAGCAGGATCTCTATTATAACCGTAGCCTAGCATAACAATAATAGCATTGATCGCCAAAACATGAACAAAAATACTAGACCAGCTAGAAAAACAGTGAAAACCAAGCCCAAGGGACGAACGATCATACCTCTTCTGTATAACAAACAGTATTTCCGATAGAACCTTGCCGACTTTAATCGAAAAACACTTATCCCACTTCGATATAAATGAAGGGTAGAGTGGATAAAGGGGTTATGTGACATTTTGGAAAAAATCGAGTTAGCACAGTGGATGAAGGAGTTATGATGGTATCTGTCTATAAATTTTCCAACTTGGTTCAAAAAAGTAGGATATGACCCTACTTTCGCAAAGCTGTTGCGGTTGATGTTTAGCTAAAATGTCGAAAACGTCCATACTTTGAACTTTAAAGTCGATTTTCTCAAAATCAAAAAAGTTTCACATAACCCCTTTATCCACTCTACCCTTCAAATTAATGTCATATCTGCTTCTTATAGTTGGGGTCGGCCAACGAGTCATAACCTATAGAGGGACTATGCTATGTAATAAATTCTATCCCGAAATGAGGCGGTTACATGAACGATTTGTTTATGGATTGTTTGTCTCTTATTATTTAACCTTAAATAAAAAAAATGCAATATGGGGCTCTTGCAAACTCTTACAATAAGCAAATAAATAGTCCAATCTGATGTAAAGACCAGCGGAAATCACAAAAATCACACTGTAAAATTCTAAAATTTAGTAATAAACTCACGTAAACTGCTACAACGGCAAGATCGTGATGGTGGTTCAACGCAGGTATCATGGGAGATTCCTGTCTATTATGTCACTTTCTCTACGGAGACACAGAGATATGTCTCAATTTAGATAGGAATCTCCCACGATACCTGCGTCTCTTCGCCATTAAGCCCGATTCCGTGAGTGAATTTCGTGTTTTTCTAGTGTACTCATCGTCATTTTTACAGGTTTTTATCCAAGAATCAACTCTTCAATCCTCTTCAGCAAAAGTTTGCAAGAGCCCCATTGATCCAGAGGAAATTGATTTTTAATCGAAAGTACAAGTGTTTTACAGTGACTACCTGTATACAGAATTCTAATACAACCATCTCGGTGAGAAAGTTTCGTTTGTTTCTGTCATGTGTCGGTTTTCTTTATCGTGGAAATTCTTCTACAAGAAACAGTTATGGCGGTTTCTGTATGCAGATATCCACTCCCTTACACTTCCACATACATTACAAATCAATGCCAAATGAATTTGTCACAAATTTTTATAAAAACTTTAAAGGTACAAAATAAGATATAAACAGACTGAGTCTGTGTGAAAATTTCCATAAGAGATTTCCACCATAGCTGCCTCTGGGGTGCCTCATAAGCACGTCCCAGAAAACCCATCGACAGTTTTAACATAGCTCATAATCCTGGTTTTTGGGCCCTCATTTTGGTGACTGCCTCATTTACTTAATTGAGGCATTTTTCGGTAAATGGGCGTATGGCGATTTACGCCCTTTTTTGGGAGAACTCGTTTTTGAAATCCTGACGATGTGACCTAACAGGTGATATAAAGTTATTCATATGTTGAACGGAAAATAACCACGAAACAATCGTTCGAATGGACGCACCTCGGCTGAATTCATAAACGTATGGGCTACAGTATCCCTTTCGAGCGGTACTCGCAGCGGCTCGCGCTCGGTATCTGTACTTGCATCGCAGATAGCTAAGCTCAGTGGATAAGTCAGTGTGTGTGTGTTTTGCGTTTTTGGCTCGGTCTCCAATGACAACAATAAAACCCTCTTTTTTGGCCAAAAATAGGCCCAAAAGGGCCTTAACATCATCCCTCCTTCTTACAATTTCATTTTCTCCAAGTTTTTGACACAAATCTAACACAAAAAATACTTGTCGGATAGGCTGGGAGAGAAAAAAAAAACGTTTTTCGGTAAAAGGGCGTATAACGCTTCAACTTTGAACTTTTACTGCTCAACTAATTTTCACTCTACAAACTTGAAATTGAGTAGAGCTCTTCTTGAATGTTTGCTTTACAAGCCAATGTTTCAAATTTTGAAAAATCTGCAGTAGTCTCTATGTTATAACGTTTTAAACTTTCAAACGCGTTTTTCTCGAAAGTCGTTTTTTTGCCATCAACCCATTTACCGAAAAATGCCTCAATTTCAAACGCTCCACCCATTTGCATTTCTCTTGTTACGCTTTAAAATAGATCAATCAGTTGTTAGTTTCTCGATAAAGCGCATTATAAACTATCGCGCGCTGGCTTTACAGTATAAATTGAATTATAGTCTGTCTATAATGGAACGGCCAATTAATTATAGCACGAACTCCCCAAAACAATAGAAGAAAAGATCAGTAGCGCACCGAGAGTTTCTTCATCTCTCTCTTTTCTCCATTAAGAAACGTATGTTAGACAAGGATGGACAAGGGGATAAAACCCCCTCCTTCTGTTCTTTTCCTACTCATACATTCAAATGGGAAATGAGAGAGATGGAAGAGATCCTGGTTGCGCCAGTGGAAAAGATCGTAATAAAGCCCAAGCTGAGGAATGTTCGCTGTTTTTTTTTTTCTTTTCTCTTCTTCTACTTCTTCTTCTTTTTCAATTTTCCCCATCTTCCTTCATTTCGCATGTTCTAAGTTCAAAATTGGCGGGGTTTGGCAAACAGGAAACGGAAGTGAAAACGGTGCTCCGCCCGCGAAACAAAGCTCGAATGCAGATCTGGATCAGTGGCCAGGGTTGCCGGATGTCTCTAAAGAAATTAGGGAGGACCTACCTTATATATATATATATATATATATATATATATATATATATATATATATATATATATAAAATTATATATATACACACACACACACACTTAGAGAAAAAGTTAAATGGCCAAAACAATTTATAATATACAACAGTGAAATGGGAACTAGACCAATATATATATATATATATATAGTGGTTCAAATAAGAGCTAAATAGCCAGTTATTTTTTAAAAAAAAACTGGCTATTTAGCTCTTATTTCAACCACTATGTATTGAATTAGCCATATTGAAAATATATTCCATTATATATATATATATATATATATATATATATATATATATATATATATATATATATATATATATATATATATATATATATATATATATATATATATATATATATATATATATATATATTAAATTAAGTTGAGATATGGCACTATATAAACATAATAATAAGTAAACAAAATAAGTGGTAAGTGCCTGAATATTTTTTTAAATAATTTTTCTGGATTTTATTCAAAGAACAATAAGGCAAGAAAAATTACAATTTTAGATTTTAAGAAACAAACGTTTCGGCTGCAAAACACTAGCCATCTTCAGTGTAAAATTTAAATACATTAAAAAGAAAAAACAACCAAAATAAAGGAACCACAAACGGTTACATGATGAAAATAGTGAAGAAAGAAAGAGCAGAAAGAAAACAAAGACACGCAGACGCAGTCTACCCTGGACAAAGGAGCACTGAAGATCACAAACAAATCAATCACGGAAAAGTAGCAAAAAACACACAGTTGCCACATTGCCGCATGAATAATAAATCTAAAATTGTAATTTTTCTTGCCTTATTGTTCTTTGAATAAAATCCAGAAAAATTATTTAAAAAAATATTCAGGCACTTACCACTTATTTTGTTTACTTATTATATATATATATATATATATATATATATATATATATATATATATATATATATATATATATATATATATATATATATATATATATATATATATATATATATATATATATATATATATATAAACATATGGCGACATATTTTAGCATATTTTAGCTATGGTAGATGGCGCGGGAGCATTTGCTTCTCGCGTCATGTCAGCAGTGTCGTTTCGACGACTTGCTGTGTGCGAAAAGCATTGAGTAGAGGCAGCTTCGAGTAAGCCCACCTGATGAGTCGTAACAACGACGAAACCGGTCGTGGCGCTCTCGAAACGCTGTCCTCGCTCATGCATTTCTGTTGCACCTGCCTGAGCTGAACTCTCTCCCCCCTGTGTTTTTTACACGTACTTACATTATTTTTTAATGTTATTTTTTTCTTTTTTGGCTTTGTTGTTTCTCCAAACTTTAGAGTCTGACCAACTCTAAAGGTATTCATCATTTATTTTTTGGCCATTTTTTTGTGTTTTATTACGTATAGTCACTGCGGAGATGGTGCTTTTTTCCCGTTCGGGAGCCGGCGGCTGTTTGTAGAACGCGTTCGCTTCTCTAGCCGTCCGGTTTTATCTTTTTCTCTGGTCTTGCTTTTTTCATCTGAGAGTTGTTCAGCTTCTATGGTAGATGGCGCGGGAGCATTTGCTTCTCGCGTCATGTCAGCAGTGTCGTTTCGACGACTTGCTGTGTGCGAAAAGCATTGAGTAGAGGCAGCTTCGAGTAAGCCCACCTGATGAGTCGTAACAACGACGAAACCGGTCGTGGCGCTCTCGAAACGCTGTCCTCGCTCATGCATTTCTGTTGCACCTGCCTGAGCTGAACTCTCTCCCCCCTGTGTTTTTTACACGTACTTACATTATTTTTTAATGTTATTTTTTTCTTTTTTGGCTTTGTTGTTTCTCCAAACTTTAGAGTCTGACCAACTCTAAAGGTATTCATCATTTATTTTTTGGCCATTTTTTTGTGTTTTATTACGTATAGTCACTGCGGAGATGGTGCTTTTTTCCCGTTCGGGAGCCGGCGGCTGTTTGTAGAACGCGTTCGCTTCTCTAGCCGTCCGGTTTTATCTTTTTCTCTGGTCTTGCTTTTTTCATCTGAGAGTTGTTCAGCTTCTATGGTAGATGGCGCGGGAGCATTTGCTTCTCGCGTCATGTCAGCAGTGTCGTTTCGACGACTTGCTGTGTGCGAAAAGCATTGAGTAGAGGCAGCTTCGAGTAAGCCCACCTGATGAGTCGTAACAACGACGAAACCGGTCGTGGCGCTCTCGAAACGCTGTCCTCGCTCATGCATTTCTGTTGCACCTGCCTGAGCTGAACTCTCTCCCCCCTGTGTTTTTTACACGTACTTACATTATTTTTTAATGTTATTTTTTTCTTTTTTGGCTTTGTTGTTTCTCCAAACTTTAGAGTCTGACCAACTCTAAAGGTATTCATCATTTATTTTTTGGCCATTTTTTTGTGTTTTATTACGTATAGTCACTGCGGAGATGGTGCTTTTTTCCCGTTCGGGAGCCGGCGGCTGTTTGTAGAACGCGTTCGCTTCTCTAGCCGTCCGGTTTTATCTTTTTCTCTGGTCTTGCTTTTTTCATCTGAGAGTTGTTCAGCTTCTATGGTAGATGGCGCGGGAGCATTTGCTTCTCGCGTCATGTCAGCAGTGTCGTTTCGACGACTTGCTGTGTGCGAAAAGCATTGAGTAGAGGCAGCTTCGAGTAAGCCCACCTGATGAGTCGTAACAACGACGAAACCGGTCGTGGCGCTCTCGAAACGCTGTCCTCGCTCATGCATTTCTGTTGCACCTGCCTGAGCTGAACTCTCTCCCCCCTGTGTTTTTTACACGTACTTACATTATTTTTTAATGTTATTTTTTTCTTTTTTGGCTTTGTTGTTTCTCCAAACTTTAGAGTCTGACCAACTCTAAAGGTATTCATCATTTATTTTTTGGCCATTTTTTTGTGTTTCATTACGTATAGTCACTGCGGAGATGGTGCTTTTTTCCCGTTCGGGAGCCGGCGGCTGTTTGTAGAACGCGTTCGCTTCTCTAGCCGTCCGGTTTTATCTTTTTCTCTGGTCTTGCTTTTTTCATCTGAGAGTTGTTCAGCTTCTATGGTAGATGGCGCGGGAGCATTTGCTTCTCGCGTCATGTCAGCAGTGTCGTTTCGACGACTTGCTGTGTGCGAAAAGCATTGAGTAGAGGCAGCTTCGAGTAAGCCCACCTGATGAGTCGTAACAACGACGAAACCGGTCGTGGCGCTCTCGAAACGCTGTCCTCGCTCATGCATTTCTGTTGCACCTGCCTGAGCTGAACTCTCTCCCCCCTGTGTTTTTTACACGTACTTACATTATTTTTTAATGTTATTTTTTTCTTTTTTGGCTTTGTTGTTTCTCCAAACTTTAGAGTCTGACCAACTCTAAAGGTATTCATCATTTATTTTTTGGCCATTTTTTTGTGTTTTATTATATATATATATATATATATATATATATATATATATATATATTTAAAACAAGGAAGACGAATTGGGGGGGGGGGTGGTATTTCGCACATTTTTGAACGGAAACAGTTCTCTATAGGTAGAGAGTTAAAACAAGAGTGAAACAATGAGTACAGCCATTGGCTGCGTTTCGGCACACTTGTTTACATTCTGAGGGCCGTTGTGTTTTCGTCCAATAATGCAAGATTATAGTGCCGTCAGTAGCGTCGCGTGCCATCTGGCAACAATGCACCTGCTCCATTTAAACTCATTAAATATTTCTAATTTCCCTTGTGCACTGTGCACCCCCTAAATTCGATATTTTACATGAGTTTAAATGGATAGAATACATTGTTGCCAAATTGCACGCGACGCCACTGAGTGCCGTAGAGTTTCTAGCGCAGAATTCTTGCTCTGCCTTTGCTGGTCAACAACTATTTACGCTTTAAAAGCTTATTTTGCTATGAAAAAAATCAATTATTAAAGCAACAATTCAAAATTTGCTGATTTAACAAAAATTGAAAGTTGCTAAATCAACCAGGGTTTTCTGTTAAGTTAACAATTTATTTGTTGAGTTTACACATATAGTTGTTAAATCAACCACATCATAAAAGTGTTCTTTTAACAAAATAGACATTGTCACTTCAGAAATTTTAAATAGTTAAAAAAATACAGAACTTAACCCAATTAGCTGATCTAACAATTCAGCTTGTTGTATCAGCAAAATAAATTCCTGATTTTACTTACTAATTAGTTATTTCAGCATAAAAATTGTTATTTTTACTATTTGATTTGCTGGTTGGGCAAAGTTGTTGTTAAGGCACAAAATGAATTGCTGATTTAGCATTTGAGTTGTTAATTTAACAAAATTATACTTAGGTAAATTTAGCAAATCATTTTGTTCTGTACTTTTTTAACTATTTATTTGTTTCAGTGTGGGCATTATAGACATTTTTAATGCACTATCGACGAATTAAAGACTGTCGCGATATTTATTTTCCCGAGCTAAGTTTCGGCTTCAAGGTTCTGGTTAGGCCAATTTTCATACTCCTCTGACGTTGCAGGTGCGAGACTAGAGCGAGTGAGGCGGGAAAGCCTATGCAGATCAGTCCCACACTCACACCCATAACTGAAATTGCGTGAAAATTTCGCGACAATCTTTAATTCGTCGATAGTACATCATGATTGAAATTAACGGAATCATCGATAGTCCACTCTTACATCCGTAAATCATAGTGGGACCTTTATTAAGAATGTAAACAAACAGGCCGTTTTCGTGAACAAATAGGCAGAAACGCATCCAATGACGGCGGCGCACTATGGTCTCTAAGATCAGGAAAAAGAGGCCAAAAATCAGTGATAACAAGTTATCCAAAATTAACATTTTCGACCTTTTAAGCTTAGTTTAAAACTTTTCAGTGCCATTTTTACGTTAAAATTACTTTTTTAAGCCATTAAATGCATAGTGATTAAAATTTGTATTGCAAGTTTATAAATGATAAATTGATGAGAAATATGCTTTCCGATTTTTGGCCACTATATATGACGCAGAGCTGACGATTTGCGTAGATTTAATGACATTTTTAAATTCAACGACGATTCCACCGTTTGAGAAAAGATTACATAGTTCAATTCAGTGTATGACTGTAATGTACGAAAATAATCTGATCTATAATCTTTTCTCAGTCGATGGCGAAACGCCGTTAGTTAATTAAAATATATCGGTTGAGAAAAGATTACAGATCAGAGTATTTTCGTGCATTACAGTCATACACTGAACTAAACTCTGTAATCTTTTCTCAACCGGTGGAATCCTCGGTGAATTTCGAAATGTCATTAAATCTACGCAAATCGGCAGCTCTGTTATGACGATCTCGCAGACCCTAGTGCCAGTAGAACCTAAAATCTGTTGATCAATCAAGGTTGACTACCCTCTAATATTAACTCTCTAAAGGGACGCAGGGACTCTATAACTGAAACCCGTGTTAATCGAGAAAACATCTCAAACATGAGAATTTTACCATTAGAGGTATATGCGTCGACTTTATATTGCTTTTGTAAATTAAGGAGCGTTATACCTTTCGAAAGTATTTTTTGATTACAACCTGACTTATAGGAAAATGCGGCAACTTTGAATGACGAGCCTTACGATTGAGGCAGTTTCCGGTAGACACTGACGGGTGAATGCAGTGCAGTGTTGTCGTTTTTACCGGTGTTTCCTCCAAGTTTTCTTGTAAAAGTCAATGTAAAATTGTCGAATTTCACGCCTAATTCATCGGCAACACTGGGTCAATGAAACATAAAGTGTGCTCTTCCGAAGAAAACAGCGGTGCGATAACATTAGGATTTCTCCCAATGAGCATCCCTTGTATTTCACGGAGCCCGCCTTCCGGAAGTCGCCCCAATTAATTGTAGCGTGATTATACTATCAAGATGTACGATTGGACCAGAAGTTCTTAGACCGGTGAAAAACCGGTTCACCGAGGAAGGGGCAGTGAGCATAGCCATGAAAACCATTGTGCGATAACTCGATCTTTTAATTAGAGTAAACACAGGAAGAAAAACAAAAATAAAGGCTGTACAAATTAGTCGATTTAATTAAAAATGGGCTGACTAGTTGATTTTGAGAGAGATTACAGGAAAATTACTAATTGATCAATTTAATGGGACTCACGTTGACTATTAATTGCTATTTGCGATTGAATAGTGAATTCTTGAATAAAAAACCAGCACAAATAACCAGTAGCGGCCCGTGAGATTTGGCAACCATGCCTTTTTCCCACTTAAACTTAGGTAAAAAATCGATTCAAGCGGAGGCTGGCAGCCTCCTCGAGTTTCGATTGTTTTCCATGTATTCAAATGGGATAAAAACACTGTTGCCAAATCGCACGAGCCGCTACTGCAAATAACGATGAGTATACTAAAAAATCACGAAAAAAAGACAAAATCCTGGCTACAGCCATGCAACTGGCTTGCAGTAGCGGCTCGTGCGATTTGGCAACCGTGTTTTTATCCCATTTAAATACATGGAAAACAATCGAAACTCGAGGAGGCTGCCAGCCTCCGCTTGAATCGATTTTTTACCTAAGTTTAAGTGGGAAAAATGCATGGTTGCCAAATCTCACGGCCCGCTACTGCTGGCTTGAACAAGTAAAAGTTTTAATTATTTGAAGTTTCAAATTGAACTTCCTCAGAACCCATTATTCAGGCAAAAATTAACTTTAGAATAATCATGAGCAATTAACTAAAACTATTCGCATTACTCACAATTTATTCATGTCCGTAGAAAGAAGTTTTAACGCTACTCGCTACTAGTCATTAATCTTATGAATTATGAACGTACAATTTAGTAGTGTTAAAACTTCGATTCACTAATAGGAACAATAATTTTATTAATTAATTGTTCATGATTATTCAAAAGTTGATTTTTGTCCAACACTTGCCATTATCTTCCGAAAAACAACGCCGAAGAGCAATGGCGGTCTGTTGCAAGCTTTTGCTACAACGACTAAGGGAGATTAATCTAATGTAAAATCGCCTGGAAAGCCCATTGGTGACATCAGAAAGTCATAAAATACAATAATAAACTCAAAAGAGGCGTTTAATGAAATCCAAGATGGCGGAGAAATATCGAGCAATTTGTATGCATGCACCACGAACATCCAAGGATGGCCAACTTTGACAACCTCACTGGAGGTAGAGGTTATGTGTTTGTTTACGTTGTGATTGGTTATGAATATGAATGTTATGATCGATTGTGAGGTTGGCTATCCTTGGATGTTCGTGGTGCATGCATACAAATTGCTCGATATTTCTCCGCCATCTTGGATTTCATTAAACGCCTCTTGTGAGTTTATTATTGTATTTTATGACTTTCTGATGTCACCAATGGACTTTTCAGACAATTTTACATTGGATTAAGCACCCCTAATCGTTGGAGCAAAAGTTTGCAACAGACCCATTGGTGGATCGTAATTTGGGTGCAGGCGTTGCGCCCAATGTTATCAATAAATCTCAAAAAACCGAAACAAAGTTTACAATTTTGTGTTGAAAGTTTGAATAGGATAAGTGCCAGGTCAAAAAGCCGGATGTATTGATGTGTCTCCTCCGTGTGAACGTAAGTAAAAGTATCGATCTTGTGGTCAATTAGACCATCAAATAGTCGATACATTTACATGGGTTCAAACGGCAAGAAGACGATAGTCCATGATTCGCGAAAGTATAGCGTGGGCTCCACGTATGGATAGGGGGAATGTCCTGAGTTATGAATGGTCACGACCTTCAAGAAACCTTGACCTCAAAATCGACAGCGGTGCTCTCACAGTAAGAGACAATTTCCGAGGGTTTTTTTGACGCTGAGGAAGACAGTCACTGAGGTAATGAGAGCTGTCTGAAGCTTGGCATTTTTTCGCGAATTCTTTTCGAACCAGTTTCTCAACTCAATTTTTTACTCACTTTTTTTTCTGTGTGCATACTAAAAAAAAAAAAAAAAAAAAAAAATAAAAAATAAAAAAAAAATAAATAAAAAAAAAAAAAAAAAAAAAAATCATGTTCTGCATTAATCTTTCAACTACTGAAGCGTGAATAAAACACCTGCTACAACATTCTAGATATTTGAGACTTTCCAAATATTTCCTGACAAATACATACATATACATTTTCACCGATACAACATCAATGCTAACCTCTTGAGATGCATCGAAAATTCTCAATATCCTTCTAATTTTGATGGTTTCAGGCAGTTGTGGCTTGTGAAATTCGGAACCAATAAAAAAGTATCGATTTCATGAGGTTCAATGAACCTCCTGAACATCAATCATTTTACTTTAAATTTAGCGAATAGAACCCGTTGTTGCCACATTTCACGAGCCGCCACTTATTTCAGGTCACATTTCAGGTGGCGGGAGGGGAGAGGGGGCAAGTCGGAGTCCATCAGTGCAAGTGGCGTGTAGCGTGCTATTTGGCAACGTTGCAGTTTGTCCATTTAAACCCATAAAAAAGATCGAACGATAGGGTGTCCGGTGTACACCTTCGCATTCGACCTTTTATACGGGTTTAAATGGACACAATATAATGTTGTCAAGTTGCAAGCTACGTCACTGGAGTCCAATCATTGCAAAAACATGGCAGAAATTTAGTTTTCTGACACTAATTGTAACTTGTAAGTCCATTTGAAAATTCTCTCATGAGAAAATATCATGAAATTAACAAGATTTCGCTTAAACTATAGTGTCATAATATATCGCCTAATTGTTTTACTAAAACTACACATCTTTTGGCTAGACTTTTGTTTCGCGCGATTTGATTGGTCAGAGGGGTGTCATGTTGCTATTTATCCACGTAGCCATACTGATGTGCGAGACATCTCCATTTCCATTTGATGGTAAAATCACAATCTCATATCTTCATACAAGCAAAGCAACGCCAAAATTCGGAATGATGTGAGGCAAAGCCGTAACCAAGAGTTCTCTTTTCTCTCTGTTGGTTCGTTTGACGCATGCATGTGTTACGTGTAGAAAATGATAAAGTGGGGGGGGGAGAGTAATTACAGCCCCCCAATGCCTGACCTTTTATAACTTTTGCAAAGAGAGAGGAAAAAACAAATTCCTGGCAACGGCTCGATACTATGAGGAATAGGGGTCCATAAACAGTACCTGAACAGTACAATAATCTGTAAAATCTAGAAGCAACTTTATGAGGGCTCAACTCCGATCCACTGCAAAATTACCATCTAGTGATACAAAACAAAGCACGGTTAGAAGAATGACTATATTCTAAGGCCCTTCTTTCAAAGAGCGCCTAACTTAAAAAGGAAATTCCTCAAATTTTCGATGTAAATTGAAATGCGAGAAGAACAAGAAAACAGTTTGACTTCCCACCGTTTTCCTATACACTCGGCAGTCGACAACAAAGAGGAATCCGGGCTAGCGAGAAAAATCCGACCTTCCCGAAATGCAAGTTCTAATCTGAGGCTAATTAAGCTGTTGCGTGATTATTTATTACTCCTCTTTCCAGTTTCGACTCGCTAAGTTCTTTTTGATCATGCGAACGTCTTCTTTAGAGGAATGAGCGCATTTTTGATGATGAAAATTAAGACGAGGTCCAGGGGATTTTGGTAAATTGGTGAAATGATCTTTTCAATTTGCGCATTTTCGCTTCATTTATTTTTCCTCCAGCATTAAGAACGTTAAATAACTGCCATGAAATTTTGAACCGATCCTAATCAGAAGATGAAGACAAAGACAACTTCCAGTGGCGAGCTTGCAAGTTGGGAACGATACATTTTGTCCATTTAAACCCTTGCAAAAGTTTAATAGGTCAAATGCAAACTTTGAATTTGCAACAGCATTACGGAGGGTCGAATTCTATACGTGAAATTGCGTAAAATTACATTGAAAGCACCAAAAAGTCTCCAAATCCACTTATGAACCCACACAAAGTATTTTAAGAGAAATACAATGAAGGAGGGTTACAAGGAGTGTCCCATCTATACCTGCAGCTCTCTCTATAATGAATCACCTTTCTCGGCATAGGAATTTGCGATTATATGGGACTCCCCCATTGCAACCCTCCTTCATTTGACCGCCATCTTGGAATTTTGTCTTGTAATTTTGTTTAGAAGAGCATTAATTGGGTTTTCAGGAGTCAATTTAGGAATTCTCTTACGCTTTCAACGAAGGCGTTATTTTCAAGTGATTTTATACCAGATAAGACCCTCTCTGTAAGCAGCTGTAGCAACATTTTGCAACGCTAAACGAAGGACCCATTCAAAGGCGTTCAGTCCACCTCCGCCAGTAGCGCACCGAGCGTTTCTTCATCTCTCTCTTTTCTCCATGAAGAAACGTATGTTAGACAAGGATGGACAACGGGATAAAACCCCTTCTTCCTGTCCTTTCCCTACTTATACATTCAAATGGGAAATGAGAGAGGTGGAAGAGATCCTGGTTGCGACAGTGACCTCCGCACAACCATAATTAATAGTTCGATATTTTATTTGGGTTTCGAATTGTTCTACGGTTCGGTGACGTCACACTCCAACCGCCCATTACGTATAGGCGGTGGCGCGGCGCAGTGGCAGCAACCGGAATTACACTCCGTTTCAAATCTCCCGCTTCCTGCTCAATGAACACCCCCCCCCCCAAACTTCTTTACCCACCGTCTGGCAAGACGCAAGAGTTTCTGAAGAAGCTCTTATACAGCGATCGGAACAATGGTCCCATTGTTCTTTTATCTAGCGGGTGCGCAAGACTCCTCAAGCACTGTTGCCAAGCGTTCGCGAAATGATCGATGAGATATCCAGCGCAGCGTTTGAGTCGATTTAAAATCGATTGAAGATAAGATATATGGCAACGTTGACTGGCGTGGCATCGACCACGCGCCCAAGATCTTTTCTCCGATGCCACCAATCAACGGGAGCGCCGTAATTATGACGAGGTAATTATGACAATCTCAGTTAAGATATGGTGCCGCGTTAAAAGAGACGAGATCCCCTCCCCCTCCCCCCCGGGCTCTGGTCTTCGTCACTCCTCCTTCTTTAGCTAACAGCCTTCTGAAGGGTAGCGATTTTCTTTTAAAAGCTGTGATTGCTTGTGAAATGCAATATACATATACCAATACGTGTACTTACATTGTACACGGGAAAAAACTACGGTGAAAATAACCATATACGGATACCTGATTTTGGCACCTGCTATAGATGTTATGGTAATGTTAATCAGAAGTATACTATGTTTTGACTAGGTACTAGGTGATGTTACCTGAGTGCATGTCGAATTTTCTCAAAGTATCGGTAAATGTACCATACTTCTGGTCAAGTTTACCACAACATCTAGCAGGTGCCTAAATTAGGTATCCGTATGGTTATTTTCACTAATCTTTTTTTTTCCGTGTACGTACTTATTAATAGATGTCAAAGGACCTGTCCCCAATGAGCTATAACTTTAGAGTGGCAGCGGGCTGGTCCACCTTGTGCCACACAGGGTAGAAGGAATCCCGGGAAAAAGCGGAATTTGGACGGCAGTTTCCACGGTTTGAGGTTAAATTTTGTAGGCCGTTTCCGGCGATGCCCGAGTTTGTTTACGCAACGACCGGAAACAACCTACAAAACTTAACCTCAAAATCGATTTTTACGGCAAGATGGCGGCGCCCTAGGTGACAAGAATGAACCAGCGGAACGTTCCTTGATGTGCCACTCTAAAGTTATAGCTCATTGCCTGTCCCCCATTAAGGGCCATTTTCAGCCCCCCTTTGGATCAACAATTTAAAGTCTGAAAAAAGGGGGATGGGGAAACTGTGAATCGCGTGTACTTTGGAGGTTTAATCTAACAGAAAATATCAACGAAAGGGATATTTATACAAGGGTCATCCAAAAAGTAAGTTTCGTCATCTCATCTCCAGGACCAAGAACGATAGAAAAAATCCAAAGGGTTTGTTTCTTATATCCTCTGCTTTTCAAAAAGCCGAAGTTTGTTTTTTGTTTTTTTTTTTTTTAAATTGGTTTTCTAGATCGCAAGAAAATTGACTTTTCGTGGAGGTACCTCTTGTCGCCGCGTGTTCACCTCCCTGTCCGCTGGCGTACACTATATTGGCCACGTTTGTTTACGTAAGTAGATACATTTTTAGCACTTTGAGGGTAGTTTAGGGTCTTACGGTGGCGTGCGCAGGATTTTTGTTCGCAGGAGCTTGCACTGAGTGACGTTTGACTAAAATGTCTTCCCTTCCATCCCTCCACCCATAGAAATCGGTGGTCGGGGGGGGGGGCTTCCCCTCCCGCGTACGCTAATGAAGGATAGCAGCTAAGTTTCGGGAAATAGCAAAAATTGAAGCCCACGAGAACCAAATTCGGTCTTTGATTTTAAGCTTGAAGCATTGAAATCGAGAGGTCGTAAAAAACGTAGCCTATTTACAAGAAACATTCGCGAACGTTTGTGTTTTCAAAGCCATCCAATTGAGAGAGGCACTTTTACCAGAGAAGTAATCAACTAACAATAGCTCTTTTGCGAACCTCATAGTCTCCTAGTGAGCGCCTAGCTTGGCTCGCCAGCGCTACACCGTGATCTGAGATCGTACGTCAAAAGTGGCCAAACATCAAAAAATAAATGTCTCATAAATTTCTCATTCATAATTTTTTCGAAGCCAATTTTAATCATATAAAATACCATTAGCAAGTAATTTAAGCCTAAAACTGTCACTAAAATGCTTTAAGTTACTTGTAAAGTCGAAATCGATGATTTTATTGATTTTTTTTTACCTCGCTGAATTTTTGCCACTTTTTGTGTTGATCTCATACCCCAGTGCGAATGCTTCGCTCATTGGATGAAAAATCATTATGAGCAATTTCATGCGGCAAGCGAAAACACAAACTCCAACCTAGTATGCTGGGATTCTCGGCGCCTGAGACAGGGAACCCTCGGGCTGAGAATAAGGCATTACAGAACATAACATAGCATAGGTCGCAGGTCCTTTGATAAAAGTGAACATCTCTGAAGACATCGTTATGCTCTTAACATTTGAAGCATATTACGAGTACACACGACGCGTCAAACATACTACATACAACCAACTGGACTGATTGAAAGTATTCTATGCAGCGCATCTTAGCGCCACGTTCGCCGCACATTGGACCATTTCTTTGGCGGCTCGTGCCCTTTGGCAACAACGTATTCCCTCTATTTGAATCCATGTAAAACAATCGATTGCAGGAGAAGCGCTGCTCCACTATCGAATCGACTGTTTTACATAGATTCAAATGGATGAAAAGCATTGTTGCCAAATTGCACGAGCCGCCGCTGGTTATCATAGTATGAAATAGTAGCGGTGCGTGCAATGTGGCAACAACGGATTCTATCTCCATTTAACCCTTTCATACCCGGTGTACTAATTGAATGTACACCTGAATATGATAGAATCTTAGGGAGGAAATAAAAACACAATATATGCATATCGTTTTATGTGAGAAAATTGAGCCCATAGATCAGCTATGACGACCAAAAGTCCGTCCCTGAAAAATAAGTATTTTCAGCTTTGAAAG
The DNA here is from genome assembly GCA_011764245.1 of Trialeurodes vaporariorum. Lineage (NCBI taxonomy): Eukaryota > Metazoa > Arthropoda > Insecta > Hemiptera > Aleyrodidae > Trialeurodes > Trialeurodes vaporariorum. Next base: position 36,570,853 of record VMOF01000013.1, on the reverse strand, counting down.
GGTTAAAGGTAAAATAATCGATATTTAAGGGATTCACTGAATTCCTGAGAAATCGATACTTTTGTAGAAAATTTGACTTGTACTTTCTTTCGTTTCATGTTGCGAATAAACATGGTGGCTGAATAGCACGAACCGCCTTTGATGCCGCAAACTGTCAATATTTTTATTTGGTGTAGAGTCATGGACAGTAAATGTTGATAGATTGTCTGTATGATGCTGCGAAAACAATGATGAGACCCTTAAAAATGTCAAAAACTCATTACTTGCATGTGTATGTGTGCCTTGCAAAGAGTAAACAAGAGTCGCGATTGAATAAGAGACCTGCGCGGTCAATGCAGATAAGGGATCGGCAGTGTACAGTGAGGGCTGGCCTCTGGTTGGCTGTGAACGTGCGTCCAAAATTTTTTCGGCCTTACGGAAATTAACATTGGTTTTTCTTTCAGGTAATTTTTCTTGAAAACGAAGCAGAATTTTACTGTCGGAATTTCTTAAAATCAAATTCGCAGAATTTTCTCGACAAATTGATCGGTCTTAATTATCTTAAGAAGAGCTGCCAGCTGCCGTTTTGAGTATAATTGATGACATTTTGCAATTCATCGATGATTTCATCGGTTCAGCTTATGACTCATGAATTATATTCGCATCTGTAATCTTTTCTCAACCGATGGAGTCGTCAATGACCTTAAAAAACTTGCGGATAGTTTAATTAATTAACGGCGCGGAGTTTCCGCCGATTAAGAAAAGATTACAGATCAGAGTATTTCCGTGCAGTGCAGTGTTACACTGAACTAAGCTGTGTAATCTTTTCTCAATCGGTGGAATCATCGGTGAATTGAAAAAAAAAATGTCATTAATTATACGCAAAATGGAAGCTCTGATCTACAGGCTCTCTATCGACACACGGAAAAAAAACTACGGTGAAAATAACCATACGGATGCCTGATTTTGGCACCTGCTAGATGTTATGGTAATGTTAACCAGAAGTATGCTATGTTTTGACTAGGTACTAGGTGATGTCACCTGATTGCATGTCGAATTTACTTGAAGTATCGGTAAATGTACCATACGTCTGGTCAAGTTTACCATAACATCTAGCAGGTGCCAAAATCAGGTATCCGTATGGTTATTTTCACTAATCTTTTTTTTCCGTGCAGCTCGTTGATTGCAAGAGCTCTATTATCTTCACTGAAATATCTCAGAAGCATAGAACAAAAAAAAACGTCCTATGTCCAGAAATATCCACTTTTCAATCCCGTGTGCGGTGGGCGACAATCCCGATACGATCTGCGCGTAGAAAGTGACGAATCATGTCGCAGTTATATCGAATCGAAGAATGATAATAAAATACCAACTTGTTTACGCAAACGACTCGGTCTATTCAAGCTCAGCCGTTCAACGAGCGGTTTCGGCGGACCGCGCAGAGCAGTAGTGCTAAATAGATGAAATATCAGAACCAGTGGCGACGCGACGCGTGCAATTTGGCAACAATGCAACTGCTCCATTTAAACTCATGTATTCGGGGGTGCACAGTGCACAAGGAAAATTCGATATATTTAATGAGTTCAAATGGAGTAGTTGCATTGTTGCCAGATGGCACGCGACGCCATACTGATCAGAACTATCATTCGCGGCTGGCACATGTAACAGCATATTTTATCCACTCAAAACCTATATGACAAATGTTCGTGGCAGGCAATCTCAATTTTTTACACGAGTTTAAACGGCAAAAACCATGAAGGCTGGAGCAGCGCACGAGTCGACGATAAATGTGTGATGTGTTACATGAGTATGAATCACTAAATAAGAAAAGGGGACATGTCCATTCTCCATGTCCCCAAAACTAAATTTTACCGAAGTTCTTCTGCCATTTATTGGAGTATAATCTTTAGCAGGTCTGCAGAATCTTCCACAACTTCTGTATTCTCCTGCAATCCCAAACTTGTTTTGCCACACAAGCTCTGTTTTGCCACACTTTTGGTAAAAAGGTCAACTTTACTCAAAATCAGCACGCTCGATATGTTGGCTCAAAATCAAAACAGTTGAAATAAAAATTCTAACTTCAAATCGGCGCGAATCGGGTAAATGAGCCACAGATTCATGCTTTTGTACAAAAAAAAAAAAAAAAAAAAAAAAAATTAATTGCCACAATTTGCCAAAAAATTTCCTGCTTTGAAACACACGATCCCAGATCGCCAGATCGGGAATATTCTGCAGGACTGTATTAACATTCTTGAAATTTATGTCGGTAAAATTACGTGAATCGATCCACTGAGCGTCAATAGTAGAAGATAGGAGATACTTGACAAATCGAAGGGAGTCCGCAGAGTTGCAGCAGCTGCTATTTGGTCGTCGTTGCCAAGTGATAAAGACGAACCGCAGCTTCGAACATTATTATCAGTATACAGGGTGCGGCTATAAAAAAAGACCCACCCATAGAAGTTCGACCCATTTTCAAAACGTCATCATTTTTTAATCCGATAGCCTAAAGAATTTTAGTTAACGCCCAACTGTTGGAAATTGTAATTAATTTTTAAGAGAAAGAGTAGTCATAGTCTATTCTCTTTTGTTTTGCCACAATATTTATTTTTTTTTTTTTTTTTCGATGTTGCGAAATTCTGGGTGAGCGCTCTCTTTACAGTCACCCTGTAGAAAATAGAAATGAAGGATAAAGGGTATTCTGAGACTGCAATAGTTAGAACGATGAATCGATCGATATCGAGTAACCGTCAGCGGCTGATCGTAAATTACTTGTATCGAAATTACATCGATGATTAGGTATCGACAGTGGGTCTGTTGTGTATACTTCCGCTACAGCACAATACTTGAGAACACATATGGTTTTCAAGTAGCCTATATAGTACTCAAAATTATCAGAATCGAAACTAGCACAATCTGGCGACGCAGGATTTTGTCTATTCAAACCTATGAAAAAGGTCGAATTCAAGGGTGTTCCTACCGCATATCGGATAGTTCGATCTTTTTCTTGCGTTTAAATGTGCAAACTACAACATTACCAGACTGCACCATTTGCCACTGCTGCTTAAAAATCTGACTAAAGTCTTAATAAAGTCAGGGGTCTCAGGAACGTAATTACGTAATAATGACGTAATCAATTCTTCAAATAAATAAATTAATTTAAACAAAAATTTTGAATGTAATGGGAATTCCTTTATAATCAGCCTACCATTATAAATAAACTAACGAGCATACCAAGTCAAAACACCTCAACTGGCAACACTGCATGAGAGAGCACTAGCGGATCCAGAAAATTGTCCTTCTCTCTCTTTTCCCATTAGAATGCACGAGTTAGCAAAGGATAGAAGAGGGGGCAAAAATCACGTGACTGCCCCTAATCTGTCCTTTTTTAACATACGCGTTCTAATGGGAGAAGAGAGAGAAGGATATATTCCTGGATCCGCCAATGCGATGAGTGAGTGGGCAGAACGGCCCTTGTCATAACTGGCCTCATATTAGTTTCAATTCCTCTTTCATAAATAATAATAAAAATAAAAGATGTAATTAAAGGGAAAAGGTGTCCGGCATTACCTTACGTTTTTTTTCTTCTTCTTTTTTTTGAGGAATAAGAAACAGAGTTACAAGACAAATATGCGAGTTTTTGCGGGGGTATTAATAAATGGTTACGCTAAATTGACGCGAGCAAACCGCGCGCATCCGTTGAAAAGTTGAATGAAAGTTGCTCGACAACTAATGAGGCTTCAGAAAACTGGCCGACTGATTTATTGGACTTTCAAACCGATTACTTACTCTTACAATGCAAACTGGAAAAGGACCGAGGAAAGAAGAAAAATAATCCGGGGCTATCAGAAACGATTTAACCCTTTGACTCCATTCTCACGTATAGAAGACATTTTGATAACATGGATTCTAGTAAAATGTAAAAAATAATTGACGAGCAAATGAACCAGAGACAATAATAGAGACCACGCACTAGCCGTGCGCGAGGAGACTGACTTATTTTTCGGGACTCAACAGGAATTAACACAGGGAGCATGAGGGTGCACCATCCAACACGGTCCATGCGTTGACTGATCCAATTTCGGTGCTTCGGAATCACTGGGCAAAAATCTCAACGACGTTTCTCATCAGTCAACGTATGGTCCATGTTTTCGGTGTTCTGTTGAGACCCCCGAAAAAAAAAAAAAAAGTTGCCACCTCGCGCAAACACAGGCAAGATAGATAGTGCGTGGTCTCTATTATGTATTGTCTCTGAAATGAACTTATAAGAAAAAAATAAATTCGATTCAATAGAGTATAAAGGTCTCAGATTTGTGAAACTCTTTTTTCATAACTCGGCACTGAAAGGGTTAGACTTAAAAGGCATGTGCCAGCGCTCCTGTGTGGATATCTTCCATCTCTCTCGTTTCCCATTTGAATGTATGAGTAGGAAAAGGACAGAAGGAGGGGGTTTATCCCCTTGTCCATCCTTGTCTAACATACGTTTCTTAATGGAGAAAAGAGAGAGATGAAGAAACTCTCGGTGCGCTTCTGATACCCTCTATAATATTCTGGAGGAGACCCCCAGACTTCCGTTGAGAGTTAAAGTTACAGTAGGCAGGTTGCAGCATGTTTTTTCTCAAATACGAGGTCTGTCCCAAAAGTTCCAGGACTTTTGTTGTATCTCGGAAATTAATGGTCAGAATGACGCGTTCTTGGGCTTATCTGATAGCCGATAAGCTGCCAAATCTCCCTGTTTTCACAGAATGTCGTTTTTTTGAACGGCATAGATTTTACATAAACTCAAAGAGGGCAAAGTCAAAAGTGGTTTGCGACTTTTTATTTGTGGTTTTGGATTTTTTTCTTCTTTTTTTTTATCAAATAAGTAGGGAAAAGACAATTGCTCGTAAACAAATATGGCTTATCATATTTACTGGGCAAAAATACTGATTTACAAGTTATTTCACAAGCTTACCAAATAAAATTATTTATCTCCTTCGAAATATTCTCCTTGTTTCACAACGCACGCTCTAAAAATGACTCCATGATACAAATCGCAGACCGCACCTGAGACGACCTCAATCACTCGATCATACAATGAGCACTGATTGAGATAATCAAAATCGGTCAATGCACAGAAAAAACAGAAAAAAACACTTTGGTAGCGCTGACAAAACCTTTGGTAGAAAAATGACCCAGCAAAAGACTTTAGTTGGGCCAACCAAATTTTTTATTCACTCAGCAAAATCTCTTTAGTTAAGCGTAAAGAACCTTTGGTTGGCTCAACTAAAGTCTTTTGCTGGGTCATTTTTCTACCAAAGGTTTTGTCAGCGCTACCAAAGTGTTTTTTCCGTTTTTTCTGTGTGTAGGGTGATTTGGCAACTTATCAGCTATCAGATAAGCCCAAGAACGCGTCATTCTGACGATTAGTTTACGAGATATAACAAAAGTCCTGGAACTTTTGGGACAGACCTCGTATTCATCAAAATTCAAACAGCTATATGAAAATAAAATTCCAATTTTTCTTACGTTCACCCATTTTATTTAACGATGATTTCTGTTGCTTAGAACTCGGCTATACATTTTCGTCATGGGCAATTTGCATTGATTGTCTCATACCATTCAACAAGCTTTCAAAACGGACACACTCGTTTCTCAGAAATGATACATTCCAATAGAAAATTTCGGGTCAAACTTGTTAACCCCTTCCCCGCCGGTAGTTCTGACAGTGCGGCAACATGGAGTCAATTGAACATTCCACCCGACATTTATTATGTAAGAAAAAGAAGGAAAAGAAAAAGAGGTAAGAGCATATAACGAATAACGATGCAAAACCATTCGCAAGGGGGGGTGAGGGGCAAGGACTGAGCGTCGGAATAGGGGGGGGGACAAGGGCCTTAATGATTACGCCCGGACAATTACACTACCGACACGTTATTATCACGACTTTTATCAGCGACTTGCTCGGAACCGCCATCGCCACAGCGGCGTAGCCAAATGCCAATGCGGAAAAAAAAATCGCACTGTTTTTCGTTGGATTAAAAGCGATTGGAATCTGAAATGGGGCTCTTGCAAACTTTTACTTTATGCAAATGAATGGTTGAATCTGATAAAAACCAGCGAAAATCACGAAAATGACACTAAAAAGGTCTAAAATTCAGTTATTTACTCAGAAAACAGCTGTGACGGCAAGATCGGAATTTTGCGGAGCGAAGAAGGTATCTTGGAAGATTCCTGTCTGAAATCTGAAATGGGGATCTTGCAAACTTTTACTTTATGCAAATGAATAGTTAAATCTGATAAAAAAAAAAAAAAAAAAAAAAACCAGTGAAAATCAAGAGAGTGACACTAAAAAAGTCTAAAATTCAGTTATATACTCAGAAAACAGCTGTGACGGCAAGATCGGAATTTAGCGGAGCTAAGCAGGGATCATGGAAGATTCCTGTCTGAAATCTGAAATGGGGCTCTAGCAAACTTTTACTTTATGCAAATGAATAGTTAAATCTGATAATAAAAAAAAAAAAAAAAAAAAAAAAAACCAGTGAAAATCAAGAAAGTGACACTAAAAAGGTCTAAAATTCAGTTATTTACTCAGAAAACAGCTGTGACGGCAAGATCGGAATTTTGCGGAGCTAAGCAGGGATCATGGAAGATTCCTGTCTGAAATCTGAAATGGGGCTCTAGCAAACTTTTACTTTATGCAAATGAATAGTTAAATCTGATAAAAAAAAAACCAGTGAAAATCAAGAGAGTGACACTAAAAAAGTCTAAAATTCAGTTATATACTCAGAAAACAGCTGTGACGGCAAGATCGGAATTTAGCGGAGCGAAGAAGGTATCTTGGAAGATTCCTGTCTGAAATCTGAAATGGGGATCTTGCAAACTTTTACTTTATGCAAATGAATAGTTAAATCTGATAAAAAAAAAAAAAAAAAAAAAAAAACAGTGAAAATCAAGAGAGTGACACTAAAAAAGTCTAAAATTCAGTTATATACTCAGAAAACAGCTGTGACGGCAAGGTCGGAATTTAGCGGAGCGAAGCAGGTATCTTGGAAGATTCCTGTCTGAAATCTGAAATGGGGATCTTGCAAACTTTTACTTTATGCAAACGAATGGTTAAATCTAATAAGAACCAGCAAAAGCTTTTTTTTTTTTTTTTTTCTTTTCCAGTGTAATTCCTCATTCAGCATATACTACAGCAATAACACCCAAAACAGTATCATGGGGCAAAGTCGCCTTCACTCGCCATTTCGGCAACAAGGCGGCTTGACTATTCCGAACTCAATAATTTACGAGCCCGTAAAAAATTAGCCAACCCAATTGCAAGTGTGATTTAAGTAACAACCGATAAGCTCAATAAACTCACCTTCCACCCCCCTTCCCTCATTTTTTATGACGCGTCCATAAAACAATACTGTTCGGTGCTAGCACAGCGCTGAGCTACGATCCGACTTTTTTAACAAGACTCGATCTTACAAAGAAGGTAGTAGTGTATATGTATGTAGTTCTTGAGTACTACTACTACGGTACGGTACACGGGGACAACCCATAGGTGGATACAAGAATTTGTTTTTCTCTCTCTTCGGCTGTTGGAGCGCGCCTGTTGGGGAAGGATAGCAGAAAGAACCATCACCTGACTTTAGCTCCATAATGCACGCGTCCAAACTGGAGGAAAGAGACAAATAGGCATTTATTCCTGTATCCGCGATTGGTAGGATTAGAGTCCCTGTATATGAAGAGAGCAATGGCGATGGCGTAGCGTGCAATTTGGCAACGTTGTATTGTGTCCATTTGAATCCACTTAAAAGGTTGAATACAAAGGTGTTCACCGAACACCGAATAGTTCGATCTTTTTCATGAGTTCAAAAGGACACATTGCAACGTTGCCAAATTGCACGCTACACGCCACTGGTAGAGAGTTGAAGGGAGGTTGTAAGCCCTATCTTCACGATGTTTTATCAAACTTGCGGTACACATATCTCAAGACCGTTTGCAACTAGAGAGGTTATTTTCTTTAAATGTACATCTTGCCAAGCTGAAGAATTTAACGAACTTTTTTCTTTTTAAAATTAAAATCTCAAAACAATTTTTATTTTTAAAAACATGTATTGAAAAGCGAGTTTTTTTTTGGAATATATTGTTTAAATTATAACACTTCTCTACATAATCATCCATTAAAAGTTATATTTATTTTCGTTTGTTTTTTAAAGAGGAACATTTTTTAAAAGAAAGTGAGCTTTTTAGGTGTAAAAGAACTTTAGTTACGTGTACCAAAAGTTGAAATGTTACAAGTTTTCAGGAAAACAGTTTAAGTGGAAAATTTTTTAAAAAAGGAAATTATGTCCTGAAATTTCCCTACCCAAATCCAGATTGATTCTGCAAAAAACAACTATTTTGAAAAAATGTAATAAGTTTTTGTTTGTTTGTTTGTTTTTTTTTTTTTTGCTTCTTAATTATCTTGAGGCGTTCAATACATACAAATGGGGAGGGGGCATAAAGTGTTACAACTTTCTCTTTTTTTGAGCCCTATTAAAAAAAAAAAAAAAAAAAAAGTGGGAGGTGGGCTTGAGACCCCAAGGTCTCCCTTCATAGACCACCATGTGGGACTGTGTCTAGATGCGCACAGAGATGCGCACTACGCAGTGCGCATGCCTAAAACTTGTAATCAGGATGTCTCCTTTATCTTCTAAAACATATTACATTGATCGAAATAATTATTGGGGACTCTCAGATAACCAAGAAGTCACCTCCGAAGAGGGACATTGAGGGCTTTCAAGCGGAAAAATATTCATCGATCGATATATATATCGAGCATGAAACAGGCCTACTTTCCGTGATCTGCACTCAACGAGTCCTCGAAGCGAATATCGCTCGAGATGCGCGCGCAACGATGCGCAATGCGAAATAAATTGCTCTCAGCACGGGTCCAACGCGGGTCCATCAACCGCATCCAACTAACGCACACTGGATTATGGAACATGCCTTCTTCTGGATGTAAATAGTTTCAGAATGGACTCTTTCTGGGACAGCCGTTTTGTGGATATGAAGTGATATTTTAAAGTTCACCGATGATTTCATCGGTTGCAACAAAAAGATTCAACAATCAAGTTTAGAGCTCGTTTCAGAAGCATATAGGCGCACCTTAATCATAATCTTTGGCAAATTTCCAACATCAATTCTTTCAAATCAAAACGACCGCGCTTGCCTCTAACTATAGTCTTTTGCTTTTTAAAATGTTCCTCCTGGAAAAGTGAACACTCAAATTCAGATTCATTCAGTTTCATCGAGAAATATCAAAAATAATGTTGAAAAATTCCGAAGATTATCGGTAAAGGTACGCCTACACTTCTGAAACTACCTCTAGTATAGTATGACTTAAACGTACAAGAATGCTTTGACCTGTAACCTTTCTTCGTCCGATGGAATCATCGGTGAACACAAAAGTTAAGGGTATATATCCAGAAAAAAATTCCATAGGGCCAAATCATCCGGGAGAGGGGAGAATTTCAATCTTTGCCCATATTTCGATACTTCCAAGCAGTTCCTTGGCTTTCACCCTCTAATTTTGACCTTTTTTCAGGTACTGGGGGGGGGGGGCAGCTGGCGACCGGCCCCTGCCGGCCCTGTCCCCCGTATTTGTACGCTACAGGTGCGTGATCACGGAAGACCGGATCGTTTTGGTATCGGTATCGTTTGCATTAAATCAAATGGGCTTGCTTCTGCGCAACTCGATCGCGCAGGTGATCCTCTCCTCACCTCTTCCTACTTCAAACGATTGAGATTACGACAGCTCCCGACTCATCACTTCCTTTCGTCCGTTTCAATCGTTACGAGGGGCTCAAAACGATTCGATGAGTTGAGCCACCCATAAGGTTACATGTAAACGATAACGATACCAAAACGATCCGAACCTCCGTGATCACCCCCCTGCGGGCCGATCCTTGAAATTCACGACTTTAGGGTAGAATGGATAAGAATGGAAAACGGTGATTGGTGGAGACGAGTCACGTGGTTGCCAAGTCTAATCAAAATACGGAATGGATTAGATTGGTTATCGGGTACTCCAAGACTGCCCGATAACCAATCTAATCCATTCCGTATTTTGATTAGACTTGGCAACCACGTGACTCGTCTCCACCAATCACCGTTTTCCATTCTTATCCAGTCTACCCAAAAGTCATGAATTTCAAGGATCGGCCCGCAGGACTCGAATACTACCCCCTTTACCCAATGCAAACCAAACCGAGAAAAGTCCACGTTTCGCGTCACTGGGCGCCGCGAAGCAAAACGCAAAACGCAATGCGAAGCACGCGCGCGTTAAGGCAAGAGCAGACCGCAAATGATGCGCGTCTGAAGCACCGCGGCTTCTCCGCTTTGCTCTGCGTACTCTGTTTCTCAGCTCGACTCGTCGGTGTATATTTTTATGAAATCGTTTTCAGTTTTCATTTTAATTTAAACCGGAATACTTAATCGCAGTCCAGTTTTTTCTCCTCCCCCCCCCCCCTTCGACGTGACGTCGGATATAACGTCCAATGACTGTCGAAGCGTGTCGATTCCTAGCGCGAATACCGAGCTACCCTCTATACACTATACAGTCTACCCCCCCCCCCCCCCAGCAGAACGTATTTATACGACCGGTCATCACTGTCTATAAACTACCAGGGATAGGGTATGCAACATGCAAAGCATAAAAGTAAGTAATAGCCAAAGCTACCGTCCATGCGTATAATTAAAGGCATTTTTCAATTCACTGATGGTTCCACCGGTTGAGAAAATATTACACAGCTCAGTTATAGGTGTATGATTGTGATGCACATATTTTTGTCAACCGGTGGAATCGTCGATGGCTTTAAAAAAAAACTCGCGGATATTTTAATAGTTTTAACCAATGAGCTATAACTTTAGAGTGGCACATCAAGGAACGTTCCGCTGGTTCATTGTTGTCACCGAGGGCGCCGCCATCTTGCCGTAAAAATCGATTTTGAGGTTAAATTTTGTAGGTAGTTTCCGGTCGTTCCGTACACAAACTCGGGCATCGCCGGAAACGACTTGGAGACGACCTACAAAACTTAACCTCAAACCTTGGAATCTGCCGTCCAAATTCCGCTTTTTCCCGGGATTCCTTCCACCCTGTGTGGCACAGGGTGGACCAATCCGCTGCCACTCTAAAGTTATAGCTCATTGGTTTTAACAGCGATTGAACCGATTGGGAAAAGATTACAGATCTGAGTATTTTCGTGCAGTATTCAGTCATAAACTGAACTGAGCGGTGCAATCTTTTCTCAACCGGTAGAATTATCGGTGCATTGAAAATTCCACTGATTATACGCAAAACAGTAGCTCTAATAACAGCACATGTGAACCACTAATACGGCTCTTGTTAACTTTTGCTACATGCGATTGCGAACAGTTGCTTCGTGTGGAAAATCAAGAGAAAATTACGACGCGGAGGCTGAAGGGCTGAGTTAGTATACCGAGAAACTGACCTCCAAATACAATAGATACACACAAATTATCTTCCACTCAATGGCGGTTTGTGCAATTTGGCATCTTCATTTAAACCTATATAAAACAATCGATCTTTCGGAGTTACAACCCCCAAGAGATCGATATTTCTGCATAGGTTTAAATGGCAAATAACCATGGTTTCCTAATTGCACGAGCCGCCACTGCGCACTTCTTTTCACCCCTTACTTTTCCGGTTATTCCCCTCTCATCCCCTTTGCCTATGCAATTCTCCTTTTCAGTGGCGTCGCGTGCAATTTGGCAACAATGTATTCTATCCATTTAAACTCATGTAAAATACCGAATTCAGGGGGTGCACAGTGCACAAGGAAAATTCGATTTATTTAATGAGTTTAAATGGAGCAGGTGCATTGTTGTCAGATAGCACACGACGCCACTGCTGCTTTTTCTATCTACTTGCCTAATCTCCTTCGTCCTGGCGAAACTCATTAAAATGCGTGACCGTACGACAATAATGTTTGCATCAGTAGGTTGTTTTTTTTTTTTTTTTTTTTTTTTTTTTTTTTTTTTTTTTTAAATCTTGTGCGGAGATTTTAAAGTCTGAGTCACCGGTGAATCACCGAAGGCCATAAGCTACCTGTTCTTCTTCTGCTTTGTCTCGCATAGAAATATAAAATCTTACCGTCAAGATTCGTTTCCGATAAGCTGTATTATTCATTAAAAGATATTTTCATTCCTTGGAGTCAAACTGAAACTAGTCTGTGTCGGCAACTGTGGCGTAGCCTTCAATTTGACAACGCTGTGCTGGCTGCACCAGCCAGTGATTCAATCATTTTCATACCTTTAAATAGAAAAAATGAAGCGTTGCCTAATTGCACGCCACATCACTTGTATATTCAAGGTGACTAAAAGAATAGTCCCCGCACTCAGAAGTCCGGACGGTTGCTGCTCGAGAAATGTAAGAGGCTTTTTACCATAATTTCTGGGACATATTCTGGTCTATTCAAACCTGCCATGAAGTTTATATGCATATGAGGTGGTAATATGGAAATAAAATCTTAAGGCTTCAGTTTAAATCGAACAACAAATAGAAGAGAAACTCCTTCAATTTTTCGAGTGGCAACCACCCTAACTTCTGAGAGGGGATTTTTTAATAAGTCAGCTTGTAGAGAGAGCCACTTCGTTCTGTGATTTTGAATTTTCATAAAATGTAAACAGTGGCGCAACCAGGATTCCCTCTCTCTCTCTCATACTTTCCTTTGAATGTGTAAGTAGAAATAGGATGGAAAGTAGGGGGTTTTTTCACTTTGTCTATTTTTGTCTAAAATACGGAGTGTTTCAAAGGAGGAAAGAGAAAGAAAGAAAGAGAGAAAGAGAGAGAGAGAAAGAGAGAGAGAGAGAGAGAGAGAGAGAGAGAGAGAGAGAGAGAGAGAGAGAGAGAGAAAAGAGAGAGAGACTTTCCCGTTACGCTACTGAAGTAAAGGGTCTACTGACCACGTAGTCAGTACCTTACCCTCTTACGGTAATTTAATCTACTTAATTTGATAGGGTTGAATTGGGTAACGTTGGGAACACGTTGCGACTTTGTAATGCTGATTATATTTTCTTGTGTTTCTGATTTCAATCAAGTATAAAAGGTGGAATGGGAGGCGGGGGAGGGGAGATGAATCAGCATTCAGCTGAAATCTGCGAGACAAGTCTATGCTGATAGAAAACGGTGAATAGGAGCCGTCATATATAATAGTCGAAGAGCGAATGGACGCTGACTAATCAAAATATGCGAACGCGAAGACAAGGTCACTTACAATTAGTCAAATTGCACGCTTGCCCTGTGCAATAAATTCAGAGTGGAAAACAGTTAAGGCAAACCGAATGAAAGAAAAAAATTGATTTATTTTCTTTTTTATTTCTCTATTTCTTTCGACCGACTGAATCGAAGGACACTTGATGGCTTGTTGTCGGAACACTCGCGGGAACTCAATCGGTCGATCGATAATTATTTACATCGTTAAATCAAGACTTTTCAAGTCCACAAGAAGAACAGGTCTGCTCTAAAGTCTATTTTCCCCTTTAAAATGCCGTTTGCGATGCCCCGGATGAGCAGAGGTATAAATTAAAATGCCTTCTACTGTGCTGGCGTTTTCAAGACGCAAAATGAACAGGTCCACTCGTTTGTCCCTATTCCCATTTGAAACAAAATTTGCAAAGCGCCGGAAAAAAATATCGTTCATATCGATCGATATCCTTCTCGATCGTTCATGACTGATTCTAGATATAGATTGATGTTCTTTACCATACGTTATGAAACGATTTAGGTTAGTTCCGAATCAATTATACTGGTGGCGGATCCATCAGATCCATAGATTTGTCCTTCATTCTCTTTGCTCATTAATTATTTGTTCATTAGAAAATGACAGATTCCGGTGCAGTCGCGTGACTTTCGCCCTCTTCTTTATCCTTCTCTAACGCATGCGTTTAAATGGGGGGAGAGAGAGGGGGTGAGAGGGGGGGAGAGAGGGGGGAGAGAGATAAATCCCTGGATCCGCCAGTTTAATCGTTTCTTAACACACCGAAAAGGACCTCGATTAATGCTCAGAATCATTCATGAACGATCGAAAATTCACTCGAAACTGTCGATAAAGACATCGATCGATATGAACGCTCGTATCTTTCTCTGCGATGGACAATTTCCTAAGGAATCACGTTCAGAAAACTTGAAAGTTGATGGAAGTACTCGGAAAAGTTTGAACCTAAACATTTTAACTTAAGAACACATTTAAATCTTACCGCGAATTCTTCTTACAACCGAAAAGTCAAAAACGGTCAAAATGTTTTCAGAAACACTTACCTGAAACAGAGAAATTACAATGAATTATAATTTAATCTTAATTACAATACTCGAACAGACATTAGTCACAAAAAAGATAAAATATTGAATTTTGAATACTTATTGAAGTTCATTTAATAATCAGGATTTGATCGATGGCGGGTCATGGCTATAGTATGAAATATGTTGAAAGTAACGTTAAGAGCATTTGACTCACAATCTCAATTAATACGTTTAAATAAAGTTCCAAGACGGCTAGCTGTTCGTATGGCAAGTCACATGCTTCCTCTACGCTAGGAAAATCGATTCATAACACAAATTAAATGTGACTTTTGAACTCTCAACCGTTACACAACAACCATCTTGGAATTTTGCTCGAAAGAATTTGTTGAGTTTGTGAGTCACTTTGCAACTCCTATCGTCAATTTCAATTGCTCTTAGACACCAGTAGGCAGTATTGACCTTCTCCTATACCAGCGTAGCAATGGCCGCAAAGCAAACTTTGCAACGGACTGATTTGGAGCGGACAATTTTATACTTCTCTACTTTGAAATTATACGTATAATCATGTGTGAAGCGCATTCTTTTTCATGATAACTGGAACAACATGCATTCCCGAGTTTTTCGATAATCAGCTTGCAGTATATGTATTTTGAACGAAATCACGCACGAGCCATTGAGATCACTATGCATACATACATATGCGGTGTGTGTGTGAGGGTGTGTCTGTATGTGTGCGCGTCCATAACTTAATTGCGAAGAATGCGCCGATCATAAAAAAAAAGTCAATTAGCGAGAGCAGATGAATGCAATAATTATCGAGTGAAGTAATTTGTTTACGTGCAAAATGGTCAGCGATAAAGCTCGCCAGCCCACCCCCTCCCTCACTCCGCTATAGGCGATGGGAAACTGAACATCTCGCGGTTCGAAGGTTGCG
This sequence comes from Trialeurodes vaporariorum, assembly GCA_011764245.1. Lineage (NCBI taxonomy): Eukaryota > Metazoa > Arthropoda > Insecta > Hemiptera > Aleyrodidae > Trialeurodes > Trialeurodes vaporariorum. The sequence continues at coordinate 36,555,668 of VMOF01000013.1, read as the reverse complement.
CGGCGGCGGCGCGGCGCGACGCGGGAAAATGCGCTTCGGCGGTCATTATTCGACCGAAAATAATTGAACTTGCAAATTAAATTGCAATACGCGAGCATGAGCTTGGACGCTGATAGCAAGGGTGGGGATTAGGGCGGGCGGGGAGAGAGAGGCAGGGAGGGGGAAGCGATCAGCTTTCAATAAAACTTTTTATCCATTTTCCAAAGATAGATAAAGAGAGGTCGAGAATCGTTGACTCATCAATTATGATCGTGAGACGAAAGACAGGGGCGCGCACGCACACTTACAAATCTTGCACATTTTTACACACAATCAGTCACTCACACAGGCGCATAAGAAAGCTGCATTTTACGTGGCGAGGCACAAAGTGGAGGCGATTCCTGTCTGGATGCGCGCGGTTGCCAAAAATCAGAGCTGCCGTTTCGTTTTATAATTAATGGAATTTTCCAATTCACCGATGATTTCACCGGTTAAGAAAATATTATAGTTACACAGTTCAGTTCAGTGTATGACTGTACTGCATGAAAATACTTTGCTCTGTAAGCATTTCTCGATCGGTGCAATCAGTGGCGTCGCGTGCCATCTGGCAACAATGCAACAGCTCCATTTGAAATCATTAAATATATCGAATTTACCTTGTGCACTGTGCACCCCCTGAATTCGATCTTTGACATGAGTTTAAATGGATAGAATACATTGTTGCCAAATTGCACGCGACGCCACTGGGTGCAATCGCCGTTCAATTAAATTTAAACATCCGAAATTTTTTTAAAGTCATCGAGACGTTTCCACTGGTTGAGAAAAGATTACAGATGCGAGTATTTTCGCTCATTACAGTCATACACTGAACTGAATGGTGTAATTTTTTTTTTCAACTGATGGAATCATCAGTGAATTGATTGATATAACAATGCCTTCAATTATACGCATAGAGGCAGCTCTGCCAACAAATGGCGAAGGACGATGTTAGCTCTAAATGAACCTATGGAAAAGAGTAAATCTTTCGGGAAGGGGGCTGGCCGGTAGCGGGGTGTAGATCGATATTTCTGCACGGGTTCAAATGAGATAAAAACAAAACTCGATTCTTCAAGAGCCATCACTAAAATTTCCGGTTACCGCAACAAGAATTCCTGTAAGTAGGGAAGCTTAGTTGTGTGCTTAACTATACAGATTTTGCGGGCTAATTTATGTATAACACTCCGCCTTGCATCCGATTTTTACTTCCGCTCGACGCAAGCTATAACTAAAGGGCGGGTTACGCCACTGGCGCAACCAGGATCTCTTCCATCTCTCTCATTTCCCATTTGAATGTATAAGTAGGAAAAGGACAGAAGGAGGGGGTTTTATCCTTTTGTCCATCCTTGTCTAACATACGTTTCTTAATGGAGGAAAGAGAGAGATGAAGAAACTCTCGGTGCGCTACAGGGTTACGCCATGACATAAGTTCTGTCCGAAAGTGAGGCAGCACGAAATATATATTTGCTGCATTTTTTTTTTCCAATATTAAATCAAAACATGTAATCATTTCAGAATAAATTAGTTTCAAACGAAAGGGCAAGTAATGGTGAGGGGGGGGGGTGTTAGGGATTATAAGTCCTAACCCAAAATGTGATAGAATGGGCGATCTGATTCTGGTTTGTTTGCCTCATATTTTTTAACCTTAAACCAAATTTTTTTTATTATTTCAGTGGAAATTGGTTTTAAATAAAAGTGCAAGTGTTTCAGAGTGGCTATCTGGACACAAAATTCTAATACGACTATCCAGGTGAAAAAAAAATTGCTTTTTCTCGTCATGTGTGTCGGTTTCTTCATCGTGCAAATCCTTCCAAAAGAAACACTTGTATCGAATCCTGTTTCCAGATGGCCACACACCAAAATACTTTCACCTTCATTTCAAACCAATTTCAAATGGATTTGTCACATTTTTTTTGGTCAACTTTTAAGATAACAAATTATGGAGGCAAACAGGCCGAGCCTGTGCGAAAATTTCCAGAAGAAATTTCCGCCACAGCTGCTTCCGTGACGCAATGGCGGTTCGTGCGATTTGGCAACAGTGTTTTTATCCCATTTGAATACATGGAAAACAATCGAAACTCGAGGAGGCTGCCAGCCTCCGCTTGAATCGATTTTTTACCAAAGTTTAAGTGGGAAAAATGCATGGTTGCCAAATCTCACGGGCCGCTACAGCCGTGACGCTTCAAAAAATTAAATATTCGCTTCAAAAACACGTCTCAGAAAACCCTTGCTATCGATACAGTACGTTGTTTCTGCCCCTCATGGAAGTACTAGCAAACGAAAACATTTTGACAGTCAAAAATGCACGCGGCGCGCCGGGGGTTGCTTTGACCACACGAGGCATGGGCGCCCGCAGCGGGGGGCAAGAGGGGGCACCCCCCCCTGGAATTCAAAAAATCCAAAATTTTACGGTAAAAAATGAAAGGAAAAAAAAGAAAATGCAATGTTAATAAAAGGAGTAATACAAAGTTAACAAACTTCATAATTTGTTTATTTTGCAATTTAATCTTTTTGCAAGGAATAGTAGAATTAAACATTTTCTTTGCTACTATTTTCGTCTGCTGTCCCTTTATCCATCATATCAAACACACCAAAATTATTACTATTATTCGATACACCTACCACACCTACCATGGCTTAATAACTGTACACCATTTAGATGGGGGGAAAAAAGTCCCCCCCCCCTGGGGAGTCTCCTAAACCTTCCTTTGAGGTTCAACAATTTTGCTCCCCCTGGAAATTTTTCTGCGGGCGCCCATGACCCGAGGATTTGCCAGTTATATAGAATTCTTGTCTGTTAAAACTTTTGCATTTGATAGTCCCTGATGGTAAATTATTCAATTTTAGTTATTTAATCCTGAGTCATGACTCAAGTAACATAACTTTTATTCTTGGACATCATGTTTCATCAAGTCATAGTAATGCCAGTTCTTAATTTATTTATTTATTTGTTTATTTATTTATTTATTTATTTATTTGTTTATTTATACTTCTGTTTTTCTTTTTGCCACGTATTTCCGGACAGTTCGTTATCTCTGACCGGAAACCCTTTCAAATTTATTGGTCTTTAGGATTCTAACAAAACCAGAAACTGGAAGAACGCCAAACACAAGATCCAGTAGCGCACCGAGAGTTTCTTCATCTCTCTCTTTTCTCCATTAAGAAACGTATGTTAGACAAGGATGGACAAGGGGATAAAACCCCCTCCTTCTGTCCTTTTCCTACTCATACATTCAAATGGGAAATGAGAGAGATGGAAGATATCCTGGTTGCGCCAGTGACAAGATCCTCAAAACGGCAACATTGCATTTTACGGCAACTTATTCTGCCATCGAGCAACGCGACGGCAGCCCCTCCTCCCCCCTCTCGCACCACTTTGGCCGCCAACGGCGAACCCCCGCTCGATCGCTCGAAAAAACTTGGGAGAAGAGCCCCCCCCCCCCTTCCACAGGCCCCCAAGCTATCAAAACCTATTCCTTCCTAACCATATAATTTCACCGTTGGCCTCGACAAGGTCATCGGTGGATACCCGCGAGGGAACTCAGCGCGGAAAGGAGGGTGGGGCGGAGGGAGACTATGCGCTGTAACCAACTTTCCAACTGTACTTATGATACAAAAAAAAAGAAGGAAAGAAAGAAAAAGAGTCTTCGCTTCATCTTCGACGTTCGGATTACCGTTGCGGGTTGGTTCGGTGCAGCGACGCCAGATTTCAGGTTTCTGTTTAATTAAATTGGAAATGAATGACGCGCGGCGGCTAGGAGCCGTATATCTCTGGCACTAGCGGATACAAGTTATTGTCCCTCTCTCTTTTCTCCCATTAGAATGTATGTGTTAGCGAAGGATAGAAGAAGGAGCGAAAATCACGTGACTGCCCCTAGTGTGTCCTTTTCTATCTTACGCGTTCTAATGGGAGAAGAGAGAGACGGATTGACTCCTGGATCCGCTAGTGATATCTGGCAACGCTGCTTCGGTTTGTTGGATGGATCGTTGAGCATGGGCAGGTTAGTTGGGTGCCCGTGCCCCGGTGCAACCCGTGCACCGTGTCACGCTGCCGACACACAGTGGGCCGAAAAATTGAATTCGTTGGACATGATTATTTGTGAGCAAATATTAATATTATGAACAATAAATGGGAAAAAAGCGAAGAAATTCTGTAGCTATTTATTCAGTTCCGATCAAAATTTACAAACCTCTCGTCAGCGGCGGATCGTGTATTATGGCAATAATGTCAGTAGTTTTTTTTTTTTTTTTTTTTTTTTTTTTTTTTTTTTTTTTAAGCCATGATCTAAAAGAACTTCATCTTGCCAAAAAAGAAAGGTTAAATTTTCTCGTTTTTCAAGGATTTTAAAAAAAGGGATCTGGCCACATTTGATCTTAAATGTTTCATATTTGAAGCGAAAAAGTAGAGTCTGTTTCACAATCAGAAGTGTAGACGGTAGGCGCTCCTAAACCGATAATCTCTAGCAAATTTTCAGTTTTCAAGCTGAGAAAAATTTCCCGTTGCCGTAACCGGACGTCTTGGTAATCTTCACTTAACCGGAATTCCTGTTATTTTAACAAGAAATTCCTGTTACTTCAACAGAAAATCCAGTCAAGTAACAGGAATTCTTATTGGAATAGGAGGAATTCCTGTAGAAATAACATTAATTCCAGTTGAAACAACAGGAATTAAGTGAGTATTGAACAGAGGTCTAGCTGAATTAATAGGCAAATTTTTCTCCGTGCAATTCCTTGAAATCAAAACAAAACTTAACTGCGACGTTGACCTTTTATTTCTAATGCGTTTCTTTGATGAAACTCCAATGCTCAAAATTCATTTTCATTCCTTTTTACCACGTAATATAAGAAATAATGTTGGAAAATTCCAAAGATTATCGGTCTAGGTGCCTGGCCATCACTTCTGATACGACCTCTAAAATTTTTCGTGTCCGAAAGATTCCATCTTCCGATCCATCGTCCGCCAGACTGGGACCGACCGGTGCAGTGAAGTGCCCTTTGGAGAAGGTAATCGTTCTCTTATTACAGCGATCTCGCGGTTACCATGGTAACCATAATTCCCCCCCCCCCTCCCACCACCGGTCTCATTCGGATTCTCGCAAAAAGAATGGCAGACAAAAAAAACTGGGTGGGAGGGGGGTTTACAAAAACGAGTCTTCAAACGGTCTTTTCGTTAACTGTGGCAGGATACTTAAGTAAAAGACGTACAGAGACACGGGTTGGGGGGAGGGGGAACTTGTTTTGGATAATTTGAGAGGAAAGTATTTCCCTACGAGGATAAATAGAGACTTTAGGGCAAGCAATGAATCCGATGATGGTGAAAGAGTGAGAAAATTGAGAAATGTGAGTTTGATTTCGTTCGGAGCCAGTGGCGTAGCATGCAATCTGGCAACGTTGTATTTTGTCCATTTAAACCCATGTAAAAGGTCGAATGTGACGGTTTTCACCGAAAACCCAACAGTTCGACCTTTCCCATGGGTTTAAATAGACGCATTGCAGTGTTGCCAAATTGCATGCTACACGCCACTTTTAAGAGCTCAACTGATGCAGCAATATGATTAAGAATGGATAATGAACTTATTTCTTTCGTTTCATTTTTTGAACTTTTTAACTTTGTCGAGTCCTTTGAACTTTCAAAGGAATTTATTTTAAATCATTAAAATTGTTAGTAGAGATATCAAAGATTTAAAGCTAACGAATAATTGAAATTTACACATTTTTGCCACCATACGAAGGTTTCCGATGGATAACGTGCGATGAAGTAGTGCTGCAACTTATCGTGAACATGACTATCGATTTTCTCTTATTTAAAATTGCAAAAACTATCGAATATTGGGAGATTAAAGTGGGACACTTTCAAGGATCGATTATTTTTCACGGATTCTTATGGAGAGGATATATTGATGCATCGCGTTTCGCAAGCTATAGTATGGAATCACCCACGCAGCAATATAACCTTCATTCCGCTTAGATCACACAATTTTTTAGATAAATTGTCATTCCTTTTTTCGCAAAAGTATACAGGGTGTTCCTGGATTAACACGCATAAATGATGGAGGTGATTTTTCAAGGAAAACTAAGACTTTTTTTCCCTATAAACATAGGCCATAAAATGCTTTCCCTCTGAGCTATGATTTTTCAAAGTTGGAAAAAAATTTTGGTTTTTTTAACACAACGGCCAATTTTATGGATGAAATTGAATGAAAATTAGTTTTTGAGGGTATTTTTTGGTGTAAAATTCAATTTTTGGGTCGAATAAACGTTTCAAGGAGTTTAAATGGGAGTTTCAGAGGGGTGTTGATCTTAAAATTGAAAAATTTTTGGTAGCCGGTCAATTTTTTGAAAATTGAGGTGCATATTCGGATTTTATGAGCAAAAACAAAGGTTTTTGATCCCTTCCATTTTTGTCCTCCGCCGCGTTTTTAATGGCGAAAAATGGATTTGAAATTTTGTCCGTTTTTGGGTATACCCTGCTAATTGAAGGCGCAACTTCCGATGTCACCGTCCCGAGCACGTAAACTCTCCGCGCCAGCACGAAGCTATGCGTTTGGTCGTGTCCCCCCTCCCATCATCTTGGAAAGCAAGAGTAAACTCGCAAGTTCATCAAGTTTTAGAGGTTGCCTAATGGGGCATTTAAATAAAATAAACCATGGACTTTATGTTATGATAATCATAATAATTTATCGATGTAATAATAATGTAATAATAATGATAACCTTAATTATCATTCATATCTGTTATGATTATTAAAAAACAATTACAATTATTAATGTGTAAACGAAACAATTAGTAATAACTGTAACAACAAGACAATCAATAATAATTGTTATGGACCAATCGAACTTAGTTTTTTTTTTTTTCTTTTTTTTTTTCTTTTATAAAACTTGGATCAAACGAAGCTAAGAAGGCACTCATATGCCTTAAAAATATTTAAAATTTTACAGCAAATGTTCAAAATGAAAACCACCTTGGTTGACGCAAGAGGTGCACCTCTTTGTTACTGACGTCACGGCTGATCTGCATTGCGTTCGAGTTAAATCGGCACACACCCCGACAATGCGATGCTGCAATGTTTCAACAACAGGAACGGGCATAGCATACACTTTTTGTTTGATGGCTTTGACGGTTTGATTGTTTAATGTGTGTAACTGTTTTTGACAATAATCATAACAGATAATAATGATAGTTATGGTTTATTTTATTTAAATGCCCCATTACCTCTAAAACTTGATGAACTTGCGAGTTTACTCTTGCTTTCCAAGATGATGGGAGGGGGGACACACGGAAAAAAAAGATTAGTGAAAATGACCATACGGATACCTGATTTTGGCACCTGCTAGATGTTATGGTAAACTTTACCAGATGTATGGTACATTTACCGATACTTTGAGTGAATTCGACGTGCAATCAGGTAACATCACCTAATACCTAGTCAAAACATAGTATACCTCTGGTTAACATTACCATAACATGTAGCAGGTGCCAAAATCAGGTATCAGTATGGTTATTTTCACCGTAGTTTTTTTCCCGTGCACGACCAAACGCATAGCTTCGCGCTGGCGCGGAGAGTTTACGTGCTCGGGACGGTGACATCGGAAGTTGCGCCTTCAATTAGCAGGGTATACCCAAAAACGGACAAAATTTCAAATCCATTTTTCGCCATTAAAAACGCGGCGGAGGACAAAAATGGAAGGGATCAAAAACCTTTGTTTTTGCTCATAAAATCCGAATATGCACCTCAATTTTCAAAAAATTGACCGGCTACCAAAAATTTTTCAATTTTAAGATCAACACCCCTCTGAAACTACCATTTAAACTCCTTGAAACGTTTATTCGACCCAAAAATTGAATTTTACACCAAAAAATACCCTCAAAAACTAATTTTCATTCAATTTCATCCATAAAATTGGCCGTTGTGTTAAAAAAACCAAAATTTTTTTCCAACTTTGAAAAATCATAGCTCAGAGGGAAAGCATTTTATGGCCTATGTTTATAGGAAAAAAAGTCTTAGTTTTCCTTGAAAAATCACCTCCATCATTTATGCGTGTTAATCCAGGAACACCCTGTATAGTCTCTAGCAATGGGACCTTGGCAGATATGGGCGATAGATTGAAAGAATGCAGATTAAGCAACAGAATGGCAAGATTCCAGCATAAAAAACCAGCTGCATGGTCAGTGTTGCCAAGTAGTAGAATATTTACCAAATTTCTCCGTTTCACTCAATGTAAAATTTATGGATTTTCCGTATGATCTAGCAACACTGCGCGAAGCAGCGAACGAGGCTTTTCTACAGCTCCAAATTCCGCCGCTCGTCGAAATTCACAAAAATTACTTTGTCGCAATAATACCACTCTTATGGACACAGTAAGATGGTAAAGTAAACTTTTGCAAAACGTAAATGGAAGGGTTGGTTTCAGTGGCGTAGCATGCAATTTGGCAACGTTGTAGTTCGTCCATTTAAACTCATGAAAAAGATCGAACTACTGGGTGTTCGGTGAGCACCTTCGCATTTGACCTTTTACATGGGTTTAAATGGAATCAATACAACGTTGCCAAATTGAACGTTACGCCACCACGAATCATCATCGATGATTGTAGAGGAGCCGTGGGTTGCCAGTTGCGGCCACTAGTTAACTATAACTACATATAACTCTATTTACTGCAGGCTCACCACAGTCCAAGGCGCTCAGTGGACTGAAAAATGACTTCTGCCAGACATGAATATAGTTTTTGTATCTCGCATTAAAAAATTTTTCTGTGAAGATAGTTCCTTGCCGAAACCATGTAATCAGATTCATTTTAAACTGTCGTGCATTGATATTTAAGCTCATATTTGAGATATTCTGTCATTTGCCGTTCAGAGCAGTGGCATTGCGTGCAATTTGTCCATTTAAACTCGTGTAAAATATCGATGTTAAGGCAGTTCGCTTTGAAAATTTTGCAGTTCGACCATTCCTATGGACTTTAAATGGACGAAATGTTAACTCGTATAAAATATTGATTTTTGCGTCACACTTAGCTGTGAAATTTCACGGCTCGACCCTTTCCATTGATTTAAATGGACACACTTTAAACTCGTGTAAAATATCGATTTTTGTCACACTTAGCTGTGAAATTTCACGGCTCGACCCTTTCCATTGATTTAAATGGACACACTTTAAACTCTTGTAAAATATCTATTTTATGGAAATTCACTGTAAAACTTCGCAGTTCGATCAATTCTTTCGATTTGAAATGGACGAAATATCAACTCGTACAAAATACCAATTTTGGGGCAGTTTGCGATGAAAATCAACAGTTTGACCATTTCCACGGATATAAATGGAACAAAAGCTGGTCAGATACCACGAGAGGCCACAGGCTCACAGCAATCTTGATTTTTAATCAGTGGCGTAGCGTGCAATTTGGCAACGTAGCAGTTTATCCATTTAAACCCATGAAATAGATCGACGTGTCGGGTGTTCGGTTAACACCTTCGCATTCGACCTTTTATAAGGGTTTAAATGGACAAACTGCAACGTTGCCACATTGCACGCTACGCCACTGTTTTTAATAATTAAACAGCCCCAAAAAATGTCATACTTAAATTCACTGGCGGTTCGTGAAAAATCAATTATCGTTTCACTCGTATTGGAACCAATGCAAGAGTATCGATTAACTGCGGGTTCAAAGAAATCACCTATAGGATCGATTCTTCTCTACAGGTTTTAATGGAGGGGATATCGATGCATCGACTGCTTCGATCCACTGTGAGACGATTGGGACGTTCGGGTCCATCTCCGTCCAATCATTCAGCAGAGATCTTCGACTCTTCGATTTTACGGTTGCGACGTTGCAAGATCTGCATTACATCTACAAATCTAAGGTTAATTGAATGGGGATCCGTACAGCGCAGCGTAAGCACTAGAGGATCAAGGAAAATGTTCTTTCTCTATATTTTCCCATAAGAACGCGTGTGTTTAGAAAAGGATTGAAGAGGGGACGAAAATAACTTGACATCCCCATAATCTGTCCTTTTCTATTCCACACGTTCTAATGAGAGAAAAGAGAGAGAAGGAAAGATTCCTGGATCCGCCAATGAGTGTAAGTGGCAACGCTGTTTGCGGTAGATAGTGAGAGTGGAAACAGTCGCCGCAGATTCTCCGTGGTCCATCCGCGCGACCATAACCGACCATCAACGACCACCGGCCAGCAGCTAGAGTCTTGCATCTTCCGTTGTCATAGCAACAGGGTTGCCAAGTATCCAAGAGACACACACATACGTGTTTACATGTATGCACACGTGCGATTTTCACACTAACGAATACGAGTACAATCACGTCGAAGACACGATTTATAATCATTCACTGAAAAAAATGACTGAATTTGACTATATTCATGGTCAATATTATGTATAAGACCTAAAAATGGTTGGTTTCACCGCTTTAAATAGTTGATTTACCTCCATGTTGTATAAATTTAACTGTTGCAAATGGTAAAACTAACGGGTTTTAATTGAAATTTCCCTCTTAAGTTAAAATTTCAATGAATAAAGGCTAACATTTTGAAATAATTCACTCGGAACCTTTCTTCTATAGACAAAAAAAAAACAAAACAAAACAAAAAAAACAACTCAAAAACAAACAAAAAAGAAACAAAAAACTGCCACTAAACCATGAAGAAAGCTTCACCTTTGTTTTCAGTGCCTATAGTTATTGTTCTGAAGGCAATACCCTGTTTTCAATGAGATTTAAAAATAATATTTTTGAATTTTTGGGCACTGTGGCTTCAAAAACGTGCAGCAAAGCTGCACGCAAGATTTCCGGATTTTTTTAAAAAAAAAAAATTAAAGGTTAAAAAAAAAGAGAGTCAAATAAATCGAGCCTGTGTGAAAAACGTCCATAAGAGGTTTCCATCATGGCTACCTTCGTGAATTTTTCTTTCTCTTTCTAAGGCCATTTGATGGTGTGTGTTAGAAAAGAATAGATAGGGGACAGTCACGTGACTTTCGCCTCCTCTTCCATCCTTTTCTGACACACGCGATCAAATGGCCACAGAGAGAGAAAGACAATCCACTGGATCCGCCAGTGCTCGCTGGTGCTGGGCAATGAGCAATAACTTTAGAGTGGCACATCAAGGAACGTTCCGTTCCGCTGGTTCATTGTTGTCACCTAGGGCGCCGCCATTTTGCCGTAAAAATCGATTTTGAGGTTAAGTTTTGTAGGTTGTTTCCGGTCGTTTCGTAAACAAAGTCGAGCATCGCCGGAAACGACCAACAAAATTTAACCTCAAACCTTGGAATCTGCCGTCCAAATTCCCGCCAAATTACGAACGACCTACAAAATTTAACCTCAAACCTTGGAATCTGCCGTCCAAATTCCCGCCAAATTACGAACGACCTACAAAATTTAACCTCAAACCTTGGAATCTGCCGTCCAAATTCCGCTTTTTCCCGGGATTCCTTCTACCCTGTGTGGCACAAGGTGGACCAGCCCGCTGCCACTCTAAAGTTATAGCTCATTGGTGCTGGGTCTCTATTCGTCTCTGGCATTAACTCGGAAAATTCCTTCTCCGTTGTCATGGCAACGTTGGGAAACCGCACGGAGTGTTGGGGGAGCTTGTGCCATGGTGCCGTGGACCATGGAGGCAGCAGGCATCAGGACCCGTTGTTCGCTAATAATAGCCGGTAGTCGGACGAAAAGCGGAGATGCTAGATCCGAGATCGAGCGATAGTTCGGCGCGTAGTCTTATGGTATGGCCATGCGATAGCGGAGCATTTTCTTCATCTTCTTCTTGTTCGAGAAGCGGATAAGATACGGAGGAATACGTTGCAGTTTCGATGATGATGAAGGAGGTGGTCTCTCCGTGGTGATGATGATGGTCCATAGCAAGCGTTGGAGATAGCGTTGGATGAATGAGCAAGAGCCAAGAGCGGTGCCGTGGAAGCTGCTGAAATTGCTGACTGCACAGCTGTTTCGTCAGAGGAAAACTCATCTGATTCCTCAGCTGATAGCAACTGCAGCAAATCCTTCTTTTAAACTGTAAGTTTATTTCAACATCGAAGACTCCGATTCTCCGATGCGATGCCAGTGGCCCCCAAAGATGCACAGAAAAAACCGAAAAACAAACTTTCGTAGCACTGAATAAACCTTCAATTCGGTACAAAAATGACTATGCTACACTCAACACTGGGAGAATTATTTTTTTAATCCAAGGTGTTTTTCGTTTGTGTTAAAAAAAAACACACTTTGGTAGCACTGAATAAACCTTCGGTAGCCACACTGAGAGAATTCTTTTTTTAATCCACGGTGTTTTTCGTTTGTGTTAAAAAAACACACTTTTGTAGCACTGAATAAACCTTCGGTAGAAAAATGACTCAGCCACACAGAGAGAATTCTTTTTTTAATCCAAGGTGTTTTTCGTTTGTGTTAAAAAAAAACACACTTTGATAGCACTGAATAAACCTTCGGTAGAAAAATGACTCAGCCACACTGAGAGAATTCTTTTTTTAATCCAAGGTGTTTTTCGTTTGTGAAAAAAAAAAGAAAAAAAAAAAAAAACTGCACAGTGAAATATGGACAAAGTGTAAATTCCTTTAACCCAAGCAAAATGTCTGCTGCGACAAGTAAAAGATTCCTAGTTGTGACAGTGATTCTCCTTCACGCAACAGAACTTTACTTCGCGCAAGGAAAACTGTCATAAGTAAACGGGTTTCCTTGTTTTTAAAGAAGTGATTCCTCTCAGTGCAAAGACTTTGGTTCACCCAGCAACATCTCTTCGCATGGTTCATAGCAGATTTTTTTTTTTTTTTTTTTAAATACAAAAAAAAAAAAAAAAAAAAAACGATTTTCAAGGACTTTTCACTAGATTTCAAGGACTTCCAACAAGCAAAAACGTAGCTACTCTTTTGCCAATTTTCTAGAAGCGGACTAGACACATATAGTGATTCTCGCTTAAGGGTGCAATAACTTTCTTCTTATAGTGCTTCGGTACAACCGCAACTTTCTCTGGTAGAGCTAAAACTTTTTCTTTGCGAAACTTTTTTTAAAAAGCTGCTGCAGTTGTACCTAAACTTCGTTTTTTCCGTGCAAAAAGACGCGACATTCCTCAGGCCAGTGGCGTCGCGTGCAATCCGGCAACAATGCATTCTATCCATTTAAACTCATGTAAAAGATCGAATTCAGGGGGTGCACAGTGCACAAGAAAAATTCGATATATTTAATGAGTTTAAATGGAGCAGTGGCATTGTTGCCAGTTGGCACGCGACGCCACTGCCTCAGGCACTCAGACGACATCATCAACAAAATGACGATCAGGCGAGCTGAAGCCGGTCATTTCCTAGGATTTTCAAATACATTTGACGACTTGATGTTTGAAAGGAGGAAAAATCAACCCAGCGAAAATCACGATCCCGCATAGCTCGATTCAAGGCACGATGGAGTAAAGTTGAGAGCATCACAATTCACAAGTGTGCGTTTTGCATTCCTCGAAAAGCTATCCAGACAGTCGTTGATTGTGAGACATGAGTGGCTCTCAATGCTCTCATGATTTGTTAGTTCTGGGAATTTTAAGTAGCTTACAGATTGTATCAAAACCGAAGGGTCGAGTGCGCGAAGATTAACAGATGATACACTTGAGCTTTAAGTATGACACATAATATATGAATGCATGTGAGCTAGGAAAATCGAAGCGAGCGCCACTCAGCGAGCTGACTCACGATTCTTGTCAATTTTCCGGCATTATTTTCCTCTTCTTTTTTTTGTCTTAATCTTCAACCGATTGCATTTGCGTCAGTCTCCATGGATAGGCCTCAACAGCAGACATGTTACACGTTTAATCGTCAGTTTCGTCCTGGTGAGAAAATGTTGCTTTATGGATACAGAATTTTAGGGACATTCTGGACAAAGAAACGAATAGAGACGCAGTGCCAAGTGTCCCTTTTTCCAGCTCAAATTTGGCCTCATCAAAACAACAGCCAACAGTCGCCTACCATTGAGCGATGGGCATAGGTTAGCTTTTCTTAATGGTTTAAACTGTCGTACTTTTGACGGAGTAACGGATTCTTATTAATTATTTCTAAATTATAGGACTTAAGTAGTGGCGGCTCGTGAAATGCGATAAATCGATGTCCTCTCCATTTAAAACTATAGAAAAGTATCGATTTCTTGGGGGTTCAATTGCACCCCCTGACGATCGATACTTTTTTATAGTTTTAAATGGAGTAGACATTGATAAATTTCCTGGAAACCCATTTTCGATTCGGAAGTGCCATCAAGAACATTCTAATGCCGATATTTCTTTCAGAGGCGGCGGAGCGTGCAATCGGACAACATTGGATCTTATCCACTTAAAGTCATAAAAATGCTCGAAATATCGGGGGTGCACTCCCAGCTTGAATCGATATTTTACATGAGTTTAAATGGACGGAATTCGACGTTGCCAGATTGCACGCGCCTCCACTGATTCCCTTGCATGAACCGTGTAATCAGAATTCGTTTAAGCTGCAAATTGATAGTTACATGTTTAATTCTCCTCCTCTACAGTCGAGTACAGATGAAAGGTGGGTGATTGGAACCTCTTTGAACGTGTGCGAAAACATGTTCATCTATATTCTAAAGAGAGCGCTTTAAATGAACCGCTGCGAGGCCAAATCTGCGGAGCTTGGGGGAGAGCTGACGCTGACACACACTCGAGCCATTCATCAACAAGAGCCATTTTGGCCAACGACTGACAATTCCGTTGTCTCCGAAAGAATAACCCATTCTCCACACACTGAATCAAAACTTAAATTCTTCCGGCAATATTATTTATTTTTATTTATTTTATTTTTTTTTACTTTTTTTTTACTGCTTCAAAAACAAGTCAGCGTGTTAGTTAATATTTACAAAATATTTACAATATTAACAAAATATTCAAAATGTTTACAAAATATTTACAGTATTTACAATATTAATACAATAATTACAATATTAATACAATATTTACTATGTTAATACAAAATATTTACAAAAACCGTGTTATTTCACTCATTTCAACCTTTCATATGGTGTCAGGAAAGTTCATCCAACGATTTTCGTCCAATTTACGTTTGCCCAATACCTCGTATCACATCTTCTTGCAGCTTATATTTTTAGATTATTGATGTCTATAATTTTTTCCATCCTATCTTTTTCACTAAAATGTTGTTAAAAGTCCATTTTTCATTTGATCAAATTTTAGTCCAACCAGTGGCGCACCGAGAACTTTAGTTTGGTGGGGGTTTCACCGCAAATTTTCCATTTTCTGAGGTCTTAGGGGGGTTTTGAAAGCAATTTTGGCCGAAGATGACCTTTTTTAGGATAAAATCTTGATGCTTAGGGGGGGTTTTGACCCTAAAACCACCCCCTTCGGTGCGCCACTGAGTCCAACTAATAAGAGGACCATAAGTAGTAGCAGTTTTTAAAATCTTCATTACTAGTATTTGCGAATATGCTTTACCAATTTTTAGCAGTTTTTCGATACACGTTTAATATTTTTTTTTATCTGAATTACTTACATGAATGAAACTGGACTGACAAGCATCCAAAGCTTAGCTGAGAATATGGTCCAAAAAAAAATTGTGAAATTTTCTATAAGAGAGAAACGGTGTAGCAAAAAAGTTTCTCAACAAATTCTCACCTTAATAGTTGAATATCTTTTCCATTTCAGTCTTTAGACATAAACTGGCCAGTGATGACCGTTAAAAACTTTTGACCACTTACTGAGAATGGCCAAACAAATTTTTTTGGACAAGTATGTGATTAGTCAAAACAATTTTGTCTAAAATGCAATATGGACGTTAGTTATTGGACAGATCATAGTGAGTATGTACAAAAATCATTGGACAAATGTTCCCAAAACCTTAAACATGAATGATTTTTCACACATTTTCAAATAATGTTGCTATTTGTTGACCAAAATCTTGATTTACATTCGTAAAATTATGTCCGGATAATATCACGTTTCCATCCACTGAGCAGTGAGCACCATCACGTCAGGCGTCCTCTTATGTGCAGCTGCCACTTGAAGCTTCGAGGACCGTCTCTGATTGCCACTGGCCTAAATCGTGCCTTTGACGAACGAAATTAGGTCCCCAACGTTCAAACAAACACTGAAATACACGATCAATCAGGCTGGCATGCAATGCTGCCATTTTGTGTGCATTTTAAATAAAATCTACCATTCCATCAGTGATTCAACTGGTTATGTGGCAAAGATTACAGTTTCATGTATACTTCTCAATTTATCATAACGAGATCAAACAATGCGGAGGATCGACACCGTGCTATAGTGTAAGTTCTATTCCAAAATGAGGCAGCATCGACGGTAGTTTTATTTAGCTCTTCCATTTTTTAATCCAACATTAAATATTGTTATTAATTAACCCTTCTACGACCAGATTACGAAGACAAATCAATATTCGCTCGCTCAAATAAAGTGGGCGGTTAAATATTCCTACGCCGTGGTGCTGGTTTTGCATACACAATTTATTGAAGGCGCTTGAGGAAACATTTCTCATTAAGTATTAACAATTTTGAGTCGCAATTGTTGCGAACGTTGCATTCCGTACAAAGGTTCACACATTGAAATGCTTCTGGAATCTTTCATTTAAATGCGGTGTAAAAACACAGTTAAAAATCGACCAACAATGCCGGAGTGAAAATTACATAAAAATAAGGTTACATTTTACTCTCATGCGGAGTAAAAGTAGGGTGTACCGGGAGAAAGGGGCGGAAATTACTATCGAGGATGGTATGTACGCTTCCTCGGTGGAGTATTTTTATTTTTTAACCCCGAAAAATTGCAAATAATGATGACTATCTCTTTCCTCCTTTTCGCACCATTTTTCACTCCGCAAATATCTTACTCCGAAAACTATACCCGGACAAATCATGGCTTTTACATAACCGGAGTCGGAGTGAACATTTCTAATAGAGTAGTGCCTAATGTAGCGCGGGCTGTTTGAGATGAAAGTGAGTTGCTTGAGTTAATGAGTGGATTTTGAAAGTTTTTGATATGCATGCGCATCGTTATTATCGCCGAATTCTACGTTAGAATCAAATGTGTCACAATGCTGGAACAACGCAACAGACCCATTTTAATGCAGCTATCCACGTAAGAAAATTTTGATTGAATCTATTTTATATTCACTGACAGAAATCACGTCAGAGTAAACACGTTTACTTGTGACAGTTTTCCTTGCGCGAAGTAACTTCTGATTGCATGGAGGAGAATCACTTTCATAACAAGGAATCTTTTACTTGTATAGCTGCAGACATTTTCCTTGGGTTAAAGGAATTTCCCCTTGGTCAATATTTCACTGTGAAGTTTCTTTAACACAAACGAAATACACTTTGGATTGAAAAAATAATTATCTCAGTGTTGGTTATCTTTGCTACAGCCGATGGATGCAACACGGCACCATTGTTCGCATCTGTTTAACATGGAGGAGAGCTGCGCCATTTCTCTCTCTCTCTCTCTCTCTCTCTCTCTCTCTCTCTCTCTCTCTCTCTCTCTCTCTCTCTCTCTCTCTCCCTCTCCCCCTCTCTCTCTAGAATGACAGCAGACCAACGTTATTGACCTGGAAGTCTGTCAACAGTCGAACAGACTCGCGCACACACTCAACTGGATGAGTACCTATTCCACTCGACTGGGACTGAGGGCCTTGCAAGCGCGAAACGCGAATACACACGCGGGCCGAAAGCCAGTCCTCGGCTGACCTTGAATTTGCATGACAATAGTCCCATCATCACCGTAACAGCTGGTCCGCGTTGCACCGGACGAATCGGACGATCGGTCATCTTGAAAAGTTGAAACTGTCACCGTTCCGAAAATAATCCGCGAAATTCTCATCGATGCATTTTACCGTGGAATCGGGGCAAAACGTTGATTGGAAACAGTGCTGCCACGCCGCGCCACTCCGCGGATATATTTCAAGTCATTTTACAATGCATCGGTGATACAACTAGACGAAGCAAAAATTACTGGAACCAGTGGCGTAGATATAGTAGATGTATTTGAACGAAAAAAAAATTATGATCAGAATCAGGGCCAGTTTTGGCCTTTTGGCATCCGTATACGTGCAAGAACTTGGAGGCGCCCCTTATTTCCAACCAAAACCCTTCCAACCATTGCCTTCTCGTTCTCTCCAGTTTCCTCTCTCCAAACTTTCTTACTCTCTGTTTTCTTACTTATTGAAACGGGGCGCAGCCCGCCGCGCGCCGCCCGGGTCCCCTTCCGACCGTATGTATGCCATTTTAGCGGCCCCGAAAATGATTATGAGGATGAATCAGTCGTAAGAAGGAGACAGACACACACTCGCCAAACGTAAGGTAATCAGCAGCTTCAGCAATCATTACACCTATCTTTCACTTTCCTCGTTGGTGAGGGGGGGGGGCACGGGTTGGGGGTAGTCAAGTAGGAGGCGCCACTATGAATCTCGCTGAGGGGAGGGCGCAAAATTCTTGTCTACGCCGCTGACTGAGACCAACTTTTGTTACGTCCTCATGGTCCCGCAGTTGATCAAAGGTCATTGATTAATTGGCTAACTTTTGCTATAAACGCGATTGAATAGTAGCACAAATTACGATGAGCACAATTAAGCATTACTTTTAACGTCGGGAATTCTTCCAAGGTGAGTGAATATGCACGGTTGACAGTTGACGAAGATAATATTTTGAGACAACGCAGGTGAGTGAGAATACATATACTCACGACCACGAGCCAACCCTTGGGCTGGTCTGTTTGAGGAGTTTGCAGCAAAAAGTGAATCCAGAAAACTCTCTCTCTCTCTCTGTCTGTCTGTCTGTCTCTCTCTCTCTCTCTCTCTCTCCCCTCTCTCTCTCCCTTTTCTCTCTCCCCTCCTCTCTCCCCCTCTCTCTCTCTCTCTCTCTCCCCCCTCCCCCCTCTCCCACTCTCCCCTCTCCATCCCTCCCCTCTCTCTCTCTCCTCTCTCTCTCTCTCTCCTCTCCCTCTCTCCCCTCCAGGCTCCGGGCAGAGAGAGACAGAGAGAGAGAAGAGAGAGAAAAAGAGAGAGAGAGAGAGAGAGAGAGAGAGAGAGAGAGAGAGAGAGAGAGAGGAAAATACAGATTCCTGGATCCCCTTCCGAGTGGCGAGTCCTACCACTTCCCGATCAAGCCTAAACTGGCAGAACCAATCCGAAATAGAGGCATTCATGTGCTCTCAGTATATAACAGGTCCTCCATAAGAGCGATTGAGGATTATAACGCTATTCTACTCCTTTTCTAAATGCGGTGCCTCCCCACGGCTTTCGACAGATTTTCACCAGACACTTTTTTTTTTCACACCGCTGCGCCATATGTGGCTGCTGAATAATGGATATTATTGGTTATCTACGGTCTCGTTGATTTTGCTACATCCGACCATAGTTGCGAGGTTGTGCTCAGTGACGCACTACGTGGTATTTGACCGAAAAAGTTGGCATAAACTGTTTCTACTGTCCAAATAACTTGAAATTTGGTATTCGGGGGTACTTTTTAACGTTGAATTCGAATTTCACATCAGTTTTTCAAAATTTGAAAATCCAAGATGGCCGCCGACAAATTTTTTGGCTAATCGGTCGGCAGCCATCTTGGATTTTCGAATTCTGAAAAACTGATGCAAAATATGAATTCAGCGTTAGAAAGTACCCTTGGATACTGAGTTTCAAGTCATTTGGACGGTGTTGCCAAATTTCACTCTTGTAGCGATGTAGCCCTTACAACACGTAAAAACGAGAATTTCGTGCAAAAACGCAAAATTCGAACTAATTTTCCCGGAAAAGCCGCATTTTTCCGCAACTTCTGACTTCAAGGCCTATTAGTACGCACTAAGGACTACCATTTCTCATATATATACCCGCGGGATGTGGCAGGATAATTGAACTTAAGTTCTCTTGAAAATCGGAAAATTTACGTTTTTAGCTAAAAACTTTGAAATAGCAAAAAAATATCAAATTCAAATTAAAATTGGATAAAATAGGCATAAACTGATTGTAAATACCTTCAGGAAGACGATCCATTTACAAAAATTTTGTTCTGACTTCATTTGAAACACTTTTTTTTTACTTTGATTATAGTCTCGTGCTGAGGCTAAATTTAATGGTGGTAAAACTGATTTTTCCCCTGGTGGATTCTAGTTAAATTAATCTAGTTTAGACCCGCTAAATACAAGTTTCTAATGCAAAAATCTATGTAGATTCCGAATATCACAACAGTTTTTTCCAATAGAGACTTTTTTTTTTTGAGTTTATGCCAGCTTTTTTGGTCAAATACCACATAGTGTGACGTAGCGTGCAATTTGGCAACGTTGCAGTTCGTCCATTTAAACCCATGAAAAATATCGAACTATCGGGTGTTCGGTGAACACCTTCGTATTCGACCTTTTACATGGGTTTAAATGGATACGATACAACGTTGCCAAATTGAACGCTACGCCACTGGTTGTGCTCAGTACACTACATACACATAAAAAAAAAAAAAAGTATTAAAAACCCTAAATTTTCAGTGCTCTTGCTAATGGAGCTATTGCACACTTTTGCTATAAGCGATTTAATAGTCAATTATTCCGTAAAAACCTCAAAAAATAACGATGGCGGCACTAAAAACTTCCAAAATCCACTCCTAAACTCAATAAACGCAGTTATTTGCGGGAGCGTAATGGTGGCCGAAGGCACTAACAATGGGAGATTCCCATCTAACAATTCTGAAACTCCATCAAGAAGTGACCAATAAGAGACTACTTTCATTTGACACCGGTGTCACTTGGTGTTGCGGCACCATTCATCGGATGTGGATCATCACTCTGATGACTAATTACTCTGTGAATCATCCTTGTCAGCATAGAAAGAGTGACGAAATTAAGATAGGAATCTCCCATTGTTAGTGCCTTCGGCCACCATTACGCTCGCGCAAACAACTGCGTTTATTGAGTTTAAGAGTGGATTTTGGAAGTTTTTAGTGCCGCCATCGTTATTTTTTGAGATTTTTACGCCATAATCGACTATTAAATCGCTTATAGCAAAAGTGTGCAATAGCCCCATTTAAGAAAAACCATACTTGCTGATTTAAAAGTAGGTGTAATGTGTTAAGTATACATCCAGACGAAAATTTTAAAATAAATTGAGCTTTCTAAGAGCAATAGTTTCTGGAATGAGTACCGGAACATGGAAAAACCTTTGTTTTCAAGAGAGGACTTCAAAGTTCATTCGACAGAAAACGATGAAGTTGAAAGCAATTGAGGAGGTAGCTGGAAAAACGGCCTAAGTAGCAAAATCGCGTTCTGAGAAAACGGCTGTTAAAGTTTTTATTTTAGTGCCAATCTAACGTAGATGAAGAATCAGGCTTGGGTTGGATCAAAAAAGTTGATCCATACCCTCAGGTTGAAGTTGGTACAACTGAAATATGCTTTGGCTGTGTAGGAAAGAAGAAATTGGATAAATACGAAAGGTCTACTAAGGTCGTTTTTCCATAGAACGACCTGTTGCACAGAAACAAGTCCTCACTTAACGCTGAGTATTAACTCCGTTTTTCCAGAGAACGACTTTCTGTATGGAACATATGTACTACATGATAGATGTAAAAAAAAAAAACCAAAAATCTGCAAAAAAAGAGGCGAATTTATTAGAAAATAAAGAATATAAAATTATTCGTCCTCGTATGCACTCTCGCTTTCACTGTTGCCCGAGTCCTCTTCACCATATTCAATTTTCCCCATTATGGTCATTATAGTCGCCAGCAGAAGTGGCAACCTCTTCTCATATAAACTCCCATATCTCACTCAATTTTTGACGTACGGTCATGAAATTTTGTGGAGATGTTATTGAGCCTATGTTCTCTCAGAAAAGTTGTTCTCCGGAAAAACGGCCTTAGCCGGCTAAGGCCGTTTTTCCAACTAGCTCCTCAATTTGAATCAGTCATGAAAAAATGAAAATCAGAATCGATCTACTTTCGTTTTGTTTTTTTCTTTTTGCTTTCCTATCATCGAAAAATAAATAAATTATGCATGGAAATGTTCGTCTGGATATGCAGAACAAAAAAAACAGTAAAAAAAAAACAAAAAACAAAAAAGAGATTTTTCGATTTTTTCACTATACCTTCTTCCCTTAAAATATGTTTCTCCAGTCAAAAAAGAAACTAGAACGAGTGATTATTGTAGGAAATGTTTCGAAAAAACCAATAAAACCACTTTCAAACTTTTACATTGCGTTTTAATTAACAAAGATTAGTGATTTTAAAATTGCAATGCCCTGTCCGACCTTTTCCGCATTAACTCGCTCCCAGTGGCGAGGCGTGAAATTTGGCAGCAATGTATTTTCTCCATTTAAATTCACCAAAAAGGTCGAACGCTTCAGTCATTGTCGATGGCCAGGCATTTCGATCTTTCTAACGTGTTTAAATGGGAAAAAGGAACGTTGCCAAGTCGCACGCCTCGCCACTGCTCGCTCCATTGTGCGCCGTTTGAGAAAGGCGCTTGGTTACCAGGCACGGCGAGACGAGGTATGAGCTCACGATTCGACAAAGCAGGACCAAAATAAAACAAAAAAGCGAAAACTCAATGCACGCAGACATGCCAATTCAGCAGGAGAATATGATCGATCGATTTGGTCTCATATTGGTGAGTCGTTCAATGTGGCAACAACGTAATCTCTCCATTTAGACCTACGAGTACGTAGAATAATCGATAGGTATTCAGGGGCTTCACTAATGGGGCTCTTGCAAACTTCTGCTATAAGCAAATGAATTGATAAATCTGATGTAAATATCAGCGAAAATCACGAAAATCGCAGTGAAAAAGACTATAAAATTCAGTAATAAACTCAGAAAATAGTTGTAACGGCAAGATTGTAATAGCGGAGCTGCGCAGGTATCATGGCAAACTGTCTAATTTTTTACTTTTTCTACGGAAATAACACAGATACAAATCTCAAATTAGATAATTAATCGAGATCGCATTTTCAATTAACCGATGATTCCACCGGTTGAGAAAAGATTACACGGTTCAGTTCAGTGTATGACTATAATACTTACACGAAAATGCTCGCATCTGTAATCTTATCTTCCGACCGGTGCGGAGTCATCGGGATGACTTTAAGAAAACTTTCGGATATTTTAATTAATGAACAGAGTTTCCACCGCGATTGAAGAGAGATTACAGATCTGAGTATTTTCGTGCATTTCAGTCATTAACCAGACTGAGCTGTGTAATCTTTTCTCAACCGGTGGAACCATCGGAGCATTGAAAAATGTCATTAATTAATACGCAAAACTGCAGCTCTGGAATTACGCGGGTGACTTCATTCATTTTATTTGCCTAAACTTTATTTCTCACTTCCGACCATTTTTGGGGCCCTTTAGTCTTCCTTTCCGGCGCGATACTTTGCAAAAGAAAGTCCGCCATATGTTAAATAGGTGATCTTGGCACCGGTGGACGAGAGTGCCGTGACTTGGATGAGGATAGTTGGTAGGGGAGGAGAAGGGGGAGGGAGGTTGTGGTCTTGTTGTGTGAAGGGGATCTCGGAACGTAAAAGGCTTTGACGGCCTGTGAAATTGATAGCTTTGCTATGCCCGTAGACTGTATAAAGTGCTCGTACTACCTTGATTCAGGAGACAATGCGACCACCACAATGACAGTACAGCTCAGCTCAGCTCAGCTCAGCTCCGCCAAAGTCTCCAAAGCAAAAAGATCAGAGACTCAGAGAGCCAGAACAATCGGACACAGATATTTGAGTCTGAGCTGTGTATACCTATATATACTGGATGTCTCCTCAATAATGTCACTATAAATAAGATTTTCAATATTTAAAACTCGGCTTTATTTAACTGGACGGAAATATGGCCTGTACAAAACCAACGATGTTGTCCTTTTTGGAATGGATGCCGGGTTAGAGATGATTCGTCGTTTATCTGACGTTAAGGCGTAAGCAAAGGCGGACCCAGTAATCTGGCAACTGTGTATTATTCCCGTTAGAATGCATGAGAAACAATCGATTAGTAAAAGGCAAGAATCGATTGTTCCTCATACGTTCAAATGGGATGAATTCATGCTTGCCAAGTTGCTGGATCCACCCATGGGCGCCATAAGTCGATTTTTGCAACTTTTCAGGAGAGCGAAAACAAAATCGACAGATTCCTTGGATTTAAAGATCGAAGCCTAAACGATTTCCGTCGTAACTGGAAAACTATTGAGAGTCTGGAATTTTTTTTTATACAGGTCGAAAGAGCATCGCTTTTTATGCAAAAATGAAAATCAAGGAAATTTTACGCCTAAACGTCAAATGAACGAGGATTTGGGGGGAAAAAACTACAGCAAGTTATACTCTGTTCACGACAAGAAGGCGGGTGAGAATTCAGGTAGTAATGCACTATTTAGCAACAGTGCGGCTATACCGGCTACTCCAACCCTTCGCAGTGGCCGTTGTTCTTCAGACTTCTCTCTTGGCACGGAGGATTTCCGAGAACCGACAGACTCAACAATTTACACACGTCCAGTAAAAATTGCGAACGATGAAAAATACGAAAAAACGGACGAAATTTTCGTCCTAAAGGGCCAAAACTCGGCAAAAATAGTCGACTTCAAATATTGATGACTCTCAGAAATTCGTATTTTTCAGTGGGAATTAAATTCAGAATATTTCGTCTAATATCGAATATATGAGAGTCATCAATATTCAAAGTCGATTTTTTTTTTGCCGAGTTTTGGCCCTTTAGGACGAAAATTTCGTCCGTTTTTTCGTATTTTTCACCGTTCGCAATTTTTACTGGACGTGTGTAAATTGTTGAGTCTGTCGGTTCTCGGAAATCCTCCGGTGCCAAGAGAGAAGTCGGAAGAACAACGGCCACTGCGAAGGGTTGGAGTAGCCGGTATAGCCGCACTGTTGCTAAATAGTGCATTACTACCTGAATTCTCACCCGCCTTCTTATCGTGAACAGAGTATAGTTCAATCATTCACCAACGCTATTGCAATTGATTAAATTGATTTTTTTTTTTTTTTTTTTTTTTTTGCCACTGAAAATTGAGTTTTGTTCATTACTTCAATTCCACGTCCATTTAACTCCAAACATACGTACAAATGGCCTTCAAAAGAAAGTCTATAGATCGAAACCGCCGTTGATAAAGCCGATTATTTTCCAAAGAGTTATAGATTTTTTTAAGACATACTTTCAAGCGGCAATGATGATTGACTCTGAAAAACCTTGAAACTGCAAAATTCATTAAGGCAAGTCAAGAAATGGAGAAATGAACATGATTTCCAGGATATTTTCTTTAGAAGGTCATAACACAAACACAGTTCATTCATAAAACAACACCATTGTAAACCTGGCGTCACACAACACACATGTCGTTGTAAAAACCGTCGCATCGTATTCCTTCAAATTCATTGAGAAACTGACATTTCCATGTGAAAAAACCCACGTGCGTGAAACTTTATCAAACCAGGATGGTTTCTAGAACCAGAATCTGATATTTACAAATCGATTCATAATAGCAATCGATCGTAATGTATTCCACGAAGGGCTGCTATTTGCTACGCATCCACATGCAATATAACTTTCATGGAATATGGCTTAAATGATGTCGCCTCAATGACAACGATTGCTATGAACCATTTTCGTTTCGATGAAAATCGCGCGAAAATAACAGATGCGTCGAGTAACCCAAAGTGTGATAGTTACGAACTGAGCTCAATCCAATCCGGTGCTGTCATATGTGGCAAAAAAAAAATATACACACATTAAACAAATAAATAATTTAGGAAGGAACTTTGTAAATCTTTATCGCCAGATCAGGCAGCAGTGTCCGATCATCAAATGGGCTCCGAGAGAAATGGAGAGAGAAAAGTGTAGTCAACACGTCACTGCACGCTTTAAATTGTAGCAATCTGCGTCACTTTCAGCCCGACGATAGCTCATACATAGATTACCATTGTATTTTTCTCCTCATTTTTGCGTTGAAGAATGGAATAAAACCTGAACTAACCTAATTCCAGTCCCCTCACTGAAAATTTCATCAAAGGCTCCAAATACATACATGGAATAACGCCCCGATGGAAGTCTAAGGAAACGTTCTAACAACACTGGGAGGGGAGAGAGAATAGGGTGTCTTTCTTCGGAAAGTTTTTACTATTTTATTGTTTTTTTTTACGATTTTGTATTTTCAAGGCATTAATTTGTCGACCTCAAAAATTCCACCGGATTTTCTCGCACGAATTGCATACTCGATTTTTCACTAATTTTAAGTAGAAAAAAAATGTGGGCTTTCTAATTTGATCCATTTTTAATAGATGACTCTCTTGGGCATTGTGCGTAACGCATTTACTGCAGTGGCTATCGGGGGCGGGGGGGGACTTTCGAGGGGGCGGGATCCAAGGTCCAAATTATTCAAAATTGCCAACAAAAGATGAGGAATGACCTTTGACGGAAAATCCAGGGGGTGAGATGAGACAGAGAAAAGAAGATACAAACCATGCAAATCATTACCAGAATAGCGCGACGAGAAAGTATCTCTCTCTCTCTTTTCTCCCGTTGAAACACTTTGTTAGACAAAGATTGACAAGTAGACGAAACTCCCCTCTTTCTATCATTTTCCTATACACTTGTAATTGAATTCAAAGGGAAAATGAGAGATCTCATTTGAAGCTCACCTGTGCTATAGTATCAAAGTACCCACTGGGTGTCACGTCATGTCACACATGTTCCTATAAATGATCTCGAGCCGTCTCAAAAAATTTCAACTTGAAAAGAAAGATAAAAATGAAATTGCATCATGACGGCCGTTTCGTGCATCATTCAACGCCTCACAGCAGTCAGTGCACCAAAACGTGGGTTTTTCGGAATTGAAAAAGTTTCGATTTTTGTTTTGTTTCAGGATCGCTTTAGTCTTGATGTTCCCTTGCAAAAATCAACTAACTAACAAAGCGATGATATTAATTATTATTGAGCTAAACCTGAGTTTGGATACTATTTTTTGTTCGGCATAAATCTTGAGTTTTGTTATTCAAAATTCTGTCCGGAAAATCCAATATATACCCACAGTGCGCAGCAGTACTGAATATACGCTCTGGCGCGGCGCACAGTAAATCAAAACATTATTTTTTCCGGACAAGAAAAATTTTGGTTTTTTTGGTTTTTCTTGAAAGAATCACGTTGTTAGATTCATTTATAAGCTCTGAAATGAATGATTTCACTCATTCTCAAGTTATCTTGCTTTTCAATATTCATAATCTGGATTTATATTCGTAAAATTATGTCCGGGTAGTTCCATTTTTGGAACCACTGTGGCGGCGCGGCCACTACTGAAGCTGAGCGCTCAATCGATTTCTATATTGTGCTGCATGAACGTAGCCGATTGCTGAATGACTTTCCATAAATACTTGATCAGCGGTAAGTAATATGCTGATTAAGAGAGCGATTCATTCACCGCGGTGTCTCATCATAGATCATGACATCATTCTTTTCACGGAATTCTGACAACAAACAAAAAGATGAGTAGCAACTTCACCGATCTCTCTCTCTATCTCTCTCTCCTTCTCTCTCTCTCTCTCTCTCTCCCCCTCTCTCTCTCTCTCTCTCTCTCTCTCTCTCTCTCTCTCTCTCTCCTCTCCCTCATCCCAGTTTTTTACAACAAAAATCAAAAGCTGCAATTAATTCAATTGAAACTGCCTATTGAACGAAAGTGCAAATGTTTCAGAGAGGCTATGTCTGGACAAAATTTTAATAAAACCATAAACGTGAGAAAACTTTGGTTGCTGCTGCTATGTGTCAGTTTCTTTATCGTGAAAATTCTTCCGAAAAAAACCGATTAAATCGATTTCTGTGTCCAGATATACACTTCAAAACACTTTCACCATCACTGTAAACCCATTTCAAATGGAGTTGTAAGAATTTTTGTTCTGAGTTTGAAAAATAAGAGCAGTGGCGTCGCGTGCAATTCGGCAACAATGTATTCTATCCATTTAAAGTCATGTAAAATATCGAATTCAGGGGGTGCAGAGTGCACAAGGAAAATTCGATATATTTAATGAGTTTAAATGGAGCAGTTGCATTGTTGCCAGATGGCACGCGACGCCACTGAATAAGAGGCAAACAAACCGAACCCAGTGACCGTTTAGTGACAGTTTTTCTTGAGCGAAGTAAAGTTCTGATTGCATGAAGGAGAACCACAGTCACATCAACAAGGAATCGTTTACTTCACTGTGCAGTTTCTTTAACACAAACGAAATACACCTTGGATTAGAAAAATAAATCTCTCAATAAAGAGCTTTCTACCACACTTCCTTTTCCACGGAGGCTTTGAAATTACATCCCAGACAGTCCTTCCATAATTTAACAACTTGTTGAGTATTTCTCAACTTTCGGTCTTTCGTTATAAATATAATTCCAGTGTTTTCGTTAAAACAAAAACAAAAAGACAAAAAAAAAAAAAAAAAAAAAAAACGAAAAATAAGAACAACAACAACAACAACTGTAATATACGTCTATAGAGATACCTGCTCGACCGTCGTCCGTCCGATGTGGTTTATTCGACCATTTCATCAGAACGAGACTAGCAAAGAGCGCAAAGAAGTGCTTGGCGAACTAAGCCGTTACGTCGCAAAAGAATACCAAACTAACGACAGAAAACTCGCCTACTTTAACTGTGCTTCTAGTGAACTGCACGGAAAAAAATAACCGGTAAAATTTATCATCTGTACAGCTGATTTTGGAGTCAGCTAACAAGTACGGTAAATTTTACTAAATGATGGTAAAATGTACCAACAAGTTAACTTAATTTACCGTAATGTACTTTGCATTTACCATCTATTTGATAGCTGACTCTAAAATCAGCTCATCACGGAAAAAAAAGAATGGTGTATTTTACCATTCGCGTTGCTGCGAATGGTAAGTGAAAATTAACTTGATTCCTGGTCAAAAGTTCCATAACTTTGGTCAAGTTTATCTTAACTCTGGTTGGGGCCAAAATCAGTAGCGGCTCGTGCAACTTGGCAACCATGCAAATTTTCCATTTAATCCTATGCAAAAGTATCGATATCTTGGGGGTGCAATCGCACCTCCTGAATATCGATTGTTTTACATAGGTTTAAATGGAGAGAAGACGTTGTTGCCAGATTGCACGCGCCGCCAATGGCCAAAATCAGCTATGCGAATGGTAAATTACACCATTCTTTTTTTTCCGTGGCAGATGGTAGATTCTACCAGTCTTTTTTTTCCGTGTGAAAGAATTTTTTCCTCGAAAAAAATGGCAACGTTGCATCGATCGGAACGGTCGCGCTGTATTTGACGCATCTGTGATTTGTAAGCGATTTGTTTTGGTGTCGGTCTGTCCATGTTCGTGTCCACGCCGAGCCGTGCCGGTAGGTCCGGATCCACTCATGTTCCGAGTCCATCCTCAACGAAAGAGATGTATCAGCATCAGCATCAGCATGAACATCAGCATCGACATCGCAGTACCAGTATCAGCATTCGATTCGATTCGATCCACGTTCGGACCACGCCATGTCAATAGTCGAGCGTTTCTCATCGATGTTGCCGCAGCAAACTCTCAAGTAATAAGCTCTGTTTATAACTACTGATTTGCGACAGTGAAATCATCGATTCAGAATTGAATCCGATTCGGATCGATTCGGATGGTTAAACGCTTCTTACGCGATCAAACAGATATCGTGAAACAAGCAATCGATGTGCCGAAATCCAGCACACGGAAAACAAAAAGACTGGTAGAATTTAATACCATCTGCACAGCTGATTTTGGCGTCTGCTAGCTAGTATGGTAAATTTCACCGTAATATGGTAAATGCAACGTAACCTTGCTGTAGATTAAGGTAACTTGTTGGTACATTTTACCATAATCTGGTGAAATTTATCATACTTGAAAGCAGACTCCAAAATTAGCTATGCAGATGGTAAATTCTAGCAGTCTTTTTTTTTTTTTCCCCCGGTGCACGGCAGACGTTCCGAGTTCGTCCAACAACTGCAGGCAATCAGGCATGCGTCCAAATAGGATGGAGAGGTAGTGAGAGAAGTTCCTTTGGCTCCGAAATCCAATAAGGTTAAACTGTTTTCTTAACATAGGGCGTCTTTTAAAGCTATTTCAAATTTTCAGATCCCCTGATTTTTATCTGCCTTTCCATGATACTTTTAGATTTTTCCAGGGAGTCATGAAAATCATCTTGCTGCAGAAAGTAGCACATACTTGAAGACTCAAACTTTATCGAGTTGGACATTTCGGAGAAAAGTAAGTAAGTAAATCATTGATTTTGTTCCCTAGTTTCAAATTTAAATTTCCTGAGCGTCCATTCAATAGTCACTGATAATTATGATTCCATGTTTTCCCTATAAAATCAAATTCCTTGATTATTCCTGGTTTTTCAAGTTCTCGGTACGGCTACAGACACTAGACAGACACCTGTTGACAAGGAATCTTTTACTTGTAGCAGCAGACATTTTCCTTGGGTTAAAGGAATTTCCCCTTAGTTAATATTTCACTGTGCAGTTTCTTGAACACAAACGAAATACACCTTGGATCACTGGCGCAACCAGGATATCTTCCATCTCTCTCATTTCCCATTTGAATGTATGAGTAGGAAAAGGATAGAAGGAGGGGGTTTTATCCCCTTGTCCATCCTTGTCTAACATACGTTTCTTAATGGAGAAAAGAGAGAGATGAAGAATCTCTCGGTGCGCTACTGCCTTGGATTAAAGAAAGAATGGGGCTCTTGCAAACTTTTGCTACACGAGATGGAGGAGTTGATTTTTTGCATAAAAACTTGTAAAAATGACGATAAGTACACTAAAAATTTACGAAATTAACTCTCAGAATCGAGCTTAATGGCGGTTCGACGCAGGTATTAAGGGAGATTCCTATCCAAATTGAGACATACCTCTGTGTTTCCAAAAAGAAAGTGACACATTAGATAGGAATCTCCCATGATACCTGCGTCGAACCGCCATTACGATCTTGCTATTTATGTAGTTATGTAAGTTTATTACTGAATTTCAATTTCCATCAATGTCCATTACCATCTTGCCGTTATAGCCGGTATGTGAGTATATTACTGAATTTTAGACTTTCTTAGTGTGATTTTCGTGATTTTTGCTGGTTTATACATCAGAATGGACTATTCATTTGCTCACAGCAAAAGTTTGCAAGAGTCCCTTTCTCTCAGTGTTGATTCGATAAAACTGCCGAACCTTAAAATAATTGAAAAATGTTGGGTCCAAAACGCGCTGTTTTGACAACGCTGACAATGATGAAGGCTTGGCGCGATGCACCTGGTACGTTGGTACGTACTAAACCTGACAAGTGGACGGTGAATGTGGAGGGGAGTCCGCAGTCCAGTGTTCGGTTTTCACGATTTTCCTCGCATGGTTGTCTTGTCGTATGACCGTGAGGCCGTGCGGGTGGTGGACGAGCCAGGGGCAGGGGCAATTTCTGAAGGCCGTTTATCATGTGTTGTTATCCGTCTCGCCCTCGTCTCTCCGTGCTTCGCGTCCGTTCCGTTGTCGCGTCGATATGCGTTTGAAAGTTGCCATATTACTTGCGCCCGAGCTCC
The DNA here is from genome assembly GCA_011764245.1 of Trialeurodes vaporariorum. Classification (NCBI taxonomy): domain Eukaryota; kingdom Metazoa; phylum Arthropoda; class Insecta; order Hemiptera; family Aleyrodidae; genus Trialeurodes; species Trialeurodes vaporariorum. The sequence continues at coordinate 36,524,110 of VMOF01000013.1, read as the reverse complement.
CGCGGTTGCCAAACTGGGCACGTTTCCTATAAGTTAAATTGAGGAATTTGGTGCAAGAAGGGCGTCTCAGCCGAAAGCCCATGTTAAGGGGTCTCTCCACCTGCGAATGTAAAAGCGCGAAGTGACTGCTTGAGCCAATGAACTTCTTTGATGTCGATACACCGGACTCGACTTATCGACTTCAAGGCAGCTCATTGGCTCAATCAGTTATTTCGCGCTTTTAAATTCGCAGGTGGAGAGACCCCTTTAAGAAAAACGCGTTTAAAGTTTAAAAACGTCAATGTTCCAATTCATTTTATGGAAATATATCTGCGTGCCATTTAGTGTATAATCATCGTATCAAAGTCAAACTTGGTACACATATACACATCAAGGTATTAGAAAGCGAATGGGCAATTTTACACAATAAGGGCATCTGGCGCGAGACGTCCTTCTTGGATAAAATGCCCCATTCCTCTGTAAAGGGTCTGTTATGCGCATTAGCACTATAAAGCCAGAAATACCTGACTCTACAGTAAAATGATACGATAAAACCGATAAAAATAACGTTCTATGGGTTAAAGCTCACCGATTAAAACCCATGAAATGGATTTGAAGTTTTGAGAAAACTGCGAACAATCTGGAATTTGACATTTTGCATGGGTTTAGATGGAAAAAATGCAACGTTGTTTAATTGACCATTTATACCCATATAAAAAAAAAATTAAGTTTTCAGTGCACTGCGGGAACAATATGATTCGACCTTTTGCATGGGTTTGGATGGGGAAACAATGCAACGTTGTCGGATTGTCCATTCATATACCCATGAAATAGATCGAAGATTTTAGTGCTTTCAGAAAACCCTCAAATTCGACCTTTAGCAAAAGTTGAAAATGATGAAATGCAAACGTTGCCAGATCGAACAGCGGACGCTAATGCTTGGAAAATTCAGGAAGGCTTTCGAAGATTCAGACCATGGGGCGTGGGAACTGGGCAGTGGCGTCGCGTGCCATCTGGCAACAATGCAACTGCTCCATTTTAACTAATTAAATATATCGAATTTTCCTTGTGCACTGTGCACCCCCTGAATTCGATCTTTTACATGGGTTTAAATGGATAGACTACATTGTTGCCAAATTGCACGCGACGCCACTGGGCGTGGGACCCCCTAAAACTGACCATATAGCTACACGAGGAAATAAACATTTATTTGATTAATTTAACAAGAGCTGCCAGACAAAAAACAAAAATAAAAGAAAACCGGTTCGTATCCCGATCAAGCTCCTCGTTAACGACGTTCGTTTGTTTGTTTGAATTACCATTTCACGCTGCTCCGCTGCTATATTCTACTATCTCTTTGTCGCTCAGAGTGTGCGAGTCCAAGTGGGTGTGGGTGGCTTGTAAATTACTTTTCAACCACGGTTGTCAAATCTATCTTGAAAAACAACGAAATTTATCAAAGACTTACGTCGAAAAACCAGTGACTCCTTCCAAAGACAACAGATCTGCTCGTAAGCTCAGGATACGTCGAAAATGGGTCTGTTACAAACTTTTGCTACAACGATTAAGAGTGTTTAATCTAATGTAAAATTGCCTTGAGAAGTCCATAGGTGGCATCAGAAAGTCATAAAATGCAATAATAAACTCCCAATAGGCGTTTAATGAAATCCAAGATGGCGGATAAATATCGAGCAATCTGTATGCATGCACCGTGAACATCCAAGGATGCCAACTTTCAAAACCTCACTAGAAGTAGAGGTTATGTGTTTGTTTACGTTGTGATTGGTTGTGATAGATGTTGTGAGGTTGGCTATCTTTGGATGTTCGTGGTGCATGCATACAATAAATTGCTCGATATTTATCCGCCATATTGGATTTCATTAAACGCCTCTTGTGAGTTTATTATTGCATTTTATGACTTTCTGATGCCACCAATGGACTTTTCAGGCGATTTTACATTAGATTTAACACTCTTAATGGTTAAAGCAAAAGTTTGCAACAGACCCATTCCTCACGTGAAACAGACAATGTGGGTCTTTCTATTTTGTAGCAAACTTATTTTACAGCGACATGGATCAAGCATCAAAAATTAGGTATGTCAGTTAGTTTCAGAGGTATAATCGATAGAAAAAACAAAGTTTTGTGTGTAGAGACCCAAGTTTTGTGCTTATTGGGGGCAAATAAACATCGGTCACATCGGCTGAAAAATTGTAGTGCTGACTGCTGTGGCAAAAGTTTGCGCAAGATCCATTCTGGCAACCAAAAGTGAACAGTTCAACCAGATTTTTTTTTTTTTTTTTTTTTAAAGGAAAAATATACAATCTTATGGATATCGAAAAATTATTTTGGGTAAAAGTTGCATTTTGTCCATTTAAACTCATGCAAAAAGTCGAATTTGTGGGTATGCACCACATGAACCACATCCTATGATTCGGTTATTTTTCGAGGGTTTGAATGAACGCAATTTGGCAACCTTGCTCGGCACGCGTGTGGCGCATGGCTTATGTCGTGCGCGGGACACGGACAGTCGGACATTTGGACGACCAATTTGTCCGACAGGAACCCTCGGGGATAGATCATCCGTTGTCTAATGTCTGACCGATTATTGACTTTATTTATGGTAGCGTATATGCATACAGCGGGACTCGGTGCTTAAAAGGCGAAGTTTGCCCAGAAGTTCGGTGAAGGGACTAAAATCAATAAATAAAGACATAAATAAATAAATAAATAAATACATAAATAAAATGAATAATAACCAGTTTCCTTAACTGCGGAATCCTGGGTCCGTTCGTAAGTACTTACAAAACGCGTCGGTGTATAACCTGATAACCTAAAGGTTGCTCTTGTTATCGTGTTTGACCGCAGCGGTGTTGCCATGTCGAATGAATACAGGCAAAATTTTTACTCATTGTTTTAGGGTTAAAACTAACCAGCTACAGACCTAGTTTGAAAATTAAAGGCGGGGCTATAACAACAGTGGCGTAGCGTGTAATTTGGCAACACTGCACTCAGCCCATTTAAACCCATGCAAAAGATCGGATGCGAAGGTGTTCACCGCACACACAATGGTTCGATATTTTTAATGGGTTCATATGGACGAACTGCAACGTTACCCAACTGCACGCTACGCCACTGGCTAACAAATAATCTTTGGAATTTTTCTTGCGTTTTTCTCACATTGAGTGATGACATTAAATGATAATGGAATTGGAGAGTCTTGGTTTATCATCAATAAGAAGAGCTGTTAAATAATATCGTATGTATTAATTTTTTACACGGGTTTTAATGGAAAAAATGCAAATTTGATGGATTCCAAACTACGCCGTACAGGGGACAGAAAAGACCAGTTTGGTGGAAAAAAATCGGCAATTCATTAACGCCTTAAATAATGGTTTGACAGCTTTGATGACTAGATTTATGCGTTGACACTACCTGAAACTATTTAATTTAGCTGTAAAAAATTATTGTTAAAGCGTCTAAATTTGGTTGCCAAAGTTTCGAAACAATACTTCAAGAGAAATTTAAGTACGCCTCACAATAGGCAAAAATTACTTATTTTGAAGCCAAAAACTCAGCGAGACATAACCACCAGAATTTCAGTTCAAGAACCATCATAAATTATGCTGTTTCGTGCTTTTAAAGCTTCCTGAGACAGATCACTTCAGTTAGAAAAACGCTATAAAAAAAACCGAAATCTATCTCATTTTTCTGCAGACGATAAAATTTGGGTGATTTTTGACCGACTAACAGCTTATTCTGGCCCACTGGGTGCCGTTGGACTCCAAGATGACTCTTCTAGATCTGTGTATAATTTTACTGTCATGACCTTACGAACAGACCGCCTGCGAGACGTGGCCGACATTGCTGCCTGATTTAGAGTAAAATATACACATTTCCCAAATTATTTAGTGAAAAAAAGGGTTTTTTACCACCAAAAATGGCAGCATCGTGGGTACAACCAAACCGTCGGAAAATTTGGAACAGCCCACCTGTTAGATTCAAGCTCACATTTCGGATTTTGTATCATCAATATGATGGCATGAGTCGAAGTCGTCGAACAAACCCAGGTATTCGTTTCTCCCTCTCTCTCTCTCACACACACACTCTCTCTCTCTCACACACACTCTCTCTCTCTCTCTCCCCTTCTCTCTCTGCCCGTTGAAACAGCCCTCTCACTGTACGGCGTAGTTTGGAATCCAACAAATTTGCATTTTGTCCATTAAAACCCGTGTAAAAAATGAATACATACGAGGTTATTTATAACAGCGCTTCTTAATGATGATAAACCAAGACTCTCCAATTCCATTATCATTTAATGTCATCACTCAATTTGAGAAAAATGCCAGAAAAACATTGAAGAATAGATGAAGAGGGCCATCACGTGACTTCACTGGCGCAACCAGGATCTTTTCCATCTCTCTCATTTCCCATTTGAATGTATAAGTAGGAAAATGACAGAAAAAGAGGGATTTATCCCCTTGTTCATCCTTGTCTAACATATGTATTTCAATGAAGAAAAGAGAGAGAGATGAAAAAACTCTCGTTGCGCTACTGCGTGACTTAGTACCTATCTCTGTCCTTTTCTACAACACATTTGTTTAAAAATAGAAGAAAGATGGTCTAATTCATTAACATGCAGAGCTACACGGAGAGGCCAACGCGACGGATGCGACGGCCACCGGCCGTGATACTAGGAGGGCCGTTCCACTCGGAAGGATATGACTGCAGTCCGACTAATAGGACTAATAACTGTGAGTGTGTGAGAATAGGACTTTGACAACGTTATTATAGGTTAACAACGGTTGAGCAGCTACTTCATTTTCAGTTGGTTCAATCTAACGAACTGAATTCTATCATGGCAGAATCATGCTCTTTGACACTAAAGAAGCTATTTCACTGTGCAGTTTCTTTCACACAAACAATACACCTTGGATTAAAAAAATCATTCTCTCAGTATAGGTAGAAAGAAAATTATATTTTTCTAATAAATGGGGGGGGGGGAATTGAACCTAAATTAAAGAAAAATATAGACTACGTACGTGTACAATGAACGTAACAGACCCACTAAACGCAATAGAGAGTATTGCACGACGTATCCAGTTCAAAAACGGGGGAAAGAGAATCATTGATGAAAGATTGAGAAACAAATTACGAATCGAAAAGAAAAACAGCTCCTCACATTCATATTTTTCGTGTATACGCAACACTGGCGGATCCAGTGGATTGTCTTTCTCTCTCTACGGCCATTTGATCCCGTGTGTTAGAAAAGGACAGAAGAGGGGGGCGAAAGTCACGTGACTGCCCCTTATCTGTCCTTTTCTAACACACGCGATCAAATGGTCATACAGAGAGAGAGAGAGAGAGACAAATTCATGGATCCGCTAGTGATACGCAATACACAATGGAATCGAACACACGCTCGGTGAGCTTGGAGCCCGCCGAAAACAAAAACAAAAACAAAACAAAACCAAAAACATAGATCTAACCCAAATTCAAATTTCAGTTACTGGTCGCACAACTCACGTTTTCAGCTCTCAAAGCTCGCCGCGCCTCAGCTTAAATATACCGCGCCCGGGCCATTCCGAAATCACTTTGCGCAATGAAACTGTCGAAAATCATGGATCTTTATAAACTTCAGCGCACTCAAGCGTGCGCATCGAAAGAATCCAGCGTAATCGCGATCTTAGATCTTCCGAAACACCCGCACGTGCGTGCCCGCCCGCCCGTTTGTCTCACACAAGCGCATACTAAACACAGAAGATAATATTATAATAAGCTACCGAGTATCGAATCGACGCGCAAGCCCGCCTGTGCTTGTACGCGCACAGTTGCAATGTTGATTGGGTACGCATTAAAACTGCTGTGGCGGCTCGTGATATTTGGCAACCATGCAAGTTTTCCATTTAAACGTAGGTAAAATAATCGATTCTTGCGGAGGCTGGCAGCCTCCGGGAGAATCGATTGTTTTACATTGGTTAAATAGGAGGACACGGTTGCCAAATTTCACGAGCCACCACTGATTAAAAGAGCTGCCGCTTTGTGCATGTTTGACGGCAATTTTCATTCGAATAATTTTTTCTCGTCTAAATTCATAATGCAAGTAAATTTTGTTGAAATTTTCATGTGCATGTTTCAATATTTATGTTCACAGAATGTCCTCTAAATAACAGCTAGAAATAATGGCTTTCATGTAACTGGAGTCGAAGTTAACATTTCTATAGTAACAGTTTTCCTTGCGCGAAGTAAAGTTCTGATTGCATGAAGGAGAATCACTGTCACAACAAGGAATCTTTTACTTGTGGCAGCAAACATTTTCCTTGGGTTAAAGGAATGGGGCAGTTTCAAGGGTCCGAAATGTTGCGTTTCATATGAAGAAAATGAAAGTACTTGATGAGCTGAGAACAAAGATGCCTTTGGTTTCTAATGAAGTCCCATTGTTTCGGAGATGAGATTTTGGCCCAAAACACATTGTTTTAAATGGGGATTCCGCGTAGTGACGTCACTACACCCACGATTTTTTGCAACTTCACACGAGTGTATCTCCAAAACCAGGGCACTTGGGAAAAAACCAAAGGCACCATTGTTCTTAGGTCATCAAGTACTATAATTTTCCTTATAAAAAACACAAAATTTCAGACCGTTGCAACTGCCCTATTGCCCCTTAGTCAGTATTTCAATGTGCAGTTTTTTTTTTTTTTTTTTTTTTAAACACAAACTAAATACACCTTGGATTAAGAAAAGAATCCTCTACGTGTACGCATTTAGAGAGCTTCCGTTTTGGACATGTTCAACGGCAATTTTCATTCGAATGATTATTTCTCAACTAAATCAATATGCAAGTAAATTTATTTGAAATTTTCATGTGTATGTCTCAATATTTATGTTCAGAGAATGTCCTCTAAATGGAGAAAAAAAGGGAAAGGGATAAAAGCCGGCATTTTCACTGAGAGAAATCACTTCTCTAAAACAAGGAAACACGTTAACACTGTTAAAAATTGACTAAAAAATCCGGAGTAAAAAAAGGATCGAGCGTATAAATGAGGGTAAATTTTACTCTAATACGCAGTGAAATTAGAATGTACCGGGAGTAAAATAGTGGAAAATACTATCAAGGAGGGTGTGTCCGCCTCCGCGGTGGAGTAACATCATTTTTCAACTCCGGAGAAGTTGCAAGTTATGATTGTCTCTTTCCTCCTTTTCACCCCATTTTCTACTCCGCGAATAGCTTACTCCAAAAACTATATATACCGGGAGAAATAATGGCTTTCATGTAACTGGAGTCGAAGTGAATACATTTCTTACAGTATGTACTTGTGACAGTTTTCCATACGCGAAGTACGTTCTGACTGCATGAAGGAGAATCACTGGTCACAACAAGGAATCTTTTACTAGTAGCAGCGCAGCAGACATTTTCCTCGCGGGTTGAAGGAGTCAATACTTCACTGTGCAGTTCGTTTAACACAGACAAAATACACCTTGGATTAAAATAAGAATTCTCTCAGTGAGGGGGCGATACATGTTGTAAGTCCTATCTCAAAGTCTGACAGCATGGGAAATTTGAATTTGGATGGTTTGCCTCACTTTTTTTAACCTAAAATCAAAAATTATAATTAATCTAGTGGAAATGGAGCTGTTGCAAACTTTTGATACAGGCTTAATGATAGTTGATTAGGAGGTAATACCCTGTAAAATTAACGATTAGCGCACTAAAAAATCACGAAAATCCACTCCTAAACTCACAAAATGCTTTTCAATGCGAGACCGTAATGGCGGCCGAGGCCGCGGTTTTCTTATGGCAATTATATGCTTCTTCTTCTTCTTGTGTGGTGTTGCGAGAACACCTCGTGTAGATGGCGCTGATTGAAGATAGGGAACCCCAATGAAAACCGCGGCCCCGGCCGCCATTACGGTCTCGCGTTTAAAAGCATTTTGTAAGTTTGGGAGTGGATTTCATGATTTTTTAGTGCGCTTATCGTTAGTTTTACTGGGTATTACCTCATTATTAACTATTAATAAGCCTGTAGCAAAAGTTTGCAACAGCTCCATTGGTTTTAAACAAAAGTGCAAAAGTTAATAGTGGCTATATCTGGACACAACATTTTAATACAACTATATCCAGGAGAGAAAATTTAGCTTGTTTCTATTATGTGTCAGTTTCTTTATCGTGCAAATCCTTCCAGAGAAGAAACAGCTATATCGATTTCTGTGTTCATCAGATAGCCACTCTGAAACACTTGCACTTTCGTTTATATTCAATTTCAAATGTGTTTGTCACTAATCTTCTCTATCGCTATAGCTCGTTGACTACATCTAGAGGTTAATACTGAATGGAATCGCGATGCGGCATTGAGACAATTGTAATTTTCTAGCCACTTAACGGAAGAATCAGCCATCAGACGAGGAATCTGCAGGTGATAGTATACAACCGGCCCATTGATCCCAACCGCCTATATGCGCCTGGCAACACTGAATGGGCTTCATTGATAACCAGGCAAAAAAAAAAAAAAAAAAAAAAAAAAAAAAAACTACGGCCCACGCTCCACGGGTGTACAATACCCTGTAATTATACCTTGTACGTATAATTACACTAACGCCACGTTTCGAGTGTTGCTTTGTTCCCAAGTTTGCGTTCTGTTCCGTTCCCCTGCCGCGCGTCTCGTCGCGATGGAACACGCGGGAAGGGAACGAAATGAAATAGCGGATATTACAGTAAATGCGAAAACAAGGACCGCCGGAGGGCGGAGGGGGGAAAAAATCGAAATGAAAGTAGATATGCAAGAAGATGGTCTCTAATTGGATGGTTCTATGTATTATCTATTTGCAACGAAATAGAAATCACTTAAGGATGGGTGGAGGAGGGTTGGAGAGGGGTTGGGGTGAAGACAAAGATCCGTACGCATTTTTTCTGTGAAGTTTACAAATTGTTTAGAGAGGGAAAGTAGGTAAAGGTAGTTTCAGAAGTGTAGGCGCACCTAGACCGATAATCTTTGGAATTTGTCAACATTATTTCTGATATTACTCGATGGTAATGAATGAAACTGAAATCGAGTGTTCGCTTTTCAATAAGAAACATTTTAAAAGCAAAAGAAGAAAGTCAGAGGCAAGTTCGGTTTTGATCTGAAGGTACTAAAGTTGAAAATTCGACAAAGATTATAGTTTAGGTGCGCCTTCACTTCTGAAACAAGCTCTAGTTGGGCGACTTAGTAAGCACAGATAGAAACCAGCTCCCTACTTGAAAATAGTTGTATATAGTTGTAAGTAGTTAGGGTATAGTTGGACGGTTGAATTCCTAAATAAAGTCTCAATCTAAGTTCGGTAACTTCGTGATTATTTTTCTGTGAGCGGCAAAGCGTGCAATTTGGTGGCTTTCAGTGGCTTTTCTTCCTTTTTTTCTTGGGAAACAAAAAATTATGAATTATGAGGGCTCTTTTAACTAACCACATAATAAAATACTACATAATATTGTTTATACGGATGGTTTTTTTTTTTTTTTTTTTTTTTTTTTTTAATACAAGTTTTGTGTGGGTTCATGCTATGACTGCCTTGTGACATTGCACTGGTTGAGAAGTTTCGATAATGATGAGTCTACACTGATAAGTGATAATGCATCTTGACTCTCTAATTAGTTATCATGATTTGCCGTTCGCCTTGCAACGATATTCAGACCGTCACACAGTAGTTTAACGAAAGTAAACAATTATCTAGAGCAGCAGCCTACTGGGCAACCAGCTCAATCAACCAACGTGAAAGGTTTTCAGGTTAGGGTTAAGGTGTGATTCGGCCAATCTATTTCCATGAGTTTTTATGCAACCAAACAGTGCACTGAAAAGAAAGATTACCAGAAGAATGACAGATTAAGAACCTTTGTAAGGGCTAGAGTAATTACCAGAATTCTAGTATTTGTACCATAGTTCTATGACCCTATTTTGGTATTTGACACCAGAATTTTACAGACAACGTACCAGATTTTTTATCGTTCACAGATCGTTGCGTTTCTGGTATTATGACTAGAATCTGGTATTATGAGTACCGCTTCTTTTTCAGTGTGAATTGGAGCATGTTTCAAGTCTTTGTACCAAGCATCAAACTAAATGGGATTTGGCAATTTGGCAACGTTGAACTTTATCCATTTAAACCCATTAGAACTATCGAACTACTGGGTGTTCGGTGAACACCCTCGAATTCGACCTTTTACGTAGGTTTAAATGAACAAAATACAACGTTGCCAAAATCGCACGATACTGCTTATTTATATATTTAAATGGAATAGGTATCAATACATCGCAAATTATGAGCCCTCTGCTGGTTTCCATCTAAGTAGAGCACGACTGTGCGTCGTTATTTCATATCTTATTGCGTTTCAACCACACTCAATCCATGATCAATAAAAGACTCAATCGATTGGATTAATTAGAATCAAGATGAAAAAAAAGAAGAAGAAAGAAATTGTCCTTCAACAAAACTTCGGTCCTTATGTCAACTACACAAGTGCAAGATAAGAACGAAATAAGAAAAAGAGAAAAAAAAATGCAGATAAGACATAAGCATGACGAACTGAACTGAGCTGAACAGCATTAGGGTTATGCAAGCTCGCTGAATGCTGAGTCACATCTCAAAATCTGAGAATAGTCTCATACACAATCAGTTTGGGCTGGGAAAACTGCAATTCACGTAATGACGTTTCAAGAATGAAAACTGGACGCAGATGAGCTGGAAAGTGCATATCAGCTTTAAGTTCTCGTACATGCCGAAGGAGTGTAGCGGATGAATACGTGACGATTGACGCGTTGACGCGGCAAAAATTTAAAACTGAACAACTTAAAAAAAGTAGATCCACTCAAATTAAATTTATACAAGCGTAAGGACGAAGCAAGGTCTGCTATCTGGCAACGAAGCAATTTGTCCGTTTGTTGTATAATCCAAAAATATTTCTTTTTCAATCTAAAACATTTTTTATTTTTGTCTGTACACCTTTCTGCGCGAATTGATTCATCGAATTATATTGAAAGCAATGAGGCTAAACTAATTAAAAATATGATCTCGTTCATATCAAATTAAGACTTACCAAAAAATCACAAAAGATGCTACGAATATATACATAGTTGCATGAAACTTACCTGAAACAGACAAACATAAAAGGCAAAGATTAGAAAATTGTAAAAGAAATAAAAAAAATTCGTGATAGAATTAGCCTTATAGAAAAGCTGAGTCGTATAGCTTGTCCCAGAAAAGATTGGATTTGACAATTTTACGGCTTTCATGAAAACATCCGCTTCAAACCTCAGATAGGGCAACCTGATTCGTTAAGAGCAGTACCAAAGAGTAAACAAGAGTCGCAATTGAATGGAAGGCCTGCGTGGTCAACGTAGATAAGGGATCGGAACGCGGGCTGGTCTCTGATTGGCTGCAACGGGTGGAGCAAAAATGACTCGGGGTATAGGGAAAATAACACGGGATTTTCGTTCCGGGGCGTTTATCTCGAAACCTAAGCAAAATCGTATCTAAACAATTTATACGAGTCGATTCAGCAGATTTTTCCGAAATTTTTTTTTTTTTTTTTTAAGTGCCACTTTATTGCAAATTCGAAAAGACTGTTTCAGTTTAAAAGTACGCATAATAGTGTGATTACATGCTTGGCGTGTGTTTGAGCAGTGTTTGAGTAACTCACTATTGTGCGAACTTTTAAACTGAAACAGTCTTTTCGAATTTGCAATAAAGTGGCACTTATGACCTATCAATTTGTTCGGAAAAATCTTCTGAATCGACTCGTATAAATTGTTTAGATACTATTTTGCTTAGGTTTCGAGATAAACGCCCCGGAACGAAAATCCCGTGTTATTTTCCCTGTACCCCGAGTCATTTTTGCTCCACCCGTTGCAGCCAATCAGAGGCCAGCCCGCGTTCCGATCCCTTATCTACGTTGACCACGCAGGCCTTCCATTCAATTGCTACTCTTGTTTACTCTTTGAGCAATATACTGATTAAAAAAAAAAAAAAAAATTACCGGAAGCATGACAATATTTAAACTATTGTGAGCCTAGGTAAGGAAGGCATAGTACACTTCCCAGGATTCTACTGTTTGTGCCATAGTTCTTAAAAATTGTGAGGAAACTCTAGTTCTATGAACATATTCTGGTATTAACACCAGAATATCCTGGTCAAAGTTAAAGTGTACTGGACTTTCGGTCGTTCACATATCGTTTTGCTCCCGGATAATGGTAGTTTCAGAAGTGTAGGCGGACCTAGACCGATAATCTTTGGAATTTGTCAACATTATTTCTAATATTACCCGATGAAAATGAATGAAAATGAAATTGAGTGTTCACTTTTCAACGAGGAACACTTCAAACGCAAAAGAGCAGAGTCAGAGGCAAGTTTGGTTTTATTTTAAAGGAATTAAATTTGAAAATTCGCCAAAGATTATGATTTAGGTCCGCCTACACTTCTGAAACGAGCTCTATATGACTAGAATCTGGTATTATGAAACCATCGCTCTTTTTTTCAGAGTAAAGAAGTTGATGTTTTCATTCAAACCTACAGTTGTCCAGTCCAATCATTCTTGGGACAGCCTTGACTAATCTAAAATTTCAACGCGATAGTTCATTGTCATAGTCATAAACTGAACTGAGCTGTGTGATCTTTTCTCAACCGGTGGAATCATCATCGGTGAATTGAAAAATGTCATTAAATATGCGTGCGCAAAACGGCAGCTCTGAAAACCACTGCGTGCAGAGAAAACTTGGCTCCTGATTCTCGGGTACAAGTCGATGGACTCGAAAAAGAAGAAGAATATAAATGGAGCTATGAATAGGGAGATAACGATAGCATGAAGAGCAAACAGTCCGGACAGAAATTTTACGATTTGATAAGTCTATTCTCTCTTTTACGATGAGAAATTTTCATTTGACTCTCTGGCGATTCATAAGAAAATGTGCCTATAACTACATGCGTTCACATTATGGTGGACTTTGAGAGCGGTCATTTTATCATAACTGCTGGGAATTAAACGTAAAAAAAAAAAAAAAAGCGTTCAAACCAGGGACGTTAATCATACAGAAAGCTCTTAGACACTGGTTTTTGCGTTTTTACGATGAGAAATCCATTTTTGGCTTAAAATAGTTTGCAACGAATAAAACTGACTGCGGTCACAAGGATTTGCGGAAGATAAAGAACCTGAATTTGTTTTATCAGGGCAGACATCAGAAGTGCGCAAATATTATAGTCATCAGCGAGTCTGTGCACTTACAGTTAGGGGGAACTTAGCAGAGTTATAGTTTATATATACGAGTAAGTATTTCACTGCGTTTCTCCAACTACAGAGTCGAAATTCCATTTCACCTTAATTTCTCGCAAAAATAAAAATGTCCACATCAGTTTTGCAAAAGCGTTTGGAAACGCTTTTACAATAATGACAGCCTTAGTTACCCCGGAGCACAATGGTCTGAGATAGAAAAAAAAATCGGCCAAACGTCAGAGGAAAAAAATTATCAAAATCACTATTTTTGACCTTTTGAACTCAATTAAAACTTTCCAGAGACACTTAGAGATTTCAATTACTTCTTTAAATGAGTTTACTCTGATTAAAATTGGTGTTGACAGGTTATAAATTATAAATCGGTGGCAAATTTACTTTCTTATTTTTGGCCAATTTTTGACGATAACAGACTATAGTGCGGAATCCGCGGTCAAGATGTCGTTGATAAAAGATGAAAAGAGAGCTACGTAAAAAAAAAATAATAATAATAAATGCAAATAAAAAATATATTTTTCCGCTTTCAGTGCTGAGTTATAAAAAAGTAATTTAACAAATCTTAGACCCTCTGCAGTAAATCGAATGACTTTTTCTCAAATAATCTCATGTGCACGTCAATTTTGTTGAAAAAAGTTTGCAAAATGTCTCATCAACACGTATAGGCCCATAGGGCCGTAATGACCCACTTGGTGTGTTTTCTTTGGACCAGTGGCGGCTCGTGCCATTTGGCAACATTGTTTGCCGTCCATTTGAATCCATGTGCAACAATCGATTGTTAATGAAATAGCGATTCACTATCGATTACTTTACATAGAATCAAATGGAGGTAGAGAACCTTGTTGCCAAATCCCACGAGCCGCCACTGCTTTGGACCAAATTGCAGTTAATTCAAGCCAATTTTACTCAAAAACTAACTTTGGGATTTTCCAGCAGCATCATTTTGCTGGACCAAAATATTCCTCACGTTTTTTCATTCATTAATGTTTCAATTCTGAGATGGTATTTACTGAGAAAAACCCCTACAAATGTCAATAACTTTCGGCATAAATGGGATCAATTCAATTGAATCCCGCACAGAGAAAAATACTTCGGTAAAATGTGATCACCGAAGTTTTCGGTTGCCGAAACCGAAACGTTCGGTCCTGAGTACCCAATGCTTCATTAGTAGTACCGAAGACTTCGGTAGGGGCGGAGTATGGAATATACTTACCGAAGTCTTCAGTACTTCTAATGAAGTATTCGGTACTTACGACCGAACATTTTTTTGGTTTCTTCAACCGAAAACTTCGGCGATCAAAATAAACCCAACCTTTAGTTCAAACAACCGAGTTCTCTGTGCGTGTAAAATTAGTTTAGGAATTGTGTCCCATTACACCTAAAAGGATTAAACTAGCTAGGAAAGTTGATTTTTTCTTTCTTCATCTTCAACACGCCATGAAAGTCTTGAAATTAGCGTAAGCTTTCATTCATCACCAAATAGTTTTTCAAATCCAACAAGATTCATGAATGGAAACAAACAAACCTTATGAAAATAGAAAAATCTAGGTTAAATTATACATTCAATATTTGATGTACAGTCTTCTATACACACAACTCAGTGTTGATGGAAACTCCCGCGCATGCGCAATTCCACTCGTGTCTCGAGTTCAAGCGAGTTCGAGGCTCGAGTCCCGTTCAAAAGAAAAAAAGAAAACATCAACGAAAAGAAAGAAGATCTTTGACTCCCGACTACCAACTCCCGCCCACTAGCGGATCAAAGAAATTTTCCTTCTCTCTCTTTCTCCATTAGAATGCATATGTTAGCAAAGGATAGAAGAGGGGGCGAAAATCCACGTGACTGTCCCTAATCTGTCCTTTTCTAACACACGCGTTCTAATGGGAGAGGAGAGAGAAGGGTAGATTCCTGGATCCGCCAGTGACTCCCGCGAGGTCCCACCCCCTCACACTTGACAGGAGTTTGTTTACTTTTGTTGTGCGAGCAATGTTACCATCGCACACAACCTTGCGCGATGTGCGTTAGCCTTAATTATTTCGTCTGAGATAATTATCGCGGCAGATGTAATCATAACGGTACGCTCCGAGGAAACCTAAGTACTTGACGTTATATGTACCGGACGCGGTGCAGCAAACCGACGCACAGTGAGAATGGAGGAGTAATGACGTAACGTAATGGGGCTCTTACAAGCTTTTAATATAGGCAAATGAATAGTAAACCCTTTCCAGCACGCATTTTGGAATTTGACTTTTTTTGAGATTTTTTTTCAGACCGTTCAAAAGAGGACAATTTTCTAAGACTTTTGATGGATCACACATGTTTTTGCAAAATTTCCATTTAAATTCCATTGAAACCCATGTTACAGGAAATGGTACATATGTGTACCACCTTGCTGGAAAGGGTTAAGTATGATGTCAATGCCAGCAAAAATCACGAAAGTCACACTAAAAAAGTCTAAAATTCAGTAGTAAACTCAGGAAACAACTGTAATGGTAAACTCGGAAAGGCGGAGCTCAACGCAGGTATATGATGGGAGATTCCTGTTTAATCTGTCACTTTTGGAAACAGAAAGATGTGTCACAAATTAGGTAGGAATCTTCCATGATACCTCCGTAGATCCGCCAATAAGCTCGATTCGGAGATCGAATTTTGTGATTTTGTCAGTGGCGGCTCGTGCAATATGGCAACGCTGTCATCCCTGCATTTGATTGTATGTAAAACAATCGATTCGAAAGTGGAGCAGCGCTTCACCAGCAATCGATAGTCAAACATAGATTCAAATGGAGCGAAGACATTGTTGCCAGATGGCACGAGCCGCCACTGACTTTGTAGTGTACTCGTCGTCATTTTCACAAGTTTTTATGCAAGAATCAACTCTCCGCTAAAAAAAAATAAATAATATTACCAGTGGCATGACAATATGTATGAACCTATGTAAGGGATGGTACAATTACCAGAATTCTATAGTGTTTGTTCCGTAGTTCTTGAAAATTTTGAGGAAATGGAGCTGTTGCAAACTTTTGCTACAGGCTTATTAATAGTTTATTACGGGGTACAACCCTGTAAAATTAACGATTACCGCACTAAAAAATCACGAAATCCACTCCGAAACTCACAAAATGCTTTTAAACGCGAGACCGTAATGGCGGCCGGGGCTGCGGTTTTCATTGGGGTTCCCTATCTTCAATCAGCGCCATCTACACGAGGTGTTCTCGCAACACCACACAAGAAGAAGAAGAAGCATATAATTGCCATAAGAAAACCGCGGCCTCGGCCGCCATTACGGTCTCGCATTGAAAAGCATTTTGTGAGTTTAGGAGTGGATTTTCGTGATTTTTTAGTGCGCTAATCGTTATTTTTACAGGATATTACCGCATAATCAACTATTTATAAGCCTGTAGCAAAAGTTTGCAACAGCTCCATTCTAGATCTATAGCCATATTCTGGTACATATTTACACTGTTAACTATTATTTTCCTGGTCAAAGTACTGGACTTTCTATCTTTCACATACCGTTGTGCTTCTGGCAATATTACTAGAATTTAGAAATTATTTTTTTCAGTGTTCAATCACCTGTA
This sequence comes from Trialeurodes vaporariorum, assembly GCA_011764245.1. Taxonomy (NCBI): domain Eukaryota; kingdom Metazoa; phylum Arthropoda; class Insecta; order Hemiptera; family Aleyrodidae; genus Trialeurodes; species Trialeurodes vaporariorum. The sequence goes on along the minus strand of VMOF01000013.1, from coordinate 36,507,306 downwards.
GCAAAAGTTTGCAATAGCCCTATTCAAAAATTTAGGAGTTCTTCGGTAAAAGGGCGAATAAAACACAGCGTGTGCTCGTTCTCCAAAACCCTGATTTCAAAAGGGTGATTGTATGAGATTATGGAGTGTTGGGTTCGGTTTTCTTAATCAGTTAATGGTTAGACGTTGTACACTCTGATTGTCAGGTAATTCAGATAAGTTTTCCTTATCAAAATCTCACGCAAAAACATTTTGAAATCAGGACTTTTTAGCACGAGCAGATCCTCTGTTTTATCCGCCCCAGTAGCGCACCGAGAGTTTCTTCATCTCTCTCTTTTCTCCATTAAGAAACGTATGTTAGACAAGGATGGACAAGGGGATAAAACCCCCTCCTTCTGTCCTTTTCCTACTCATACATTCAAATGGGAAATGAGAGAGATGGAAGATATCCTGGTTGCGCCAGTGATCCGCCCTTTTACCGAAATACTTCTTAATTGAACGTTGATTTCGGCAGTCCTGCTCCAGTGGCGTAGCGTGCAATTTGGCAACGTTGTAGTGTGTTCATTTAAACCCATAAAAAAGGTCGAATGCGAGGGTGTTCACCGAACACCCAATCGTTCGATCTTTTTCATGCGTTCAAATGGAAGAACTGCAACGTTGCCAAATTGCACGCTACGCCACTGTCCTGCTCACATTAGACTATCAGACTGCCACTCTCAAAAGCGAGGCGTGAAATTTGGCAACGATGAACTTTCTCCATTTAAACTTAATGAAAATATCGAATGCTACGGTCATCGGCGATGACTAGACGTTTCGACCTTTCTAATGTGTTTGAAGGGGCAAGAAAAAACGTTGCCAAATGGAGCTGTTGCAAACTTTTGCTGCAGGCTTAATGATAGTTGATTATGAGGTATTACCCTGTAAAATTAACGATTAGCGCACTAAAAAATCACGAAATCCACTCCTAAACTCACAAAATGCTTTTATATGCGAGACCGTAATGGCGGCCGAGGCCGCGGTTTTCTTATGGCAATCGTATGCTTCTTCTTCTTCTTGTGTGGTGTTGCGAGAACACCTCGTGTAGATGGCGCTGATTGAAGATAGGGAACCCCAATAAAAACCGCGGCCCCGGCCGCCATTACGGTCTCGCGTTTAAAAGCATTTTGTGAGTTTGAGAGAGGATTTCATGATTTTTTAGTGCGCTTATCGTTATTTTTACAGGGTATTACCCCTCAATCAACTATTAATAAGCCTGTAGCAAAAGTTTGCAACAGCTCCATTGCACGCCTCGCCATTGGCCACTCTAGGTAAATAAAAGTCCGTCTAGTCCGTCTGATAGGAGGGACCGGACCACTGGGCGAGGCTCTGATATGCGGTGCCGGGATACAAGCGCCGTGCGGGGCTGCGACCCGCATTGCGGCATGTAAAACTTTGATGTGCGAAAGAGGCGCTGTATGGAAGAAAGTGGACTGCGCAACACTGCCGGACTGTGCCGGGGGAAAAATCATCAAATTTTCCATTGATGCAGTTAAACTGTAACGGGCTTTGAAAAGATGTTTCCGCACCGTTCTGACAACCACGGACTACACACTATGGAGATGCGTGTGTGTGAGTGAACATGGGTCAGAGTGTGCGAACAAGGCCTCGGTGTGGGTGTGGAATGAGTATACGAGTGAACGAGTGAGAATAGAGCGGATGAGAGGATGAGACCCGCAATGGTGCCAGATTTACATAGAAAAAATGAAACAAATTTAACGTTAAGTCAAATGGCGGGAAAATTGAATAGTCAACAGCAAAATGACAACACTGAGTGTGACCTGGGTGTGTTGTTGTTCTTTTTTCTCTCTTTTTTTTTTTTTTGAGGTCTCTCCTTCGACTCCCGAGGTTTCCGCATTCCGTGAATGTGTGATATGTGATATGTCGAGTGTGAAATTGCGCTCGGATCGGCCGACATCGACATCCGAGATCATCGGATATCGATAAAAGGTGACGTCGAAGGAGGGAGGAGGGGGGGTGGAATGAACCAAAAATGGCAGAATATTGTCCGATCCAAAAAATTGAACTAAGAAATTGCGTGAAAACGGCAGATAACCCCCCCCCCCCCCAACAACCCTCCAAAAAAAAAACCTCCTCTAAAACGATCAGAAAGAGCCCTCCATGCCAAATTTGAGTGTAAATAGACTCATAGGTCAGAAGTTATGATGTGTCACAGACGGACAGACATTTTTTGGGAATATGATTTTTGAGCTCAGGGGCACATGCAACGCCAAGAAATGGAAAAACCCCAACCTCCAAATTTTTCATAATGACAATACTTTCTCTCCTTGGGGGGGGGGGGGGGGGGCGAGAGAGCAAGTAAAAATCGAGAATCAAGAGGTGGTGATTGCAATCTGGCGACGCCACATTTTATTTGTTTGAAGTCATGCGAAGGGTCGAAACAATTGCATAATTAGTACCGGCGATATCTAGGAGGCAGCGGCGGCGCGTGCAATCTGGCAACAACGTTTTCTCTCCATTTAAACCAATGTAAAACAATCGATCTTCAGGAGGTGCAATTGCACCCCCAAGATATCGATACTTTTGCATAGGATTAAATGGAAAATTTGCATGGTTGCCAAATTGCACGAGCCGCTACTGCTAGGAGGAGATAAACGCGCAACCCACCATTCCCTTTTCTAGTCTTTTTTTAAGATTAAGACTGAATTTAAGTAAACTTTTTACAAATGAAAGAAGAACAAAATAATAAATAAAAAAAAAAAAAAAAAACAGTAAGATTTTCAGCATCTATTAGTCCCCTTCCGATGAGTCCAGCCCCTTAAATGAAATCGTAAAATTATAGTTGAAAATTGAAACATTGCAAAGAAAAAGATGTATAATATTAAAAGAAAAAACGAGATAAATGAAACTAAATTCATAATAACCAATCTTGTATTAAAAGTCAGTTAAGTCAGTTTAATTTTAATAAAAGATTGGTTATTCTAAATTTGGTTTAATTTATCTTGTTTTTTTATTTTAATACTGTACATCTTGCAAGTCAGTTTCATTTTAATACAAGATTGGTCATCATTTTAGTTCCGTGATCCGAGAACTAAAATCAATAAAAAGCGGCGAATATATAAAGATGACCCATGGGCGGATCCCGCGATGTGGCAATTATGCATTCTTCCAATTTGAATGCATGAGAAGCAGTGCAGTCATAGCCCCCTCATAAATCGATTCTTTCTCATACGTTCAAATGGGTAGTGCATGAGGAGCAGTGCAGTCATAGCCCCCTCATAAATCGATTCTTTCTCATACGTTCAAATGGGTAGTGCATGAGGAGCAGTGCAGTCATAGCCCCCTCATAAATCGATTCTTTCTCATACGTTCAAATGGGTAGTGCATGAGGAGCAGTGCAGTCATGGCCCCCTCATAAATCGATTCTTTCTCATACGTTCAAATGGGTAGTGCATGAGGAGCAGTGCAGTCATGGCCCCCTCATAAATCGATTCTTTCTCATACGTTCAAATGGGTAGTATACACAGTTACCAAATTTCTAGATCCACCCATGAAATGACCCTTCGCGGAAAAAGAGAGAAGAAGAAAAAAAATGCGATTTACTCAAATGAAAATGGTTCTCTAGGCGCATTGCTCATATCAGACGCGAGATTGCGAATAAGCGATTACAGCGAAAACGGCCTAAAAAGTAAAAGTGCGATTTATACTAAAAGAGCGGGCAATATAATAAAGCCGAGTCGAAATTGAGATCTCAAAGAGATCCAACTTATAGTAACCAATTGTCAGACTCGTCCGGAAACCTGATCGTAGGTTCCGAGTCGGTAACATCTTGATTGAACAAATCTTTCAAGCCACATGCTGAACATTTCTATCTTCAAAAGAAAGAGAGAGATAAAAAATAGAGGGAGATAGGAAGAGAGAGAGAGAGAGAGAGAGAGAGAGAGAGAGAGAGAGAGAGAGAGAGAGAGAGAGAGAGAGAGAGAGAGAGAGAGAGGTAAAAAGTAAAATTTTACACGGTGAAAGAGGAGAAAATGGTCGAATTCTCTAGGCCGTAACCGATAAACGAACGACAAAAATCCTGGTGAAAAAAAAGCTAGTTGCGTGTCCGCCGAGGCCCGATGCTCAACTGCGGCCTCAATGGCCCTCATGGCCTCATGGATTTTGATCGCGATCTCACTTTCAGGCCCGCACCCGCCATCAAGAAGCAATAATCATTCGCAGGAGGACCGCTCATACGTGGAATATTATGTCTACAGGATGTTCTGAAAGAGAAACACAAAGAATATTCGGATTCTTCGACGCTAAGGAGGCGTGAAAACTTGAATTCTAGATTTCATAGTAGATCCGATCTCTCGGCAGCTTTCTCAATGATTCAATGATGTGCTTGGTTTCGTATACAATGAGGCAGTTGCAAGGGTCTGAATTCGTCCCTTTCCACGCATAGAGGCGTAACTAGAAATGGTTTCAGAAGTGTAGGCGCACCCAAACCGATGATCTTTGGAATTTGTCAACATTATTTCTCTTGTTTCAAAATGAAAATGTATGAAAATGAATTTGAGCGTTGGCTTTTCATTGAGGAACACTTCAAAATTAAAAGTTCAAAGTCGAAGACTGGTTTTGTTTAGTTTTGAAGAAATGAAAATTGAAAAGTCGCTAAAGATTATGGTCTAGATGCGCCTTCACTTCTGAAACGAGCTCTACATTTCCGTAATCAGGAGAGCGAAAATAAAGTGACCGTTGCAAGGCTTCTCTGTATAATTACGCCTTTCCGTTTTCTTTAATAACTCCGTCATTTTTAGGATTTGAGTTTTGAAACCTACCTAGATCGAGAAAGTGCGTCTTTGAATACATAAGAATTGACTAAAATCTCAAAATTTCAAAATTTGGAGATACACCCCATTAGCGTGGAGAGGGACGAATTACGGCCACTTTTTGACCATTTCAGAGCAAAGTGTTGCTTGCTAGACCATGAAAACGTGACAAAATTGGGTCCCAAAGATTACTAATACAGTAAGAGACCAAATTTTGTTAAACAAACGCCGGGAATGATACAACCCTGCATTGCAAACAAAGAGGACCAAAAAGATTACAAAAACTAGAGAATCGTAAATATTGGCGTAACTTTGTTTACAAAATAAATGGAATGTAATCTCTGCGTACCAGCTTTCTGTAATTTCTATGATCCCGTCAGTAAGCCAGGTTATTGTATCACGGTTGTATAACCGTTATTCTTTTTTACCACGGGCGAAATAGTTTCTCGTGCCACAGCTGTATAAATAAGTATAATCTTTGGTGGAACACCCGGTCACTTGTCTGGCAGTCACCCGGTGCCACGGTTTGATGTGTGATGAGCACATTACCGAATTAATAGCCCGTTATAGGTGGATGGAGGAGGATTGGATTTATGGATGGGTGAGGGGGTGCCACGGAGGGGGGGGGGGGGGTCTATACGGACGTAGCAGACGAGACGAGTTGCCAGTGCTATGTCCATTGGCACCGCGGGTTAGATAATTATGAAAATGATATAGTACCACTTCTCTCTTTTTTTCCACTTTTTTTTTTTCGGATACGGTCTTTCGCTTCTTTAGGTAGTTCCGTGACTCCCATACTCCCCCGTATACAAACGGCTGCACTCACTCGCACAGCACAGTGGGTGAGATTGCATCATGTAATGTCAACAGATTGAAAACTGACCTAAGCGTGTGCGAAGTCATAACGCACATGATTTCTTGCAAATTTACACGATTGTATCTTCGAATCCGAGACAGTTGGGAGACAGCCAGCAACTGCACCGTCAAAACTTTCCGTGGAAGTGTGATCCGAGTTCAAAGTTCTAATTTTAAAAATACTGAACTGAAGAATTGCGAAATTGAGTTCGCTTTTTACGCTGTTCCGTGAAAAATGAGGATCTATACTCTGTTCACGATAAGAAGGCGGGTGAGAATTCAGGTAGTAATGCACTATTTAGCAACAGTGCGGCTATACCGGCTACTCCAACCCTTCGCAGTGGCTGTTGTTCTTCTGACTTCTCTCTTGGCACGGAGGATTTCCGAGAAACGACCGACTCAGAAATTTACACACGTCCAGTAAAAATTGCGAACGGTGAAAAATACGAAAAAACGGACGAAATTTTCGCCCTAAAGGGCCAAAACTTGGCAAAAATAGTCGACTTTGAATATTGATGACTCTCATATATTCGATATTAGGCGAAATATTCTGAATTTAATTCCGACTGAAAAATACGAATTTCTGAGTGTCATCAATATTCGAAGTCGACTGTTTTTGCCGAGTTTTGGCCCTTTAGGGCGAAAATTTCGTCCGTTTTTTCGTATTTTTGACCGTTCGCAATTTTTACTGGACGTGTGTAAATTGTTGAGACTGTCGGTTCTTGGAAATCCTCCGTGCCAAGAGAGAGTTCGGGAGAACAACGACCACTGCGAAGGGTTGGAGTAGCCAGCATAGCCACACTGTTGCTAAATCGTACATTACTACCTGAATTCTCACTCGCCTTCTTATCGTGAACAGAGTATAGTATAAAATTTAACGTGCAACAAATAATGCATGGATTTTTTCATTGAGCGTGCAAATCTAGCGGGAAATCATCGGACACTTTTTTTCGACTTCAGAGTTCAGACCATAGTACGTATATGATTGGTGAGCACTTAAAGGGTTTTAGAGCTCACCATCCAACGTTTTGCGGGGACGGTGCGTCGGGACCAAACAAAATTTGAAACCTGGTGGTTTCCAAAATAAACATTTCTTAATGTGCGGAGCATAGGCGGATCGAGCAATCTGGCAACTGCGCATTCCTCTCATTTGAATGTATGATTAACAATCGATTCTTGGCGGGGCTACAGCCCCATGACAAATCGATTATTTCTCATGCAATCAAATGGGGAGAATACACTGTTGTCAGATTGCTGGATCCGCCAATGGTGCGGAGATTGATGCTTTGTGTCATAAAGCAGAGACAACAGTTGGGGGACTCTATAGCCTGGCTCGTGCCATCACTTTATCAACGAGGCAACGACTTCACGGTGCAACGAACTTGGGCCAATGTCCGCGAGAAGATAACACTATACAGGTTGATTGATCGATTCCGATCGGTTGCTTTTCCTCCATTTAAAAGAATGCAAAACAATCGATTCTCTACGAGGCTGTCAGCCTCCTCAAGATTCGATTATTTTACAAATGTTTAAATGGACAAATTGCATGGTTGCCAAATCGCACGACAAAGAAAAAAAACAGATAAAACAATATTTTAATGATAAGAGGGGTCCTACACAGATAAAAAAAACACTTTGGTAGTGCTGACTAAACCTTCAGTAGAAAAATTACCCTACAAAAGACCTTTAGAGCTAACCAAATGTTTAGTTCGCCTAACAAAAGATATTTTTTTTCGTGAACCAAAAATTTGGTTGGCTCAACCGAAGTGTTTCCTCATTTCATTGAGATTTCCTCCAACAATAGCACACGCAGGCACAGATTTCCGACCTTTCCCCATGTAATATTTCGAGTCGAGAATGTTCCGAGGAACACAGAGAAAAAGGTATTTCCAAGAAACACATAAAAGTATGTCAGATTCGCAGATGCTGGGGTGAGTATTAAATTCTTACATCATACATTATGTTTTCGAACCAAAAAACTGTATGTGCTTGAATGACATAATTTCTGTCTCCAGAACTCATTCTCGCCCCAGCACCTGCTATGGGCTTCATCAAAATACCCTTTTCTCCACGAAGGTGTTAAAATTCAGCTCTAAGCTTGCAACAGCCTTATTGCTGACTAGAAATTGCTTCGTTCATAAGTGGCACTATTTTAAAAGAATACGTAAGAACCAAAAATTATCAACGTAGAATCGACCAAAATTTTTTATCAATCTTGATTCTAAACGTCCCCCCCGTCCCCTTTTCAGTGCGTGGGTACATTTTATCATGTGAAACTACAAGTGTGAAACTCATTCATTTATACCAAGGAGGTCAGTTCAAGAATTGAGATGTTTTCATGCAATGCATAATGTATGTTCCCTCGTCTATAGACTAAACGCCTACGGTTAAAGGAGCTTTCAAAATGTTTTGACGCGCGCGTCGGATTCGGCGGGCGGTGACGCAATAAAGCGGGGGAACCCACATTTTTCGTGGAGTTTCGTAAAGGCGCCGGCACTATGATGTATGTAGTATGTACCGACAAAGCTTACAGAACCAAATATCGTTTGCCCTCGCTCGTAAACCTTTTAACTCTTTATTGATACTATAACATAGCGGATGATGGGGGGAGAAAAAAAAAATACAACAAAATTTCAAAATTCAATCAACGTTTTTGATGCGTACGTCTGAATAGATGTAAACAGTTCAATTGACGATGGAACACCCATTTAAATTCCGTTGTTTTAATGGGGCTCTTGCAAACTTTTGCTGAGAGCAAATGAATAGTCCAATCTGATGTAAAAACCAACGAAAATCACCCTAGGAAAGTCTAAAAATCAGTAATAAACTCACATAACTGCTATAACGACAAGTTTGTAAGTTTGTGGCGGTTCAACGCAGGTATCATTGGAGATTCCTGTCTAATTTGTCAGTTTCTCTACAGAAACACTGAAATATGTCTCAATTTATAGATAGGAATCTCCCATGATACCGGCGCCTCTCCGCCATTAAGCCCGATTCTGAGCGTGAATTTCGTGTATTTTTAGTGTACTCATCGTCATTTTTACAGGTTTTTGTGCAAAAATCAACTCTTCAATCTCCTGTAGCAAAAGTTTGCAAAAGCCCGATTCAGGTTTTCATATAAAACAACGTATATTTTGGGCCAAAATCACACCTCTGGAACCATGAAACTTGCGGTTAGAAACCAGTGCATATTGTCAGCTCACCGCGCGAAATATACTTCTGTTTTTTTCTTACTAAAATCCACAAAAATTCAGACACTTGCAACATGATCTTTAAACACAGACATAGTTCAATCCTTCAATTTCCTCAAAAATGTATCGATAGTTTTGTAAACAAACATTTGAATAATATTACGATAATGTGGTCTGTCGGAATACCTTTTAATTATCAACTTTAATCATCTGCACTTTAGGCGTGATGCGCGTCATAATAACGTCATGGAACAGCAACGTAATTTATATAAAGTTGCTGAAGACGCAAAAATGCGTCAGACGCACTGACGTTAAAATCGGTTTTTATTGTTTCAACTCTTCGAGATAGTCTTGCGAGAAACACGATATATAGTACCCATAAAAAAAGCAGCAGCGCAGCGAGAAATTTTATATCTCTCTCTTTCCTCCATTGAAAGACGTATGTTAGAAAAGGAGAGACAATGGGAGGGAAAACGCTCTCTTTCTATCCTTTTTCAACTAATACAATCAAAAGGCAAATGAGAGAGATGGAAGATATTTGATAGCGCCATTGAAAAAAGTTCTACGAGGCGTGTACTAACCGAGAAAATAGCTGTTGAAGAGACCGTGACAGACAGTGCAATTTGGCGTCACTTGCACTTCGGCAACGCTGCAGTTTGTCCATTTACACTCGTGTAATACATCGAATTTGAGGGAGAGCACTGTGGACCTCTACAGTTCGACCTTTTTAATTAGTTCAAATGGACAAAACACAGCGTTTTCGGATGTCAGATTTAACGCGACGCTACTGTAGTGTGACGTCAATGATATTATCTATCATACCTCGAACACACTTGCATCAAAAATGTGCTAATAGGTTACATACACGAACACTCAGAGGCGCACTTGTAAACACTGTGAACCGCGAGGTGCAATGGTGCATGCATGGAAATAACACTCGAAATTGGCGACCTTATGACGTCATCGAATCACCAATAGTCAATCGCTCTAGGATCGAAAAAAGTTGCAAAAAATCAGTGAATAGAAGCCTAATTGCGAGTTACAGCTCAAGAAAATATAAAATAAAAACGAAAACAGTTTAATAAAAAACCATAGAAAAGCAGGAAAAAAAGAAAAAATGGAAGGAAGAAAATTCCCTGACTTTTCCCCAGTTTTCCCGGTCTTATAGGACATCCTGCCAATTGCGTTTCGGTGCGAAAAATAGCGTTTCCTGAGCGTTCATCTACTTTCTAACTTTTACGTCAGAAAACGCTACATATAAAGCTAGAATAGCAAAAGTTTGTACCGACCCCGCATTGGACAATTTGCGGTTTTAATGATGACGCAGCGGCACGGCGGCGCGGCGGCTCGTGCAATGTACGGCAAGAACTGATTATCTCCATTTAAACCTATGTAAAAGAATCGATCTTCGTAGGAGGTACGATTGCACCCCCAAGATATCGATACTTTTACATTCACTGAAAAAAATAAATAGTTAAAAAAGTACAGAACAAAATGATTTGCTAAATTAACCTATAATTTTGTTAAATTAACAACTCAAATGCTAAATCAGCAATTCATTTTGTTAGCTTAACAACTAACTTTGCCCAACCAGCAAATCAAATAGTAAAAATAACAATTTTTATGCTGGAATAACACATTAGTAAGTAAAGTCAGCAATTTATTTTGCTGATATAACAAGCTGAATTGTTAGATCAACTAATTAGGTTAAGTTCTGTACTTTTTTAACTATTTAAAATTTCTAAATTGACAAAGTCTATTTTGTTAAAAGAACACCATTATGTGGTCGATTTAACTACTATTTTTGTAAACTCAACAAATAAACTGTTAACTTAACAAAAAACCCTGGTTGATTTCGCAACTTTCAATTTTTGTTAAATAAGCAAATTTTGAAATGTTGCTTTAACAATAGATTTTTTTTCAGTGTAGGTTTAAATCAGGGCTGCCGTTTTACGTATAATCAATGCTATTTTTCTATTCACCGATGATTCCTCCGGTTGAGAAAAGATTACACAGTTCAGTTCAGTGTATGACTGTAATGCACCAAAATACTCTGATCTATAATCTTTCCTTAATCGGTGGAAACCCCGTTGATTAATTAAAATATCCGCAAATTTTTTAAGTCATCGACGACTCCACCGGTTGAGAAAAGATTACAGATGCGAGTATTTTAGTTTATTATAGTCATGCACTGAACTGAACTGTGCAATCTTTTCTCAACCGGTGGAATCATCGGTGAATTGAAAAATAGCATTGATTATACGCAAAACGGCAGCCCTGGTTTAAATGGCAAAAAAGCATGGTTGCCAAATTGCACGAGCCGCCACTGTGATGATGTCAAAGAAAACTATAACGCCCGTCAGAAGTTGCTTTGAGTAAAATCGTGCAATCATTAGAAAAATGTGTCAAGAGCGATATGTGACATTAAAACCGCTTGATCGAAGATTTGCATCACAGTTTGATACCGATTGGTTACATAGGTTTGTCGCAGTAAAACCAGTAGCGCACCGAGAGTTTCTTCATCTCTCTCTTTTCTCCATTAAAAAACGTATGTTAGACAAGGATGGACAACGGGATAAAACCCCCTCCTTCTGCCCTTTTCCTACTTATACATTCAAATGGGAAATGAGAGAGATGGAAGAGATCTCGGGTGTGCCAGTGCAACGAGAGTTTCTTCATCTCTCTCTTTTCTCCATTAAAAAACGTATGTTAGACAAGGATGGACAACGGGATAAAACCCCCTCCTTCTGTCCTTTTCCTACTTATACATTCAAATGGGAAATGAGAGAGATGGAAGAGATCCCGGGTGTGCCAGTGCAACGAGAGTTTCTTCATCTCTCTCTTTTCTCCATTAAAAAACGTATGTTAGACAAGGATGGACAACGGGATAAAACCCCCTCCTTCTGTCCTTTTCCTACTTATACATTCAAATGGGAAATGAGAGAGATGGAAGAGATCCCGGGTGTGCCAGTGCAACGAGAGTTTCTTCATCTCTCTCTTTTCTCCATTAAAAAACGTATGTTAGACAAGGATGGACAACGGGATAAAACCCCCTCCTTCTGTCCTTTTCCTACTTATACATTCAAATGGGAAATGAGAGAGATGGAAGAGATCCTGGTTGCGCCAGTGAGTAAAACTAAGCGGCGCGGAGCGGTGTATACATAAAATGCTACTTCCATTCCTTATCCATTATATGAGCTTTACACAAATCGCAAAATGATAAGCTCCAATTCTACAGCTGCGAATTTGCTTCGCTCATGACGTCTGGTTGTTTCCCTCCCGTGTTGCAATATATCGTTTTAGAGAGAAACTTGTCATACATTTTCATCAGTGGCGAAACGTGAAAGGCAACGATGTATTTTCTCAATTTAAATTCACCAAAAAAATCGAACGCTCCAGTCATCGGCGCTGACCAGACATTTCGATCTTTCTAATGTGTTTAAATGGGCAAAAGGAACGTTGCCAAATCGCACGCCTCGCTACTGATTTTCATAGATTGGTTCGGTGTGACGGCACACCATCAGAGTTTCATTGGTTAGTCGTTCCCTCTTTTCTTTGGTGTTAAATATTTATGAAACTTAATATCGAAGCGTGCTATTTGGCAACGTAGCATGTTGCCCATTTGAACTCATAGAAAAAGTCGAATGCGGTGGTCATCGCCGAGTCCTAGATAGTTAGATATATTTCTTGAATTAAAATAAGCCGAATAAAACGTTGCCAAATTGAATGCTTCGCCACTGATGAAACTATCGAAATTTTAAGCTACTGTATATACATGACATAGCATCAAAATGTAACAGTTTGTTGGGATATTGTTGCTTTTCAGCCGTTTTTCTGTTGGATAATTTCAAGTGCTGTCGCAGGGCTCATAAAGTCCGCAAATCTGAAGGGAAAATAGGTAAATTTTATAAGGAAATTCTCGAGGTAGAGCTCATCGATCGACAATTCGTCCCTTTTTTCCGGAAATAACTATTTTTACCCTATTTTTGCATTTTGTTTCGAAATTACATAAAATACGCTAAAAACTGGTTTTCTCAAGCTATGATGGAAAAGCGGAATATTTCTTTACAGAGGGTTCTACCTCGAAAATTACTACACGGATTGACTAATACAATTTTGACAATTTTAATTTCCTTTTTCCACTTTACCTTGAAATTCGCAAAATTTTAGGAGCCCTCAATTGAACACATGTTTAAGAGCGGAGGCATCATTTAAATTTTTGCACCGCGATTGATTATATGGTGTCGATTTTTCATTACGTAATTTTAGAACTTTATGCTAACACAAATTCCCCAATTTAGGTTTTAAAAGGGGTATTGGCTGAGAACCTCTTAGAGGTTAGTTCTCTATCAGTTGTTTTAAATGAGGAACTATCGACACATAGCCAATTGAAACGATGGGTGAAGTAATAACACTTCTCCAATGTATTTTGCATGGGGAAAGTGTCGTTGTTGCACTCAACGCCTTAATTAATACAACAATGACACTTCTTCAATGTATTTTAAAAGAGAGAAGTGTCGTTGTTGCACCAATCGCCGCAAATAATGCACCGACACTACTCATATGTATTTTAAATGGGAGATGTGTCGTTGTCACACCCATCGTCTCAATTAATGCAAAAATGACACTTCTTCAAACAATTATAAATTGAAGAAGTATCATAGTTGCACACATCGACTCAATTCACCACCAACCAGAGATCAATGGGGCAGTTGCAAGGGTCTGAAATTGTGTGTTTTTTACAGAGAAAAATTATAGTACTTAATGAGCTGAGAACAATGGTGCCTTTGGTTTTTTCCTAAGTCTCCTGGGTTTGGAGATACACACATGTAAATTTGTGAAAAATCGTGTGCGAAGTGACGTCACTACGCGGAATTTCCATTAAAAACAATGTATTTTGGGCCAAAATCTTATCTCCGGAACAATGGGACTTGATTAGAAACCAAATGCATCTTTATTCTCAGCTCATTAAGTACTTCCATTTTCTTCATAAAAAGACAACATTTCAGACCCTTGCAACTGCCCTATAGTCTCAAACAAAAAATTTTCCGAATGAGTTTCTCGATTAGCGCGTGAAGGGATCTATAACATACATGAACAACCACGGGAAACATTTTCGTTGAAATAGAAATTTGAAAAATTCTTTGATGGTTTGTTTCCCTACGAGTTTGACTAGGAGTCAGAGGCCATGTCGTCGTACAAAAAGTGTTAAAGTATACACGTCAGAACCTGCGAGCTCGACACAAAAAAGTCAATTCTCCACCCACCCTTCAAAAAAGAACAAAAATTACTGTAAAACGTCATACCTCCGAATTCGGAATTTATTCCCACTGCCAAACACCATCCTGACTTCGGAAACTCACACTTTATCACCGAAAAACAAAACCTTAATTCTTTCGTTATCAATTTTTAAACTCGATGAAAAAAAAAAGAAACACTCAAAACAACAAAAACAAACAACTAAAACACCACCGCTGCACAAATTTAGTCGGCGCCGTGCAAAGGCGCATAGCTTTTACGCGACGAAAAATGAACCATTCACCGAAAAACAAAACAAATGCATCGAAGGTGGCTTTCTTTTATTTTTATTTATGCTCATAAATAATTATATTTTTTCCAGTGCTAAAAATACAACTTTTCACTCACTACACTGTAAAATCCACTGTGAAACCGATTAGACGACACCACACTTGGAAAACACTTCGGTAACCGACGGCAGACATCGTTGATCGATGGAAAAACACACCTGGCGATCGGACAACAAGTTCCGACGATACGCCACTCAAAAACAGACGTCGCACTGGGAAACGAAGGGTAAAGAGGAAGCGCAGAACTGCGCGGCGCTAACTAGACGCGATCCTTCCTCCGATGTCAAAGAAAGCGAGGAGAATCGTACTCGCTACTCGCAACTCGCACGCGGTCCGAACGGGGAACGTAGTGAATTCGAACTGATACCGCTGAACAACAGAACGCTCGGCGTAGCGTCGCGTCGCTGCCCCCATCCCATCCATTGCATCGCGAGAGGATTGGAAGCTCCGCGCCGCACGCTACCACCGCCCGTGTCGCTGGCGTCGCGCCGTCGCCAGTGCTGCCCCCCGGCGGAGAGTAACGCAACAGCTTTCGTTTTAATTACCTCCTCAAGAGTCGCGCTCCTAGCGCCCCCCCTGTAAGCGCACAGTGCAAATGACTGCGGATGAATTTTCGGACGACAATGTTTCTTCCCATTATAATGGGGCTATTGCACACTTTTGCTATAAGCTATTTAATAGTCGATTATGGCGTAAAAACCTCAAAAAATAACGATGGCGGCACTAAAAACTTCCAAAATCCACTCCCAAACTCAATAAACGCAGTTATTTGCGGGAGCGTAATGGTGGCCGAAGGCACTAACAATGGGAGATTCCCATCTAACAATTCTGAAACTCCATCAAGAAGTGACCAATAAGAGACTACTTTCATTTGACACCGGTGTCACTTGGTGTTGCGGTACCATTCATCGGATGTGGATCATCACTCTCATGACTAATTACTCTGTGAATCATCCTTGTCAGCATAGAAAGAGTCACGAAATTAAGATAGGAATCTCCCATTGTTAGTGCCTTCGGCCACCATTACGCTCGCGCAAATAACTGCGTTTATTGAGTTTTGGAGTGGATTTTGGAAGTTTTTAGTGCCGCAATCGTTATTTTTTGAGGTTTTTACGCCATAATCGACTATTAAATCGCTTATAGCAAAAGTGTGCAATAGCCCCATTAGACACAGACAAACAAAGGATTAAAACGGGAACTAGACCAACAATAAATAAAAACTTCCGAGACGTTTCGGTGCACTCACAGCACCATTATCAATCGGAACAATAATGATTGATTTATTATAATGATTTATTTTTCCGATTGATAATGGTGCTATGAGAGCACCGAAAAATATCGGAAGTTTTTATTTATTGTTGGTCTAATTCCCATTATAATCCTTTGTTTGTCTGTGATGTTTTTTTTTGGCCATTTAGTTTGTAATTGTTTTAATATTAGAATTGGAGACAGATAGAGACTCGGTACATGGCTTGCGATAGGTGTCAACTTTTCCAGCTCAATTTTGGTCGGGACTCATCGGAACAACAGCCAACAGTCATCTACCTGGCGTTCGAAAACTCACCGGTTGACTAACCGGTTGATGCGTTACAAGACGAAAAATTATTGTAGTCATGTGATTATCACGTGATACCTATAGCCACAGAATAATGCAACCAGAACGGAAACTCTGTCGGATTTTGAAGCAAATTCGTTTCGCGTCCGCCATGTTGGGATATAAGTAGGATGTTTACATCTGGATTCGCGCCAAAAAAAAAAAAAAAAAAAAAAAAAAAAAAAAAAAAAAAAAAAAAAAAAAATAGGACATGATCCGCGAAATCTTCATTCTGAAATGCCAATAGAATAAGATAGAGGCCGGAAACTTAAGATTTCTTTCCAGAATTTACAGAAATAAATGAGTTTCAACACAAATCACACACGTCCGCCATGTTGGGATATAGGACCACAGAGTTGCCAATTGGTGCCGTTAAATTCCAAACTTGCTTCCATTGGCTCTTATGGGAGTTTCCGTTCTGATTGTATTATTCTGTGCTATAGCTGAGGAAAAATCTTGTTTCCAAATGGGGCTATTGCACACTTTTGCTATAAGCGATTTAATAGTCGATTGTGGCGTAAAAACCTCAAAAAATAACGATGGCGGCACTAAAAACTTCCAAAATCCACTCCTAAACTCAATAAACGCAGTTATTTGCGCGAGCGTAATGGTGGCCGAAGGCACTAACAATGGGAGATTCATATCTTAATTTCGTCACTCTTTCTATGTTGACAAGGATGATTCACAGAGTAATTAGTCATCAGAGTGATGATCCACATCCAATGAATGGTACCGCAACACCAAGTGACACCGGTGTCAAATGAAAGTAGTCTCTTATTGGTCACTTCTTGATGGAGTTTCAGAATTGTTAGATGGGAATCTCCCATTGTTAGTGCCTTCGGCCACCATTACGCTCGCGCAAATAACTGCGTTTATTGAGTTTAGGAGTGGATTTTGGAAGTTTTTAGTGCCGCCATCGTTATTTTTTGAGGTTTTTACGCCATAATCGAATATTAAATAGCTTATAACAAAAGTGTGCAATAGCCCCATTACACAAGCCGCCAGTGCTTACAACCGCACCGATGATGACCAAAAGTGGAGTGTTAAAGGTTAAAGTGTGGCTTTATTAATGAGCATTGATTGAAGTTTGAAAGTCCAGAAGTTTCAATGATTCGTGACCAATGAGCGTCGATCAGTATAGTGAGTACGGCCGAGTAATATGTCTGAAGCCAGAGATGCTGCCGATTAGGTCCCGGGGAGACTCGATCAATCGAGATCGGCGCGATCGCAGCTTTTGAGGCTCTTTCACTTCGAGAATAGACGGCTACCGTAAGCGTAAGGTACTACTGATCGAACACAGATCGATTTAATCAGCTAAAGTCGGATAAATATAGGCTGAGCGTTATCTAATTCGCGCGGATATCGCTCGAAGGGGACAGGAGACTCGAATCTCAAATTAACTTGCGAGGGCTTCCATCAGAGCTGCCGTTGATTCCACCGGTTGAGAAAAGATTACACAGTTCAGTTCAGTGTAATGAATGTAATGCACAAAAATGCTCGCATCTGTAATCTTTTCACGACAGGTGCACGGAAAAAAAAGATTAGTGAAAATAACCATACGGATACCTGATTTTGGCACCTGCTAGATGTTATGGTAAACTTGACCAGAAATATGGTACATTTACCGATACTTTGAGTAAATTCGATATGCAATCAGGTAACATCACCTAGTACCTAGTCAAAACATAGTGTATTTCTGATTAACATTACCAGGACATCTAGCAGGTACCAAAATCAGGTCCGTATGGTTATTTTCACCGTAGTTTTTTTTTCCGTGGGGAGTGGTCGATGACTTTTAAAAAAAAAACTTGTGGATACTTTAATTAATTAACGGAGTTTCCACCGATTGAGAAAAGATAACAGATCAGAATATTACTGCGCATTTCAGTCATATATTGAATTGAACTGTGTAATCTTTTCTCGACCGGTGGACTCATCGGTGAATTGAAAAATGCGATTAATTATACGCTGAATGGCAGCTCTGGCTTTCATGTACTTGTGCGGCGGAAATCATCACTAATCAAAAGTAGCAGAGGCGTTCATACATCACAATCAACGTTGGGCACTCCTCCTGAATAGATCAGTTCAGCAATGACGTCGCGTTGCGGATCAACGTTTTTGGAAAAGTAAGTACGTACACTGAACGGGTAATTTCAGAAAAGGAACAAGTCCACTATTTCGCGAAACCTGTGGATTAATGGTACATTAATAAAATTACAGTCAGGTAGCACTGTCATCTTTGACCGCTTCCCGATTTGATTTAGTAAATGGATGAAATCAAATCGGGAAGTGATGGTCCGATAACAGCGCCACCGGATAGACTAGCCAGTTATCAATGGACCTTGGTTACCCCTTAGATTCCCAAGCCGGGTCAAATTAACCCGAGGCATGCTAAAAACGTTTGTCCTGGGTGGTCTATGCCACCAAAACATTTGAGTTTTACAAAAGGTTTGAATTTTACAGAGGTTACAAAATTCACTAAAACCATGAAAATCCTTCAAAAACATCAAAAACCTATGTATTTTAAATACGGGTCAAACTGACCCGACTTGGGAGTTGGGACTTAATGTATGAAAAATGTATTGGGATTCTCGTTCCTCACGCGTAAACACATATATTTAGTAAATATGGAATTGTTCATATTTTTTCTACAAGTTTATAGGTCGTTTCAGAAGTGTAGGCGCACCTAAACCGATAATCTTTGCGGGATTTTCCAACGTCATTTCTTGTAATACAAAGAAGAAAAAATTAATCAAAATTCTATATGCATTGGATTTTCATTGAAGAACGCTTCAAAATAAATAAAAAATCGAAGCCGCGGGGAAGTTTCATTTTGATTTGAAGGCTTGGAAATAGAGAATTCGCCAAAGATTATCAATGAGCTATGTCTACTCTTCTGAAACAAACTCCACCCACCCACCCACTTTTTTTTTTTTTTTTTTCTATAAAGGGACTCAATTTTGATGTAGTGCAGAGAAAAGTGAGCTAAAGAAATACACCCTTAATAACCGCGTTACAAGTTCCATTACAGATGTTCAAACGATTGAAAAATCGAAGGTTATAGGCCCAAGGCCGCCGCGGTTTCGCGGATCTTTAATGACACTTTAGAATCCATCGGTGGTTCAATCGGTTGAAGCAAGAGCAACCAAAATTAGTTGAGAAGTACAACAATGCCTTCTAAAAATACTTCAAGCAGTAACTCTTCCTTCAACCGGTTAAATCACCGATGGATTGTAGAATGTCATTAGAAATCGGCAAAACGACAGCTCTGCGCTTCCAAAGTCGTTCCACAGGGATTCAAGGAAGTTTCCGAAAAATTGGTTCTCTATACTTTGCGTGAATGCAATCTCCTCCTTCATCCCTTCAAGCCCTTTCAAGGTTGTGTCACAAGAATTCGAGAACGGTTCCGGAATATTGGTTTTCTAGTATGAGTGAATGCAATCCTACATCCCTTCAAGCCCTGCCAAGGTCGTTCCGCAGAAATTCAAGGACATTTCCGGAATATCGGTTCTCTAGTTTGAGTGAATGCAATCTTCATCTTCGTCTCTTCTAGCCCTGCCAAGGTCGTTCCAAAAGAATTCAAGGTCATTTCCGGAATATCGGTTTTCTAGTATGAGTGAATACAAACTTTTCCTATACATCCCTTCAAGCCCTGCCAAGGTCGTTCCACAAGAATTCAAGGACGTTTCCGGAAAAGTGGTTTTCTATTATGAGTGAATGCAATCTTCTCTTTCATTCCTTCATTCGAAGTTCTGGACCTAAATCAAGGACGTTTAGATGATTGGTATTACGGTGTTGGGAGCGTTCCTTAGTTTCAAGAGGCGTTTCATGCTTTGAACGAACAGCATGGCACCTGGCTAACCTTGGTTTTTGTAGTGCGTTATAATGAAATCCACCGTCTCTCACTGCGTAACACTTACAAGTCCTCTCAAGGACGTTCAAAGGAATTAAAATACAGTGTCAAGGGCGTTTTCGTATTTGAAAATACGGCGCCAAGATAATCTTGGTTTCGCGGTGAGCTAATGAAAACCACCCTTTATCGCATTCCACTCGGCCATTCTGAATCGTCTCCACCGACCTTCGTAAACGTTTTCGCACGGAAGAACGAGACGGTATCTCAAAGGGAGGGAGGGGGAGGTTCGAAGGTGCGGAAGGCGGTATATCCATAACTATACGCCTGCATTTATGCGCGGTTAAGTACACTATCATCATGGATAATTATTAACTTCGTCATGCAGTGGTGCCAGATTGAGCAAGATCAAGGAGTAAAACAGAAAAGTTGGACGGATGCCTCCGTGATTCTAAGGACCTGAACATCAACATCAAAAAGTGCCCCCCCCCCCACCCCATTAGGATGACGCAGTGTTGCCACAAGGCGTACCAATCGGACGAAGAAAATAAAATTCTTTGTGACTGAAGGTGAAAGGTATGTCAGTTGTACAAATAAAATAATGTCAAACAAATCATCTATTTCAAAGTAATTTTCTAAAACAATTTCTGAAGAATTAAATTCTTGAAAGAAAGAAACAAACCTGATTAGGCAACACGGATAATCTTTTTCGTAAATTCTTGGCACCTTCCTCGATATTTTTTGAGCTTTTACTCACGGAATACATTTTATAAAACGGTGAAAAGATTTTGACAATAAAAACAAATTAACTGGCCAAATTCTAACGATCCTTTTTCCCGGAAACTTTTAGAAATGACGAAACACCACTGGAGCATGTAAGAAAACACTTGTTAAACCTTCATTGTTAAATCACTTTTGTTATATTATAACACAGGTGATACTTCCAATTTCCATCAATCTCAAATTTGTTCAATTTAAGTACAGTGAGAAATGTTCAGTCCTACTCCGGTTACGTAAAAGCCATGATTTCTCCCGGTATATAGTTTTCAGAGTAAGACATTTGAGGAGAAGCAAATGGTGCGAAAAAGACGGAAAAATAGTCATAATTCGCACTTCTCCGGAGTTAAAACAAGATGATATTCCAACAAGGAGGCGTATTCACTCTCCTCAATAGTATTTTCTACTCTTTACTCCCGGTATACTATACTTTTACTATACACAAGAGAGTAAAATTTACTCTCATTTTTATGTTCGCTCCAGTGGCGTCGCGTGCAATTCGGCAACAATGTATTCTATCCATTTAAGCTCATGTAAAATATCGAATTCAGGGGATGCACAGTGCGCAAGGAAAATTCGATATATTTAATGAGTTTAAAAGGAGTAGTTGCAGTGTTGCCAGATGGCACGCGACGCCACTGGTTCGCTCCGATTTTCACTCCAAAATTTTTTGGTCTATTTTTAACAGTGTATACTCTTATCCATTTAAAATACGTTTCAATGAGAAAATACCAAAACACAACGCATTGTTTTTTGAACAAATGCTGAAGGAAAATTTGCCTTTCAGATTTACCTATAATAGGAACAGGGCTGCCGTTTTGCGTATAATCAATACTATGTATTTTTTAATTCACCGATGATTCCACCGGTTGAGAAAAGATTACACAGTTCAGTTCAGTGCATGACTGTAATAAACTAAAACACTTGCATCTGTAATCTTTTCTCAACCGGTGAAGTCGTCGATGACTTTAAAAAACTTGCGGATATTTTAATTAATCAACGGAGTCTCCACCGATTAAGGAAAGATTACAGATCAGAGTATTTTCGTGAATTACAGTCATGCATTGAACTGAACTGTGTAATCTTTTCTCAACCGGTGGGATCATCGGTGAATAGAAAAATAGCATTGATTATACGCAAAACGGCAGCCCTGAATAGGAAGTGGGCGAGTTTTTTCCCGGTGATGATTCGGCAACCTTGGGACCGTCCATTCATCCGCGCGCATTTAATCATTGAATAACCTCCCTTTTCGATTTCCCCCCCCTCCATTTCCTCCTCCTTGATGCACCCTATCGTCCATCATAAGACTACACTGCACTGCAAGTTGAGCACTGGCTCTTGGCATTAAAAGCGAAACAGATCCGATGAGGTTATCAAAGTATGCAAGATTCCCGATCTTTCACCGCACAGTGGTAAAGACTTGAGCAGAACGCTCCCACGATAATTCATTAACCCTTTTCACTATTGAGAATTTGCATTTGTAATTATTTTAATTTTTTTATTTAATATTTTTCTTTTCAATTTTTTCAATTTTTCTTCTTGATTTTTTTAATTTTTCCTTTTAATTTGTTGTTTATTTCTTTCTGTTTTAATTTTTCTTTATAATTTTTTTTATTTTTTTATTTAATTTTTTTTTTCAGTTCTTTTCAATTTTTTTGTTTTATTTTCTTTTCAATTTTTTTCAATTTTTTTTTTCATTTTTTCAATTTTTCTTTTTCATTTTTTGTTCATTTTTTTATAATTTTTTTTTATTTATTTCTTTTATTTATTTTTCTTTTATTTTTTTTTTCTTTTAATTTTTAATTTTTGTTTTATTTTTTGCTTTTGCTTTTGTTTTCTTGGGCTATTTTTTGTGGAATACATCCAACATTAGAATGGAATGCAAGTATTATCAATTATATTCGACTGTTCAGTGGAAAGGATTAACAGACTAACACGAAAAAACATCAACGTTTCAGCCATGCAGGATAACTGGTGTGAGTTGACGTAGGATCCGAATAAGTACTGAGGTAAGTGATTTCCGATTTATATTGATCGACACCCTTCTTAAATACACATGTGTGAAAGAATCGATCCTAAGAAACAATGAAACTGCCAAATGATCAATCGATACTTCTGCATAGGTTCAAATGAAAGAAAACTTAATTAAAAATTATTCAAATAAAACATTTTTTAAATTAATTGATTCATTTATTTATTTAATTAATTTAATCAAATCTTCTGTTATTTATCCGTCTATCTTTTTAATTACGCATTGATTTTTATTTATTTCTCATTCATTTTTTATGTTATGCTCGCCACAAGAAATCTCATAGGGCAAAACCCATTCGCTACTTTGCGTTCATTTTGTTCATTCTTTCGTAGCTGGATAGTAAAAATTAAGATTAACAATATGATTAAGATTAAAATTGAAAATTGAGATTAAGAATAACATTGACATTAAGATTAGGATAACGAATGTACGAAATGAAATGACAGATAAAAACTAATTACTGTAATACAGTGGCGAAGCGTGCAATCTGGCAGCGTTGGATTTGGTTCATTTGAATTCACGAAAAATATCGAACTATCTAGGAATCGGCGATGACCACCGAATTCGATCTTTACTATAGGTTTAAATGGACAAAATTCTACGTTGCCAAATAGCACGCTTCGCCACTGCTGTAATATAGCTTTATTTTACAACAGTGGCGGCTCGTGCGATTTGGCAACAGTGTTTTTATCCCATTTAAATACATGGAAAACAATCGAAACTCGAAGAGGCTGCCAGCCTCCGCTTGAATCGATTTTTTACCTAAGTTTAAGTGGGAAAAATGCATGGTTGCCAAATCTCACGGGCCGCTACTGTTTTACAAGAGACTAAATCACCTTCATCAGGAGAATGATGACAAGTTATATCTTTGCGAGATAAAGGGGTGTCTCCACCAGCGAATGTAAAAGCGCGAATAAACTGACTGAGCCAATGAGCTGCCTTGAAGTCGATAAGTCGAATCCGATGTATCGACAACAAAGAAGCTCATTGGCTCAATCAGTTTATTCGCGCTTTTAAATTCGCAGGTGGAGACACCCCTTAACTCTTCTTCTTTCCTTGCCATTAAAAGTTTTATTTGAACAAGAGCTGAACTCACAAGTAACTAAACTGTATTCTACATTATCGTTTTAAAAACCTTTTTCATCTTGAAAGTGAGTGGTAATTAACCCCTTAACTCCCAGGTTACAAATACAAATCAATGCTCATTCGGACATTCGCTCAAATGAAATGGGTAGATAAATATTTTTAAAACGATAAAATTGAGGCAATTTTGACTTTCCGATTTTTGACCGTAAAATCGGTCATTTGGTTACCCACTGTGCGCGACTGCGACTCGGTTCAGGTAATGTTAATCCGAAAACTCAATCGATCGTCTCGTTTCAACCACTGAGCGCCACGCCAATGTTTATTATTCATTATTTTTCCTCTTTTGTCTTGTGGATTACACTTCGTCGACCGAGCGTACGTCTGAGCGTATAAATCTTCGGATGTTCTCGTATCGTCCCGATGATAGCTTCGACTACTCCCCCGCTACGCCCAACATGAATTAATCAACAGGTAACATTCCGAGAGGGGCAAAGATCTAATAATGACATGATCCCCCGTTCCCCTCCCCTTCCCCTCCCTCAGACCCGTCCCACAACCGTTTCCACCGACTTATTCGAGACAGTGTTATGTGTTTCAGTCATAATTTTTCTATACTTGTTTCATAGTTAGTCATGAAACAGAGACATTTTTAGTGCAGAATATACTAATACGATATCCGACGAACTTTAGCGTTAACCCCTTATGAGCCAAGCCCGAGTCAGTGGAGTAGCCAGGAGTTTTTCTGGGGGGGGGAGGTCCGAAAATTGTCAAGGGGGGGGAGTCCAAAGATACTAGAGGCTGTTTCAGATAGCTTCAGTTCTGACAGTTCTTTCTTTACATGCGCGAAAGGATGATATTAAGTCTTCAATTACGCTTTAATGTTAATACTCACTAATTACGATCGTTAACCGAGGCTACTTTGTGGCAAAAAGTTCTCATGATTCACTCAGTGAGCGGCTTCAACATTTTCACGCATGTAAACAAAGAGCTGTCAGAACCGAAGTTATCTGAAACAGCCTCTAATTTGGTCAAATTTGTCTGAAAACGCAAACAAATTACCTTTTTTTAGAGCAAATTGGTTTCAATGGGGGGGGGGGTGGTGGTCCCAGACCTCCTGACACCCCCCCCCCCCCCCTCGGGCTACGCTACCGGGCCCCGAGTGTACTCGTTTTCTTCCTGCAGTCTCCTTCACATTGTTTCAGTCTTCATTTCGGATAAACGCAAATAAAGATGAAAACACTGCAAGAGATAAGGTCTCGTCGGGCGCCTTCAAATTGTCGTATAGGCAATTCCAACTCCATCAAGTACGAACAGTTACCTACCTTCCTTGTAGAAACGGAGGAGTGGTTTTCTCTTAAACTAACCTAGTCCTTAAAGGATTAGAGAAAGTTTATGGGACGTGATATTGAAACTTCAAGGAGGCAGCCATGGTGGAAATATCTTATGGACATTCTACACGGACTCGTGCTGTTTGGCAACCACGTATTTCTGCCATTTGAACCAAGGCAAAAGTATCGATTCCCCAAAACTTCTGTAGATTGATTATTTTACGTATATTTAAATGGAGAAAATCCGTTGTTGCCATATTTCACGAGCCGCCACTGCTAAAAAGTCAATTTTTGCGACGAACCCAGCAATGTATTTGCGGACGCATCCGCACGGAAAAAAAACTACGGTGAAAATAACCATACGGATACCTGATTTTGGCACCTGCTTGATGTTATGGTGATGTTAACCAGAAGTATACTATGTTTGACTAGGTACTGGGTGATGTTTACCCGATTGCATGTCGAATTTACTCAAAGTATCGGTAAATGTACCATACTTCTGGTCTATTTTACCATAACATCTAGCAGGTGCCAAAATCAGGTATCCGTATGGTTATTTTCACTAATCTTTTTTTTTCCGTGCGCTGCAGAGATAATGTTAGTATGGACTTTGGGCCCTTTTCGTAGCAGGAAACGATTCCTTTCCTCACGCGTTTCCCAAATAAGTATGTATTCGTCGCGTAGACTTCGGCAACCAACGTCAACATAGGCGGGACTTTATGGGAGTTGGGTGGTGGAGGGAGGGGGAGGGGGGGAGGTCCCGTTAAGAGAACAGCCAGACGAGTGCGAGCGGGGCGGATCGCTAATTAAAATATCGTATCATACCGTAACCGCAGGCCCCCGTCGAGAAGGAAGCCGGAAGTTTGCGCTCACAATTTTGTCAACATCGCTTTTAGAAAGAAAAAAAATAAGAAAAATAAGAAAAGAAAAGGATGGCGCCCGTTTCCTGACGTGATCTATTCCCGTTTTTAATTTGAGAGACGTTGCCCCATGCGAGTGGCAATTTTTTTTTTCATGCATGTTTATACATGCATACAATCAACAGTGAATGGGGCAGTGGCGGCTCGTTAAATGCGGTATATCGATGTCTACTCCATTTAAAACTGAAGAAAAGTATCGATTTCTCGAGGGTTCAATTTCACCCCCTAACGATCGATACTTTTCTATAGTTTTAAATGGAGTAGACCTCGAAATATCGTATTTCATGAGCAGCTAATGGAGTGGGGCAATTCTGAGACCTTCTCCCCAGCCCCCGATTACGGATTACGGACCTAAATATTAATTCGTTCGGTAGCTTTGAATGTCCCAATGATGCAATTTCTATGGCAATTATTGGCGTCACAGAAAAGCAGTAACTTAGCGTGCGATTTGGCAACGTTGCAGTTTGTCCATTTAAACCCACGAAAAATATCGAACTATTGGGTGTTCGGTGAACACCTCCGCATTCGATTTTTTACATGTGTTTAAATGGACACATTACAACGTTGCCAAATTTCGCGCTACGCCACACCAGAAAAGTCTTGTTACCGCGGAAAATCACCCATATACATCTCTACATGTTCATACAGCAGTCTGATATTGGCCTAAAAAATACACCTTTAAAGCACTTTAAGGTACTTCAGTAACACCTTGTTTAGAATACAACTTAATCGCGATAGAAACTTGAAACTCGGCGGAATAGTCGGCACTGGCGGATCCAGGAATCTATCCGTCTCTCTCTTCTCCCATTAGAACGCGTATGACAGAAAAGGACAGATTAGGGGCAGTCACGTGATTTTCGCCCCCTCTTCTATCCTTTGCTAACACATGCATTCTAATGGGAGAAGAGAGAGAAGGACAAAAACTTGGATCCGCTAGGAATCTATCCGTCTCTCTCTTCTCCCATTAGAACGCGTATGATAGAAAAGGACAGATTAGGGGCAGTCACGTGATTTTCGCCCCCTCTTCTATCCTTTGCTAACACATGCATTCTAATGGGAGAAGAGAGAGAAGGACAATAACTTGGATCCGCTAGGAATCTATCCTTCTCTCTCTTCTCCCATTAGAACGCGTATGATAGAAAAGGACAGATTAGGGGCAGTCACGTGATTTTCGCCCCCTCTTCTATCCTTTGCTAACACATGCATTCTAATGGGAGAAGAGAGAGAAGGACAATAATTTGGATCCG
Organism: Trialeurodes vaporariorum; assembly: GCA_011764245.1. Lineage (NCBI taxonomy): Eukaryota > Metazoa > Arthropoda > Insecta > Hemiptera > Aleyrodidae > Trialeurodes > Trialeurodes vaporariorum. Next base: position 36,480,048 of record VMOF01000013.1, on the reverse strand, counting down.
CTAGGAATCTATCCTTCTCTCTCTTCTCCCATTAGAACGCGTATGATAGAAAAGGACAGATTAGGGGCAGTCACGTGATTTTCGCCCCCTCTTCTATCCTTTGCTAACACATGCATTCCAATGGGAGAAGAGAGAGAAGGACAATAACTTGGATCCGCTAGGAATCTATCCTTCTCTCTCTTCTCCCATTAGAACGCGTATGATAGAAAAGAACAGATTAGGGGCAGCCACGTGATTTTCGCCCCCTCTTCTATCCTTTGCTAACACATGCATTCTAATGGGAGAAGTGAGAGAAGGACAATATCTTGGATCCGCTAGTGATAGTTGGAAAACCGCAAAACGAGCTAAGACATTACCAATTCATGAGCGCGACGCCGCGCGCCGCGACCGCGACGCAATCAGCGTGTCTGCTCGCGCGGTCGCCGAAGCACTTAAAGAAGTTTCGGGTGAGATTAAAACCGCGCTGCACCGTGTCCGGAGGGAGGGAGGATATGAGAGGGGGGACGGGGGGGATGCAGTGCAAACGTTCGACGCGAGGAGCTGAGGAACGGAAGAGTAACGACCTCACTTGCTTTCTGGTTACTTTGACGCAGCGTCGACGACGTCGCTCGGTTGTTCGCTAGCGTGTGCGTCGTTGTTAGGTTAACGACGTGACGCAATGCCGCAAATGGGAGACCTCTAATAAAAGGGTTCTAACTCGCTAAAATAATCGCGAAGTTAACGCTAAAAATTATACGCGCTCGGTGTTGTCACTTGAGCCGTTCCAACATTTACGGAAAATAAACTATAGTGAATACCCCACGAAAACTTTCTCACATCAAACTCTATCTTGGGGAAACCCTCGTACTCTCCTTTATTACTCTGGGGGAGATACTCAGATATCCCTTCAATATTCTAGGGGAGACCCCTACTATTAGATCCCTCTATAATATTCTGGGGGAGACCCTCAGACCCTCTCCCCCTTAACCCTCTAAAGACCAGATTAGTTCATAAGAACGCCACTCTTCCGTTTATATGAGGAAGGTAGTTAACTGTTCGTACACGAGGGAGTTGGAATTGCCTATACGAAGAATTGAAGGCGCCCGACGAAATCTTATCTTTTAAGTGTTTTAATCGGTAATCACGTTTATCCCCAATGAACACAGATACAACGTAAACCAAGCGAGAGGCGAAAAACGACTATACTCGGGCTTTAAGGGGTTAATTTTACAGTATTGCAAAAAATGAAGAGGGGGGGGGGGGAAATGAAAAAAAAATGAAAAAAACGAAATGAAAAAAATGAAAATTGCAAAAATGAAAATTGCAAAAATGAAAATTGCAGTATGTATGTTGCAGAATTTTTGCGCAAATTTTCATCAAAATTCAAACAACTACATTTGAAATATTTCAATTTTTCCCTACATGTTTACCCATTTTACCCATTTCCCCATTGATTTTAACCCTTAACTGCAGATGAGCCCAGATCTGGAACAATTACTTTAAAGCCTTATCTAAAAGTAGGGGACTTGAGTTGTACTGTCGCTGCATGTTGGGTCACATGTGGAACAGATACTAAACGAGTAAGAATTGTCGATTTTGTCCTAGAGCGCGCAGCACAGGATATAGAACGTGCAGAGTGGTTGAAAATAGCTCACTAAAAATCTGATAGAGATTTTCCGATTTTCATTTTTATGTTTGGGAGTAACGCAGGGGTACCATATACAAAAAAAAAACAACTATTGAAACTTACTTACTTATTTTTTACTACTTTAATTTTTTTTTTTTTTTTTTTAGCCTGAAAACTTTATTTTCAGTTGCATGGATACCTAAATGCGGGTAAGGCCATACTTGGAACAATTAATATTCAGGCTCTTTGTTATTGAAATATAATGGAAATAATTTTTTCACTTTTTTTTCCCTGTCTCAAGGATCAAAATTGTACTGAACAAAAATTATTTTATTGAAAAAAGAAAAAAAAATCATGCAGTAAAGGGTTAATGGAAAATTTTTATTCTCTATAACTTGCTTAAAATTTAAAATTTCGAAAAAACAACAAAATTCCCTCTGAGGAATGTTAAAAGCAACTTCTTTGCAAAATTTGGATGCATAAGGAGCAGTAGCGCACCGAGAGTTTCGTCATCTCTCTCTTTTCTCCATTAAGAAACGTATGTTAGACAAGGATGGACAACGGGATAAAACCCCCTCCTTCTGTCCTTTTCCTACTTATACATTCAAATGGGAAATGAGAGAGATGGAAGATATCCTGGTTGCGCCAGTGATAAGGAGCATTGGTTCAAAAGTTATGCTGGGATACAGACAGACAGACAACTGCGACTGCGCCATCAGTAGCGGCCCGTGAGATTTGGCAACCATGCATTTTTCCCACTTAAACTTAGGTAAAAAATTGATTCAAGCGGAGGCTGGTAGCCTACTCGAGTTTCGATTGTTTTCCATGTATTTAAATGGGATAAAAACACTGTTGCCAAATCGCACGAGCCGCTACTGATCGCAATACTTTCTCAATTTCTAACTTCGTCAGAGTGAGAAAGTAAAAAGAGTTAACGCTCGTTTTAGATAGGGTCCCCACCTGTAGAAAGTAACGACACGTGAAACCATGGACGCCACTATTGGAATGAGTGTGTTGTATACTTTCGCTACAGTGTTACAAAAGATTGATTCAAAGATGTAAAATCGCGTGAAAATCACATTGAAAGCATCAAACAGTCTCAAAATTCACCCAGAAATCCAAAAAAAGCGTTGTAAGGAAATCCTAAATTGACGGTTGAAAGGGTGAATCAACCCTGCATGCATATGCACCACGAGCACCAAAAGATTGCCAATGACGGCAATTTATAATCTTTAGAAAAAAAATGTAAACAAAACGTCTTACTTCCTCACAGTACTTACATTTTGTACCATTCTGTGTTTTTCTTTCCAGTAAATTTTACTTAAGAAATGACCGATTATCTTTCAATTTTCACTCCTTCAAATTGAAACCAGACTTGCCTGCCCCATTTTTGGGAGAAGGCGGAGCGGGGGGAGTTCATGTTTGCTCAAATATTACTTTGTAAAAATACTAAATATACTCCTCCCTCACGAAACTCGAAATTGTGCACCATCCCATCCGTTCCAAAAATAACGGAGCTCGGATTTGTGAAAGGATGTAAAACCCGTTCGAAATAACAATCCCTAACACCCCCCTCCCACAAACGGTCGTTCTCCTACCGGCACGGCCTCCCCCTCCAATTAAAAAAAAAAAAGGGCAAAACATAATTTCATAAAATCTGAACTTTAAACTTGGTTCGCCGAAGTATGATACGACTGGCCTCCGAACGCAACGCCACGGTGAAACACGCCACGCGAACATGCCTGGAGGCATTCGAATACAATATTGCCAAACTTCACATTTAAATCGCTTAAATGTTTTACATCGATTCGGACAGAAAATAAAAAACTGCGAACCGCAAAATCCGGCAACGCTGCGAAAATGCAAATACCTGAAATATCCCTTCATTTTCGAACGCGAAATAATTGAGGCCGCGAGTGCATTATAACAACACTTCTCCCGTTTAAGATACATCGGTCAAGTGTTGTTGTTGCACTAATCGCGTCAATTGCATCTCGGTGGCGCGGCGATTACTATACAGGCGGTGACTATACGACTATACGGAGTCCTCTCTAAAAATGTAAACTGGAAGGTCAGGTTCGGATCGACGCGACGAGGCGGGGAGGCGGTCGGAGTGCGGGCGCCCTCCCTTCGATCGCGCGCGGAGCTCCGTAGATGCTTATTATGGGTAATTCAAATAATGTTCCCCATCTATACTACCCGCGCTTGCTTGCAAGTTTGCTGGCATCGTATCGGACGCACAACCGAGCGAAGTTTGGTAACTCGAGGACATCGATGAAGGAGCAGGAAATGCTGGAATACCGGGGGGGGGGGGTAGTGGTGGTGGCAAAAGCTATGTCGGGGATAGAGACAACATACCTACACGGAAAAAATAACTGGTAGAATTTACCATCTGCATAGCTGATTTTGGAGTCAGCTATCAAGTATGGTACATTTTACCAAATGGGGCAGTTGTAAGGGTCTGCAATTTTATGTTTTTTGTAAAGAAAATGATAATATTTTATGAGCTGAGAACAATGATGCCTTTGGTTTTTTTTTAAGTGTACAAGTTTTGGAGATACGCACGTGTAAAGGTGTAAAAGTCGTGTGAGTAGTGACGTCACTGCGCGGAATTCCCATTGAAAACAATGTATTATGGATCAAAATCTTATCTCCGGAACAATGGGGCTTACTTAGAAACCATAGGCATCTTCGTCCTCAGCTCATTAAGTACTTTCATTTTCTTGATAAACAACACAACATTTCAGACCCTTGCAACTGCCCCATTATGGTAAAATGTACCAACAAACTAACTTAATTTACCATAATGTACGTTGCAATTACCATCTACTTGATAGCTGACTCCAAGATGGTATATTTTAACCGTATTTTTTCTGTGCACAGAGTCACAGACTATGACTGCGAACTCTAAGTGCGAGCTTCTACCAAGTAATTTAGAGGTCAGAATAATAATTTTCGACCAATGAACATGGGTCCGAAAATCCCCCGCTTTTGAGAAACAGCCCCCCAAAATTTTTAAAAAATGTATGGATTCTGAAATAACGACCACAATTGGGCAGTTTGCAAGGATTTGGAATTGTGTGTTTTTTTATAAAGAAAATTATAGTACTTGATGGGCTGAGAACAATGGTGCCTTTGGTTTTTTCCCGAGTGTCCCAGTTTTGGAGATACACACGTGTAAAGTTGTAAGAAATTGTGTGCGTAGTGACGTCACTATGCGGAATTCCAATAGAAAACAATGTATTTTGGGCCAAAATCTCATCTCCGAAATAATAGGACAGTTAGAAACCAAAGGCATCGTTGTTCTCAGCTCATCAAGTACTATAATTTTCTTCATAAAAAACACAACTTTTTAGACCCTTGCAACCGCCCTATTACGGACCAATAATGTTATGAAAATTAGTGTTATTTCAACGTAATTATACACGTAGAATCCAGTAAAGTCAGCGCTTTTTACCATGGAGTGCGTCAGTAAGTTGCAACCTGCACCTCCGCTGCTTCTTCCGGCCGCCCGCCCTCGTGCGATTTGGCAAAGTTACTTTTCCCCCATTTAAACACATCAGAAAGGTCGAAACGCCTGGTCATCGCCGATGACTGAAGCGTTCGACTTTTTTGGTGAATTTAAATGGAGAAAATACATTATTGCCAAATTTCACGCTTCACCACTGTATTCCACATTGTTAATTGACCCATGTTAATAGGAAAAATATAGGACTTATTTTCACCGCAAAAATACGAGGTAAAAGTTTTTAAATGGATTTAGCCCCTTCCCTAGAGGTAAAAATGGCAGTATTATTAGATGAGTATCTCTTATTATTGGTGTCCAATACGTCGCCCTAATGCTTGCGCATTAAAACCATTTTGTGAGTTTAGGAGTGGATTTTGTAAGTCCTCAGTTCTTCTATATATCGTTATTATTGCTGGATTTTACCTCTGTATTGACCCTTAAAACGCATCTGGCAAAAGCTTGCAATATAACAGTCCCATTCCTGGATATCTTAGCAGGGCTGCCGTTTTGCGTATAATCAGTGCTACTTTTTAAATTCACCGATGATTCCACCGGTTGAGAAAAGATTACACAGTTCAGTTCAGTACAAGACTGCAATAAACTAAAATACTCGCATCTGTAATCTTTTCTCAACCGGTGGAGTCGTCGATGACTTTAAAAAACTTGCGGATATTTTATTTAATCAACGTCGAGTTTCCACCGATTAAGGAAAGATTACAGATCAGAGTATTTTCGTGCATTACAGTCATACACTGAACTGAACTGTGTAATCTTTTCTCAACCGGTGGAATCATCGGTGAATAGAAAAATAGCACTGATTGTACGCAAAACGGCAGCCCTGTATCTTAGTGCGCCGATACCTTAGTCTCAATGAAATGTTAACTCGTTCCATTGCCCGGTAATAGATACCATATGCGGCGGCTACCACAGCGATTGTTCTCTTTACATTGTCCTCATATTCAGGCGAAGTTCAATTTTTTTCTACAGCCCCCCCCCCCCCCCACCCCGGTTCAGCTCACCCTCCCACACAAACGGCCTGACGTTGTTTAAATTATTGGCAACGCACACACATCGGACACGTGATGAGTGGTTCAATGTTTACCTTATCTTGACTCCAATATCGATGACCAATCACCAACCACCAATGACCGTTGACCGCAAATCGCTCGCGACCGCGGCGACCTTGAGGGGAAAAAATCGCTCGCATGTCGCGTGCAGCAACGTTTCGGACGCAGGATTTGGTCAGAACAGTCAAGGTTTCTTTATCTCCTTCAAGAATTACGGGTAAACTACGAAAAGCTCGGACAGAATGATTCTCGATGGTTAGGATGGATTTGATTGGTTCTCAATTTTGGTTCGTTTGTGTTTTTGTTTGTTCTTGTTTGTTTTTTTTATAGTTGCATGATTAAAAAAATATACAAAGTTGCTAGCCGCTTTGCTTGTGGTGACTTGTTGATGACTACAGCTGTTGCTTTGTCTTGACTATGAAAAAATGAAGGTATTGGTAATTTTTGCTAAATGCGATTGAATAGATAAGCAAAAATGATGATAGGTATACCATAGAAAGTCATGAAATTCACTCACAGAATCACAAAACCACTTGAACCCTTTCAAGCAAGGTGGTACAACATATGTACCAGTTTCTGTAACATGGGTTTCAATGGAATTTAAATGGACATTTTGCAAAAACATGTGTGACCCATCAAAAGTCTTAGAAAATTGTCCTCTTTTGAACGGTCTGAAAAAATCTCAAAAAAAGTCAAATCCAAAAATGCGTGCTGGAAATGGTTAAAGCTATATGCATTCTGGTAGAGCTTCGCACTTTCACAGGTACCAAGGGTGATTCATATCTAATTTGAGACTTTCCTCTGTGTTTCTATCGAGAGGAAATAGCTTAGATAGGAATCTCCCATAATACCTTCATAGCTCCGCCATGTTTCCTCTTAAATAGTGGAGATATGCAGGTGCCATGGGGGGCTCCTGTCTATAATTTGTCACTGTCTCTACAGATTCAAAGTTCGAACAGAGAGAAGCCTCAAACGAGACGGAAATCTGCCATGATACCAGCGTACAGTGGCGTCGCGTGCCATCTGGCAACAATGCAACAGCTCTATTTAAACTCGTTATATATATCGAATTTTCCTTGTGCACTGTGTACCCCCTGAATTCGATCTTTTACATGAGTTTAAATGGGTATAATACATTGTTGCCAAACTGCACGCGACGCCACTGCCAGCGTAGCTTCGGCATTGCACCTAAAACTTTCCGATCATTTTGTGAGTCTGTGAGTGAATTTCGGAAGAATTTAAAGTTCTCATAGTAATTTAAGCTGGATTTTACACAAGAACGAATTATTATTCAATTATTCAATCAGTAGCAGCTAAAGTTATCGAAAGTCCAATTCATCCACACAGAAAAAAACAACAGAAAACCGCTTTGGTAGCGCTGACAACACCTTTGGTAGCAAAAGACTTCAGGAGCGCCATCCAAAGGTTTTGTACGCCTATCTAAAGATACTGTCGGAGTGCTGGGTGCAGTGGCGTCGCTTGCAATGAGGCAACACTGTATTATATCCATTTAAACTCGTGTAAAAGATCGAATTCAGGGGGTGCACAGTGCACAAGGAAAATTCGATATATTTAATGATTTAATGACTTTAAATGGAGCAGTTGCATTGTTGCCAGATGGCAAGCGACGCCACTGGCTGGGTGAGCCAAAGATTTGATTGGCTCAAGTGAAATCTTATAACTGGGTCACTTTTCAACCAAATATTTTTCCAACGCTACCGAAGTGTGTTGAAACGGAAGCACTGCTCTGCGTGTTGAACAATAACATTGATAAATTCAAACTCATTTTTACTTTCTTGATCGCAATTAACCCTTAACTGCAGATGAGCCCAGATCTGGAACAATTACTTTGAAGTCTTATCTAAAAGTAGGGGACTTGAGTTGTACTGTCGCTGCATGGTGGGTCACATGTGGAACAGATACTAAACGAGTAAGAATTGTCGATTTTGTCCTAGAGCGCGCAGCACAGGATAGAGAACGTGCAGAGTGGTTGAAAATAGCTCACTGAAAATCTGATAGAGATTTTCCGATTTTCATTGTTATGTTTGGGAGTAACGCAGGGGTACCATATACAAAAAAAACAACTATTGAAACTTACTTACTTATTTTTTACTACTTTAATTTTTTTTTTTTTTTTTTTTTAGCCTGAAAACTTTATTTTCAGTTGCATGGATACCTAAATGTGGGTAAGGCCATAATTGGAACAATTAATATTCAGGCTCTTTACCATTGAAATATAATGGAAAGAATTTTTTCACTATTTTTCCCTGTCTCAAGGATCAAAATTGCACTGAAAAAAAATTGTTTTATTGAAAAAAAAAAAAAAAAAATCATGCAATACAGGGTTAACGAAGTTAGAAATTGAGAAAGTATTGCGATGGCGCAAATTTCTATCCGTCTGTAGCATACCTTTTGAACCAATGGTTAATACGCATCCAAATTTTGCAGATAAGTTGCTTTTAAAATTCCTCAGAATGACTTTTGTTTTGTTTTTTCGAAATTTTAAATTTGAAGCAAGTAATAAAGGATAAAAGGTTTCCATCAAAATCAATGGGAACATGGGTTAAATGGGTAAACATGAAATTTTAGAATATTTCAAAAACAGCTGTTTGAATTTTGATTAAAATTTACTAAAACGTAAAGCAGCCAGCCTACTGTAAAATTAACCCCCTTAAGTGGGGTCTTGGGGTCTGCCTCAGAATATTATAGAGGGGTATGGGGGTCTCTCCCAGAATATTAAAGGGGAACGGGGGCCCCCCAGATTAAGTTTGATGTTAGAAAGTGTGCGTGGGGTATTCCCTACAGTTTATTTCTGTGTGGCAAAAGTGTGCAAAAGTTAATTTCTGTGAGGCAAAAGTGTGCAAAAGTTTATTTCTGTTTGGCAAAAGTGTGCAAAAGTTTATTTCCGTGTGGCAAAAGTGTGCAAAAGGTTATTTCTGTGTGGCAAAAGTGTGCAAAAGGTTATTTCTGTGTGGCAAAAGTGTGCAAAAGTTTATTTCGTTGTGGCAAAAGTGTGCAAAAGTTTATTTCTGTGTGGCAAAAGCGTGCAAAAGTTTATTTCTGTTTGGCAAAAGTGTGCAAAAGTTTATTTCTGTGTGGCAAAAGTGTGCAAAAGGTTATTTCTGTGTGGCAAAAGTGTGCAAAAGGTTATTTCTGTGTGGCAAAAGTGTGCAAAAGTTTATTTCGTTGTGGCAAAAGTGTGCAAAAGTTTATTTCTGTGTGGCAAAAGCGTGCAAAAGTTTATTTCTGTGTGGCAAAAGTGTGCAAAAGTTAATTTCTGTGAGGCAAAAGTGTGCAAAAGTTTATTTCTGTTTGGCAAAAGTTTATTTCTGTGTGGCAAAAGTGTGCAAAAGGTTATTTCTGTGTGGCAAAAGTGTGCAAAAGGTTATTTCTGTGTGGCAAAAGTGTGCAAAAGTTTATTTCGTTGTGGCAAAAGTGTGCAAAAGTTTATTTCTGTGTGGCAAAAGCGTGCAAAAGTTTATTTCTGTGTGGCAAAAGTGTGCAAAAGACCCATTCACGTTTTGAACCCGAGACAAACCATTACCCACCGATCCGGACAACATCTTAACACGACGTGATTTTAAATTATAAACAAGAACCGAAGTTTCATATTATCAGGACATCAAATAGTGACAACGGCCATTACATTACGACGAGCTACTTTTAAAGCCTTCTGCGTATGAGAGTTAGCGCAGGGGCGTTTTGTTTTTGTCCCTCTCCGTCCGCGCGAGCGTCCGTCAAAGGGAACCACACTTTCACTCGTGGACAGACCCGCGCGCATGCGCGGGTCCATGTGGAGTCTCTCTAGAACACACTACAACTACACTACACCGCTATCGGCGAGCAGTGAGAACTGAAATTAAGAGTGGTAAGAGCCTAGTCTCTTGGCAATAGGTGATAGTGTTTTGATATTATAGTCGCGGCAACTTGAATTTATTTTTCCTCCTTTTTTTTTTTTTTTTTTTTTTTTTTTTTTTGCGCTCCACCACGACCGGACGGACTGGCGCACTATGGTCAGAGATTGTCAACAAAAGTGGCCAAAAAATAAGAAAAAAAATTGTCATCAAATGGGTCCTTTCCGTACTTTTGCTTCAACAATATAGAACCTTGATTCTTACGTAAAATACACCTACATAATATAATAATCTGGCCGTTAACCTCTTATGGGCCAAGCCCGAATATTCTCGTTTTTCTCCTCCGGCGTATTATAAATTGTTTCAGTGTTTATTCCAGATAAACGCGACTATCGATGAAAACACTTACAGGATAAGTTCTCTTCGAGCGCCTTCATTTAATCGTATAGGCAATTTCAACTCCCCCGAGTTCGAACAGTTAACTACCTTTCCAATGTATAAACGGAAGAGAGGCTTTCTTTTGAACTAATCTAGCACCTTAAAGGGTTAAGAGGGTTAATGGACCTTATTTTATACTTGAACATTTTTGTGGCTAGACTAAATTTTCTTGGACTTATTTAAGACTTTAAACATGTTTATTTGGAAGTTTTGGTAACGGACATTTTTTTCCAAGCTCCAAAAATGTTTCTGAAATAAAGAACAAAAACTTCGCATGTCCAGAAAACCCGTATAGTTCAGTTGACTGTGCGACACCACGACTGTACCACAACATCAAACGTCGTGTGTAAGCCGAACGTGCTCCCCGTGATGACGAGCTTGAAGCGTTTAAGGGACAACCAGTTTTATCGCCACCTCGTGTCACTCCTGCCCTCCTGTTCCTTATTGGCGCACAGTCGAGCTGGGGCATGCTGGGTACTGTCGAGTGCAAGATACAAAACAAAGAAGGATTACAGAAGAAAGGACTACTCTACGTCCTACTAGCCAGGATAAATAAAACTAAAATCAAAATCAAACCAAATCTCTCTCTCTCTCTCTCTCTCTCTCTCTCCTCTCTCTCTCCTCCTCTCTCTCTTCTCTCCTCCTCTCTTCTCTTCTCTTCTTCTCTCTCTTCTCCATCTTCTCTCTCTCCCTCTTCTCTCTTCTCTCTCTCTCTCTCTTTCTCTCTCTCTCTCTTCTCTCTTCTTTCTCTCTCTTCTCTCTCTCTCTCTCCTCTCTCTCTCCTCTCTCTCTCTCTTCTCTCTCTCTTCTCTCTCTCTCTCTTCTCTCTCTCTTCTCTCTCTTCTCTCTCTTCTCCCTCTTTCTCCCTCTTTCTCTCTCTTCTCTCTCTCTTCTCTCTTCTTCTCTCTCTCCTCTTCTCTCTCCTTTCTCTCTCTTCTCTCTCTTCTCTCTCTCTCTTTTCTCTCTCTTCTTCTCTCTCTTCTCTCTCCTCTCTCTTCTCTCTTCTCTCTTGTCTCTCTTCTCTCTCTTCTCTCTCTTCTCTCTCTTCTCTCTCTCTTCTCTCTCTTCTCTCTTTCTCCTCTTCTCTCTCTTCTCTCTTTCTCTCTCTCTTTCTCTCTCTTCTCTCTCTTCTCTCTCTTCTCTCTCTTCTCTCTCTTCTCTCTCTCTTCTCTCTCTTCTCTCTCTTCTCCCTCTTCTCTCTCTTCTCTCTCTTCTCTTTCTTCTCTCTCTTCTCTCTCTCTCTCCTCTCTCTTCTCCCTCTTCTCTCTCTTCTCTCTCTTCTCTCTCTTCTCTCTCTCTCTCCTCTCTCTTCTCCCTCTTCTCTCTCTTCTCTCTCTCCTCTCTCTCTTCTCTCTCTCCCCCTCTCTCCCCCTCTCTCTCCCCTCTCTCTCCCCTCTCTCTCCCTCCTATCTCTTCATCCATTTGACCGCGCGTGTAAGAAACAAACCGAGATTAGGAGTGCCAGTGTAAAAAGGAAAGCTTTATAAAGTTCAAGTGATCACCCAACAAGTTTTGTTTGATCTAAATACAGTCAAATGATCTTGCTTTGATTCAACGTAACATGTATAAAGTGCGATTAGAAGTTTGGTAATTTTTTATTTCCAAATTTTAGATACATTTTTTTTTTTGTCTGTCAAAAAAGAAAATTTGTTAGAGGCCCCAAGACACAGTCCCAGCTGTCCATGATGGGTATAGTAACGGCCCTGACTATTATAACCCATTCGTCATGCTATGTCTGAGACAGTGATGGGCAAATAACCGAATAACGAATAATCACGAATAATCAACTAAAATTATTCGCATTATTCTCATGTTATTCCTATTAGTAAATTAAAGTTTTAACACTACCAGTCCTTCATCTTATGACAGATGAATATGCTGGTAGTGTCAAAACTTCGATTTACTAATAGGAATAACAAAAGAATAATGCGAATAATTTTAGTCAATTATTCGTGGTTATTCGTTATTCGGTTATTTGCCCATCACTGGTCTGAGATAACCGGCCTTTGGACCAGTGGCGACTCGTGCAATAAGGCAACAACTGATTATCTCCATTTGAACGCATGTAAAACAATCGATGTTCAGGAGGTGCAATTGCACCCCACAATATATCGATACTTTTGCATAGGTTTAAATGGCAAATAAGCATGGTTGCCACATTGCACTGCTTTTGGCCCATTGTGCGAGGTTCAATCTTCGCGGTGTGTTCAGTGCTCTTGCTCGTGTTCATCGGCCCTCGAGCTTCGAGTCCACGTTCTGGGACGACCCACGGTGGGCGGATATTTGCAATTAACGGCCAAAAATCAGCAAAGCTAAAACCACCTTAAATAATCATCATTTTAAATCGCAGGGCTGATTTTCGACTCCCTCTTCACATCTTACAGCTAAAATAATGTGTTAAAAATGGTTCAAGCAAATAAAATTTAGTCCAGGAAGCTTTCATACGATAAATGTAAGCAATTTTCACCATCTGATTTTTTGACAGCCAAATCGGCATTCTCTGCCTACTGTGAGACGCGTCAAGCGCTCGTCCGACGTTGGACATTCGGTTCGGTCGACGCAAGACGTCAAGAAGTTTGATGAGTATTTTATCGTGACGTCATGTCACCCAAGTTTTGATCTCGTCTACGTCGTCCTATGAAATGACGGGCAGGAGCACGAGGTTGCTTGCATACTTCCTCGCCAGCGCAGCGGCACACAGAAAATAGCGTTAAAACTGTAGCAGCGTTGCCACATTTCAATGACAAACGGCTGGATTTTCCATTTGTCCAAAGCCTAATATTCTCGAACCTGGTGATCATCTGGCAACCAGTGGCGATTCAAACGATGCACTCCATTCCTGAAAAATCGATACTTTTGCCTAGGTTCAAATGACAAATCATGGTTGCAAAATCGCACCAGTCGCCACTGCGGGTAACACTGGTAAGGTGGGTCTAAGGCGAACTTAAGAGTTTCATAAGTACAGAATTGAGCCAAGAAAGTGACTTATGATTATTCTTCTTGAAATCGGGAATGAATTTTATATATTATTTTATATATTTATATTTTATATATTTCATATATTATAGGCATTTGAGATGCGCGTGTAATTATTTTTGCACCATACGACATAAGAATCAATGCTCTATTACCTACGCTGTAGAGCAAAATTTCAAAACAAACCCGTTGGAAAGTATTTTGAAAACAGGGCACCAAAAACTTACCGCTCATTCTAAAGACAAGAGTGGACCGCTATCAGAGAGTAGAACTTACCTGAAACAGAAAACAAGAGAAACGAAGAATTAGAAAATATAATTCTAATTTTGAAAGTGCTCAGACATTATATTTATTAAGAAATAAATACAAAACAAATGTTGCTGGTTGCCTTACTATGGATAGATTCGTATGAAGGATTGACATATTACACGATAACTATTCCTACATTCTCGATATGGAATTGCGTCTACAAAAAATGAAGGCGCATGAAGCTGTAGAAGAGTGTCAATTAGACGCTACACGATAACTATTCCTACATTCTCGATATGGAATTGCGTCTACAAAAAATGAAGGCGCATCAAGCTGTAGAAGAGTGTCAATTAGACGCTACACGATAACTATTCTTACATTCTCGAAATGGAATTGCGTCTACAAAAAATGAAGGCGCGTCAAGCTGAAGAAGAGAGTCAATTAGACGCTACACGATAACTATTCCTACATTCTCGATATGGAATTGCGTCTACAAAAAATGAAGGCGCGTCAAGCTGCAGAACAGTGTCAAGTAAAGCACTAACGCTCCACGATAACTATTCCTACATCTTCGATATAGAATTGCGTCTACGAAAAATGAAGGAGCGTCAAGCTGTAGAACAGTGTCAAGCGCTGACGCTACAAGATAACTACTCCCACATCCTCGATATGAAATAGTAACCTCAAAAAACGAAGGCGAGTCAAGCTCACAAAGGGGTCCATCCAGCTGCCATAAGGAGTGGCCCCCCTCAGAAAAATAGTAATACTTATCGGCAGCCATCTTGGATTTGATAATTTTGAAAAAATAATATCAAAAATGAATTCAGCGTCTTGGATTTGATAATTTTGAAAAAATAATATCAAAAATGAATTCAGCGTCTTGGATTTGATAATTTTGAAAAAATAATATCAAAAATGAATTCAGCGACCCAAAGAACCCCGGTCTACCAAGTTTCGATGAATTTCATCGATTATTGCGGAGCAACAAATTTTAACATTAATCGAAAGGTTTTTGAAAGACGCATCTTTTGGCGCAAAGTTCACGTCAATATCTCTTTTCGCTCAAAAGTTATAAGGCATTGAAGGTTTTGACTTTGACCCCCTGCCCTCCCGCTCCAAGTTGACCAAATTTAAAAAACTGGCCATATTCCGAAAGCTGGCGCTTAGCTCTATCATCCCTGAAAGTTTCAAATTTTTCTGACTAGGGCCACTCCTTATGGCAGCTGGATGGACCCCTTTAATAGTGTCAAGCATTTACGCTACAAGTCACACTAGAACTAAATATTCCTATAAATTCTCGATATGGAACTGCGCATCCACATCGGTCCACATTAAATTCTCACCATACTTTTTACCGGTACATAGGGATTAACAATGAAAGCGAAATCTCTTCGATACCTCACTAGTCACTTCTGGTAATCAAATCCAGTTTCTACAAACCCTCGTCTCCCATAGCATCCTAGATTCCTAGCCCGGTATCATCCGGACTTTGAAACTTCGTAAACCCCTTCCTCCATTCTCCCTCACAATCAAAGTCGAAAACAGATAGTTCATGTTTCGGTTCACACGCGATTTGTGAGAGGTGTCGCACAGACACCCACACACATCCACAGTGTATATTCACCCCTCCCTTCCCCCTTCCACCCTGTAAACGAACAATGGATCAATTCCCAGACTTTTCTGCGGCGTTGTCATTTTGGATCGGCAACTTCATTACCATACCTGAAAAGTTAAACTTCTTCTCGTACTAACTTTTAAACAAACAGTTGTGCCCCTTAAGAGCTGGGTAAACTCCAAAGCAGGGGTATGAAAGCCCCCCCCCCAAAAAAACAACAACAACAACATAAGAACCACGAGAGTTATGAGAGGGTTGATGCTTTAGCTGTCCTCGCTCATACATTTCTGTTGCACCTGCTTGAGTTGAACACTATCCTCCCTTTGTTTACGCATAATTTTTCTAACGATTTTTTATGTTTTTTGGCTTTCTTACCTCTGCTTTGGACTTTTCCCAACTTTTAAATGTTTTGATTTTACATCATTGTAGCCGATTTTTTGTATTTTATTTTGTAATTTATAATCCCACATTTTGGAAAACTTCAGTGGAATTTTGGGGAATGGCATGTACCAACTTTGAATTATATTTACATTTTACGGTGGGTTTGACGATGGAAGGTCGTTGTGATGTATTTGAGGAGCAGATTCTTGTAAAATTTTAAATTATTTCTTGGGCTGATGTTTTTTTTATTATTATTATTATTATTTTTTTTTTATTTATTTTAACTTAGCCTGGTCAAAAGCTGAAGTTACGTGATGGTCCCGGGTCCCTTCTGCTATCCTTCTCCAACACATGTGTTCAAATGGAAGGAGAGAGGGAAATACATTAATACTCGTACATATTCCTGTATCCGACCTTGCTTTTGATGGGAGCATGTAAATAGGTGCATGTATTAGAATTCGAATATTAATTTATGATAAAAAGTTGTATAAAATTGAGAGTAAACAGACTGAAAATTCTGAAACATGTAAAAAAAAAAAAAAAAAAAAATGGCAACTTCCTTTCTTCCTTTCTCTCAAAACAACTTTTTTTTCCTATTCCGCAGTGTCTCCTGACTAATTTGTAAAGTCCATAAGGTCACTGTCGTCCGTTTCTTCACCGCTCCGCAAAATTAGTTTCCGTTCAGCGTTGCCAGATTTCACCGGTCATCAATTCAAATCCGCCCGTTCAGACCACACACCACACGGGTTTCTAACGCAGAAAAGGCAACAGCGAGTTTCCGTTGCCCCACTCGAACAGAACGCTCTTGACCTACGATTTTCACAGTTTCCGATCGGCGGCTCGGCGGAGGTCACGCGACGGGGTCACGAAAGTTCGCGGCGACCGCTAAACGTCCGAGCCGGGGCACCGCTTCACTCTGCTCCCACTAATCGATACGTAATTGGATCGATTAATCGAATCGCATCCCGTGAGATCTCCCATTGATACAAGGCGATTGTATTGATTTAAAGTGGTGTCGTGCGAGTGGCCCGGCGCAAAAAGACTTTCGAAAGCAGTGTTGCCAAATTGAGTGTGAAAGAAACAAATTTTCCCTATATTAAAGTATTATGTATGTAAAAAGTCGTATGTATTTTATGTATATCTAGACTAGAAGTAGTATGTAAAACTCAGTACAGTAAGTAGTATGTGATCTAAAAAGTAGTATGTATATATTGTAAAAGTAGTATGTAGTATTCATGTATATGTTGTAGTTATTTGCCAAATAAGGCAGCATTGTTCGAAAGTGATCGTGGCGCAAGAGGAGAAAACATTTGGATAGATTGAGATGGTCTCATGGTAGGAAGCGCCATTAAACAAGAGGTAAGCTTTTTCTTTTGATTCGGCATTTACGGTTCAATTAAGATTTCTTCGAAACGGCACGTTTGTTCTTTTCATAGAATATCCTTCATTTGTTCCATCAACTGTTTCCGGAGACAGTTTATAAGGCTGCTCGAGACGGGAGAGTTGAAATGTGCGGAAGTTTAACAACCCGATCCGAATGGGTCTCTAGCACACTATTGCTTTAGAAATATGGTGAATGTATATTCCCGTCGATTTTAACCGGAAAACACCGATGAACACATTCACCATTTTAATAGCATGCACGAGCAGAGCTGCCGTTTTGCGTATAGTTAATGATATTTTTTTTTTTTTTTTCACCGATGATTTCACCGGTTGAGAAAAGATAACACAGCTCAGTTTAAAGTATAACTATAATTCAAGAAAATATGCACACCTGTAATATTTTTTCAACCGGTTGAGTCGTCGATGGCAAGTCCTGATCAGACTTGCTCCTTGGCTTCTAGCTTCTACAAGAGTATTACCCTTGTCTTAGGATTTTTCTTTCATTTTTAATTTTTTATTTTTCAAGTTTTTAATTTTATTACTTTCTCACTTTAGCGAAGTAAGAAATTGAGAAATCATTGCGATAATGCAGATGTCTGTCTGTATCCCGACAAAACTTTTGAACCAATGGTCCATAAACATTCAAATTTTGCGGAGAAGTTGCTTTTAACATTCCTCAGATGGAGTTTTTGTTTTTTCAAAATTTGAAATTTTGAGCAAGTTATGGAGGATAAAAGATTTCCATTAAAATCAATGGGAAAATGTGTAAACCTGGGGAAAAAATGGAAAATTACTCGAATTTTCGAATTTTCATTAAAATTTGCATAAACATTTTGCGACCAGCCTACTGTAAAATCAATCCCTTAATGGGGGTCTCCCCCAGAATATTGACGGGGGTCTCAGGGGTTTCCCTCAGAAAATATAAGGTGGTCTGGGGGCACTCCAGATTTAGTTCGATGTGAGAAAGTGTTCGTGGGGTGTTCCCTACAGTTTATTTATATTTGTCTTCTCAATCAAAATATTCTGGGCATCGGACGTTTTCGCATGAGACTATTCAATGGGTCTGTTGCAAACTTTTGCTACAACGATTAAGAGTGCATAATCTGATGTAAAATCACCTGAAAAATCCATTGGTGGCATCAGAAAGTCATAAAATGCAATAATAAACTCACAAGAGGCGTTTAATGAAATCCAAGATGTCGGATAAATATTGAGCAATCTGTATGCATGCACCGTGAACATCCAAGGTTGGCCAACTTTGACAACCTCACTGGAGGTACAGGTTATGTGTTTGTTTAAGTTGTGATTGGTTGTGATCGATATTGTGAGGTTGGCTATCCTTGGGTGTTCGTGGTGCATGCATAAAAATAACTCGATATGTATCCGCCATCTTGGATTTCATTAAACGCCTCTTGTGAGTTTATTATTGCATTTTATGGCTTTCTGATGCCATCAATGGACTTTTTAGGCGATTTCACATTAGTTTGAACACTCTTAATCGTTGTAGCAAAAGTTTGTAACAGACCCATTGTGGACATCAGACGACTGGCCCAACTTAATGCGAGGACGAAAAATACTTGACGAAACGTCCAGGAACCTCTCAGCGAATGTCAAATTTTATACCCCCCCGCCGCCCCCTTCAGGCTCCTAACATCTTCACGATCAAGCGACGCTTTGTGGCGCCGGTCTTCGGCGTCGCGTCGATGTCGGAGAGCGAGGAAAAAAAAAGTTTCAGTCGTAAACAAAGTCGGAGTTTGAAAAGAAAGACAGACAGACCGCGGACTGTGCCACAGAGAGCAGCGCGACTGCCATCTGGATCTGGGATGAGGATTCATCGCCGTTTTTTTTTAAATTGGCCATCTCGCACTATCACAACGCACCGCCCATTGTTGCCACATGCAACAAAAGAGCCGACGCCGAGCATATAATTATACGGATTTTTAATCTATAAATTGCAACACTGCAGACTGACAGGCAAGCATGAATTTATTTAGTCTCCCTTTGCCGTCCTCTTCTTCATTTTTTCTTTCTTTTTTTTTTGTCAGATGGGCGATACCGTAATTGAATAGAGCTAGGTTTGTGGGTTACTATGATTGCATAATAGAAGTAGGTTAAGGGGGAGTGCGATGTCCAGATGCCCCGCCCACCCCACCCCGCCCTGTCTGTGGAAGTTGGTTCTGGGGACAATGTTGCCATTGGTATTACGCTGTAAAAGGTGTCAAAAGCTACGAAAAGTGTGTGTTTTTGCCCTGTCAAAATAATGAAGGCGAAATGAGTGTGGGCCTGGCCTACATGCCAGAGCTGGCGCTGTGAGTATATCAAATAAACAGTAGCGAGGCGTGAAATTTGACAACGATGTACTTTCTCCATTTAAAATCACTGAAAGAATCGAATGCTTCGGTCATCGGCGATGACCAGATGCTTCGACCTTTCTAATGTGTTTAAAGGGGGGAAAAGAAACGTTGCCGAATTGCACGCCTCGCCACTGCTAATAAACCCTAAGGTTTAATAAACCCATAAACATTTTCTCACATCAAACTTAATTTAAGGGAAGCTCCTAGGCCCCCTTTAGTATTCTGGGGGGACCCCCCAGAACCCCCTATAATATTATGGGGGAGATTCCCAGACCCCACTCAAGGGGTTAATTTTACTGTAGCCTGGTTGCAGAATGTTTTTGAAAATTTTAATCAAAATTCGAACAGCTATATTTGAAAAATTTCAATTTTTCACTACACGTTTACCCATTTTCCCTTGATTTTAATGGACACCTTTTATCCTCTATAACTTGCTTAAAATTTGAAATTTCCAAAAAACAAAAAAAAGTCCCTCTGATGAATGTTAATAAAAGCAACTTCTCTGCAAAATTAGAGTATATACAGAACCATTGATTCAAAAGTTATGCCGGGATACAGACAAACCAGGGCTGCCGTTTTGCGTATAATCAATACTATTTAATAATTCACCGATGATTCCACCGGTTGAGAAAAGATTACACAGTTCAGTTCAGTGCATGACTGTAATAAACTAAAACACTCGCATCTGTAATCTTTTCTCTACCGGTGGAGTCGTCGATGACTTTAAAAAACTTGCGAATATTTTAATTAATCAACGGAGTCTCCACCGATGAAGGGAAGATTACAGATCAGAGTATTTTCGTGCATTACAGTCATGCATTGAACTGAATTGTGTAATCTTTTCTCAACCGGTGGAATCATCGGTGAATAGAAAAATAGCATTGATTATACGCAAAACGGCAGCCCTGATTAACCTACTCAATGTCCAGATGCGACTCGAGGCAATTGCAATGGGACGGGCGGCACCTATGCGTGCGTTGCGCATGCGCCTTAAGACCGGACGGACAGGCAGTTTTTGACAGACAAATTATTTGTAGTCTTTTCTCACTGCACGGCCGGCGCACGCCCAGTCTCACAATCAGTCGGCTTTAGACGGATTCAGAGATTAGTCTTCATCTCACTTCCCGCATTTAAACGCGTGTGTACGAAAAGGATAGAGGAAGTTGGCAAAAGTCACGTGACTGCAACTGATCTGTCCTTTTCTGGCATGCGCGTTCAGATGGGCGAAGAGAGAGATGGACGGACTCTTATTGCGGCCGTCGCGTCGCCCAAGCTCCTTCAGGAAGCAGCGGTTTGCTTTGCTGATCCATCATCGCACAGTGGACAAAAAATAAAAGTTTTTTTGTATGTTTTTATTTTATTTTTTTTTTATCTTTTGATTTCTTTTTTTAATTTTCTAGGCGTCAAATAGTTATCAGCTACGTGCTGTTGTATGAATTAAATCATTTCATCAAAAAGAGGGCAAGTCCACTTTTCAAAATTGAGAAAATTGCGGGTTCTTTTTCAGTATGCATGGGCATCTTTTATGAATGTAAGTGATTTTCATGTATATAAAAAAAAAATAAAATAAAATAAAATAAAAAATAAAAATAAAATAAAATAAAAAAATCAATCAATCGACTTTCTTGAGGGCTTTAATTCAGGGGCGTAATTGAAGGGTGGGGTGGGGGTGTTGTGGTTTGGCAGGGGACGGTGGCGGGGGGTCATAAGCCTCCTCTGAGAATTTCAGGTTATAGGTCATAATTTTCATATCACCCATGTCTAGTGGTGGTCAAAGTTACCAGTCGAATTGGCAACGCGTCACGTTTCACTATTAAACTCATGCAGAAGGTCGAATTCTTATGAGACACTCACTGACCATTCAACAGTTCAATCTTTTCCGTGTGTTTGAATGGACAAACTGCAACGTTTTCTGTCCATTGAGCGCAATATCGTTTTTATGGTTTCGTTCACAATTTCCACATCTAAACTCAAGCAAAAGTTCGATTTCTAATGACATGCTCACTGACCAAAGTGACCATTCAACAGTTTGATATTTTCCGTGGGTTTAAGATGATTCCAGGGTCCGACCGTGGACACCACGTCGCGCTGCTCAAAAAGTCAACAGTTTTTTGTTAAATTTGACGAATTTACGCTAAAAACACAAATTTGAGAAACGTCAGCACCTGCAAGCATACTTCAGGAAGATACCCTGAAAGTTTCAGACTGAAACACTCAAAAATAAAGCCGGAAATTATGAAAAACGAAACTTCCCGTAAGCCGCAATGAGTGCGAGTGAGGCAGATTGACGTATCATCACTCGCGCTCACTCTCACTCACTAAGCTTATGGCGAAACGAATTTCATAATTTACGGCTTTAATTTTAAACCAATTTTGCTTATTTAAGGCTCAAAAAATCCATAAAAAAATTTTGCAGGTGCTGACGTTGTTGGATTTTGCGTTTTATCTATGGTTTCAGTTTAAAACGCCAAAAACACGACGTTTCCAAAAAGCGACTAATGGCGCTATCCATCGGATTGAAATCTGGAAAAGTTTCGCCTGGAATCACCTTAAATGGACGAGCCGCAACGTTTTGTGCCCATTGAGCGCAATGCCATGCCGTTTGTTACAGTCGCGTTCACGTTCAAAAGTTCGACCGGTCACAACACAAAGCGAACGCAACATCACAACACAATCTCAACTCAACTCTTACTGTTGTAATGTGCACTGTGATTTACTTCTCTCATTCACACCTCGGTTATTAGTTACTCAGACACGGCGGACTGTTTGACTCCTCCTCGACAATCCATCCCCCTCTACCCTCCGTCCCTCCACCCACTTCACCCGACTGCGTAAATTGTTGCTCCTACTTGTGTCTTCTAATCCATAGGTACTGGGTTCGAATCCTTTTTTTTTTTTTTTTTTTTTTTTTTTTATTTAAATTTCTCAATGGGTCTGTTGCAAACTTTTGCTAGAACGATTAAGAGAGTTTAACATAATGTAAAATCGCCTGAAAAGTCCAATGGTGGCATCAGAAAGTCATAAAATACAATAATAAACTTACAAGAGGCGTTTAATGATATCCAAGATGGCGGAGAAATATCGAGCAATTTGTCTGCATGCACCACGAACATCCAAGGATGGCCAACTTTGACAACCTCACTGGAGGTAGAGGTTATGTGTTTGTTTACGTTGTGATTGGTTGTGATCGATATTGTGAGGTTGGCTATCCTTGGATGTTCGTGGTGCATGCATACAAAGTGCTCGATATTTCTCCGCCATCTTGGATTTCATGAAACGCCCCTTGTAAGTTTATTATTGCATTTTATGACTTTCTGATGCCACCAATGGACTTTTCAGGCGATTTTACATTATGTTAAACACTCTTAATCGTTCCAGCAAAAGTTTGCAACAGACCCATTAACAGATTTGTACAAACAAATTTCAGACTTACTTACTAGTCTATACAATTTTGGATTTATCGTATCGGTGATACATAGTAACATCCACTTTTATCAATGATAAATAAATAAAAATAAAAATGAAAATAAAATGCCTGCAACGACTAATTACTACTAAATAAAATATTACAGATTAAACAATACATTAGGAGGTTGGAACCACCAAAATAATTCGACAATTCTGGAAATTTCACGCAAGAAAATTGATCTTATCTGAAAAATGCGTGAGTCGCAATAGGATTTCAGAATTCTCCATTTGCCGAAAACTTCATAATTGTCACTAAATAAAATTTTCGTCTTTTTGTTCTTTTTTTTCTGAAATTGTATTCGACTCCACATAGCCAACGCCCGTAATGCGTTGCTTGATTCTTTTCATTAGAAATATTCCGAAAATCGAAAACAGCCGATTAATCGATTTTAATCCCCAAATCTAACGTATATTCACCATTACTTTCATAATCAACGGTCGAAAAACAATGAATTCGACTAATCGAAATGCACGTCGATTTCTATACTTGTATAAGTGATGGAATGGATCCATGAATCGATTACCACACCGATGTAACATCCCTATAATCCTTTTCACCAGAGCAATGGACCGCAGTTTTGTCAAAAATAAATCCTGTGCCAATCAAGAGCGGGCTCAGACATAACTCACCAACCAATCAAAATTGGTTACAACAATTCATCTGCGGTTCATTCTCGAGTTCAGCTAGATTTATGACTCTGAAATGCACCCGACCAGGTTTAATGTTGACCAATCTTTATTTATTTATTTATTCTTTCACTGAGCCATCAATTAATTTGTTTCTTCACGGCGGCACGCTCACTGACGTTCCTCATCCATCAAGCTCTAAACTTGGTATTTAAATCGATGACTTCTAAGTGATTTCTCTTTCACTTTGAGTTTGTTTACAAGTGCAGATATTTCAAACAGTGAGAGAAATTGATTTTTTTTTTTTATTTATTTAATTAAATATTTTAGCGTCCTTTACGCGGTAAAAATGCGATACCCTGAGCAAAGCCCTCGGGTATTACTGACGCATACCCGTTACGACGAGGATATATTAACAAGCGTATTGGTATTAGTTAAGACAGCACGTAAGTGGTATGAGCGGTAAGTCAGATGACGTAAGCTGTTTTTTTCAGGGTGGCTCAGGAGTCAGGAGTGACCAGCAGTTTCAAACTATGGGTGCCAGGGATTAGAAGCTGGAGCCGTTGTCAGATCTGAATTTTATGTTCCTCTCGGCAGAAAACTGTGGGAACACTAAAATGAATTACAATTTATCATTCAAATACTGAGTCCAAACGCTCTTGCACCAACAGAACTTGATTTCAAAGATTTGGTTTCAAGTTATTGCGTTGGGAGCTCTTTAGGGAGCACTTTTTGGGAGCCGTGCTTTTGCTGACACGCCACTGGGAGCTCGAGCAGTTTGGCAACCATGTGCTTTGCCATTTAAACCTATACAAATATATCGATTTCTTGAGGTGAAATGCACATCCTAAAGATCGATTGTTTTACACAGGTTTAAATGGAGACGATCCATTGTTGCCAAATTGCACGAGCCGCCACTGAAACACGCCTGCGGCCTTCTCTGTATATAGATGGTGTCGATCGAGTTCAGTCTGGATACAAAATGCTCGCATAGGAATGGCAATTTTTACTCGAATTGCGGCGCTCTAGTCTTTGGAACCGGTCGTAAAACGCCAAAGATGTACTTTTAAAATCAGATTGGAAGATAAAAAAAACAAAACAAAACAAAACAAAAAACAAAACAAAAAATGGACCATTAATAATATTTTTTGACAGCCGCACGCTGCACGGCCAGCCCAAACATGTATAACCTCCGTTTAAACTTTCCGGACGAAAGTGAAATGTTTTTCTCCCGAAGTGTGAAAGATTCCATCCTCTAGAACACGCCGGCCGGGGCCGCGCCCCGTGGCCCGTGGCGTGGCCGTCACCGTATCACTCTTACGCAATGGATTGATGAAAAGCTTTCTTTGAATACTTTGTGAGGACGTTTTTCTTTCTTTTGATGTATTCAGTATTCACACGGCGGTATACGCTCGCTCGGTACCAACCGGGCGGAAGGGCGCCGCTATATCGTTGTTTTGCAACAGCAATGTAAGTACACCATTCAGCACAGCGTTACGGCACAGAGTCGCCAGATTAGGCCGAGAAATCGCAAGATTTTGTTTTGACTCTATCACAATAACGAGCTATGTATTTAGAGAGTCAGTATCAAGGAAGATTTTTGAGCTAGTGTTGAATGGGTCCGTTGCGTACTTTTGCTGCAGCAAAATGGACACTTTGTAAAATGGAATTCATAACGGAAACTAGCAAAATTTTATCACCTGGATAGTTGTATTAAAATTCCGTGTTCAGATAGCCGCTCTGGAGCACTTGCACTTTCATTCCAAACCAATTTCCATGGAGCTCTTGCTGCGGTTTTGCTGGAGTATCAATTCCAATGTAAAATGCTGCGAAAATAACGATTAGACCATTAAAAAAGTCTGAAACTCACTCCTCGCAGAGAAAACTTAACTTGCAATTTCGGGTGACCACCCTTGCATGTACGCACCAACCTCGGATTCGGACCCCAGACAAAAGAACATAACCTACGAATTTGAACATTGAGATTAATGAATTTGCTTTCAAAAAGTAAATTTGAAGGAATTAAAGGTCCATTTGTACACACATTTAGTCACTAGGAGCACGGTGATAAGTACAGAAAAGTTCTACGTTGCGTAGTAAACGAAGAAGGCGGCACTTAATTTCATGTCCTGTTCTTTTGTTTGGGGTCCGAATCCAAGGTTGGTGCATACATGCAAGGACGGTCACCCGAAATTTCAGGTTAAGTTTTCTCTACGAGGAGTGAGTTTCAGACTTTTTTAATGGTCTCATTATTATTTTCGCAGCATTTTACATCAGAATTGATAGGCCATTTGTCTACAGCAAAACCTAGCAAGAGATCCATTGACTTAATCACTTAACTACAGTTTTTGATGTAAGGTTAACAAATAAAAGGCAAACAAACCTCATGTCCAAGCTTTGCCTCATTTTGGGCTCGAACTTATAAGAGGGCGAATTAAAGGCCCGCCCTCGATGGCTATATATAGGCTATCGCTCGTTAATCAAAACACTTGAGGGAAAACTTGAAAAAATTACACCTTGACCATAACCTTAAAATGTCTCCCTTCGATTACGCTTGTTACCCGTTATGTACTGACAATGTGGATGTATAGCTTGTTGGTATTGACTCTATACAATGAGCGATGATGACTTTTGGCCAAATCTGGCACCTACATTGGCGTAGCCAAGATATTGTCTTTCTCTCTCTTAGCCCATTTGAACGCATTTGTTAGAAAAGGATGGATAAAAGGGGCTGTCACGTGACTTCAGACCCTGTTTCTGTCCTTTTCTAACGCATGCGTTCAAATGCGTGGAGAGAGAGAGAGAGAGAGAGAGAGAGAGAGAGAGAGAGAGAGAGAGAGAGAGAGAGAGAGAGAGAGAGAGAGAGAGAGAGAGAGAGAGAGACAGAGAGAGAGAGACAGAGAGAGAGACAGAGAGAGAGAGAGAGAGAGAGAGAGAGAGACAGAGAGAGAGACAGAGACAGAGAGAGAGAGAGAGAGAGAGAGAGAGAGAGAAAGAGAAAAAGAGAGAGAGAGAGAGAGAGAGAGAAAGAGAAAAAGAGAGAGAGACAGAGAGAGAGAGAGAGAGAGAGAGAGAGAGAGAGAGAGAGAGAGAGAGAGAGAGAGAGAGAGAGAGAGAGAGAGAGAGAGAGACGATATCCTGGCTACGGCTATGCGCATCTACAAGCGTCGATATCAACCAATCAGGAAAGAGCTTTTCGAAACTAGTTGTTAGCAGTGAGTGGATCATAAAGTGCTTCCCTCGGCGTTTATCCAATGTCCATGTCTGAAACCTCGTCGTGTCCCATGTCCCTTGTCTCTTGTCACGAAAATGACAGACGTCGTCACGCATGTGTGCAAGTGTTTGTGTCTTGAGTGTGTGTGCGTTTGTGTTGTGATTGTAATCCGCGTATCATGTCCGCAGTGTTGTCGGACGATACACAGAAAAGAATAATAATTTCATTCGTCGAAATTAGAATAACTTTTTTTTTTTTTTTTTTTTTTTTTTTTTTTTTTACTTAAAAAGAAAGCCACCCTTCCATTTATTTAGGGAAGGTAGTTAACTGTTCGTACTCTGAGGAGCTGGAATTGCCTATACGGTGATTTGCAGGCGCCCGACAAAACCTTATTTTTTCATCGATAATCGCTTTTATCCGGAATAAAGACTGAAACAATGTGAATTAGACAATGGAGAAGAAAAACGAGTTTACTCGGGCTTAGTCCATAACGGGTTAAAGAAACTGCACAGTGAAATATTAAATAAGGGGAAATTCTTTTGTCCCAAGGAAAACGTCTACCGCTACAAGTAAAAGATTCCTTGTTGTGACAGTGATTCTCCTCCATGCAATCAGAACTTTAATTCGTGCGAGGAAAACTGTCACAAGTAAACGTGTTTACTTGTTTTTAAGAGAAGTGATTTCTCTCTGTCTACCACTCCGACGCCGTCCACTGGCGCAACCAGGATATCTTCCATCTCTCTCATTTCCCTTTTGAATGTATGAGTAGGAAAAGGACAGAAGGAGGGGGTTTTATCCCCTTGTCCATCCTTGTCTAACATACGTTTCTTAATGGAGAAAAGAGAGAGATGAAGAAACTCGCGGTGCGCTACTGACGCCGTCACTTGTGATTCGGAGAGACACATCCACGAAATCATACATTTCTCTAGAATCTTACGTTCCTAGACTTCCATTGACTTCCTTTGACTTCCGCGCAAGGAAAACAGCTGTCACAAGTAAACGAGTGTTTCCTTGTTTTTAAAGAAGTGATTTATTTCAGTGTGGATTGATTGCACCGTACTTTCTTTTCCGTGTGCATGCCTCATTGATTCTTACCCTCTCAGCCTGTGGCGGCTCGTGATATTTGGCAACCATGCAAGTTTTCCATTTAAACGTAGGTAAAATAATCGATTCTTGCGGAGGCTGGCAGCCTCCGGGAGAATCGATTGTTTTACATTGGTTAAATAGGAGGAGGACACGGTTGCCAAATGTCACGAGCCGCCACTGCAGTCTCAGCGTTGATACGGCAACGTAGGATCCCCTTGCACCATATCATAGCACTTACAGTGTGATGTCCTCTCCGAGGCCGTGAGGCGTGTATATGTCTCTGACACTCGACGAAAGCGATTTTCCGGTTTTTTTATTCTTCTCTCTTTAATTTGCTAACCTCAAACTTCCATCCCTGTTCTTCGTGATACATCCACGGGCGGATACAAGAGGTTGTCCGTCTCTCTCTTCTTTCATTTGAATACGTGTGTTAGAAAAGGACGGAGATGGGGGCTAAAGTCACGTAATGACCCCCTCTCCTATCCTTTACGAACACATGAGTTCAAATGACCGAAGAGAGAGAGAAAGACACATTCTTGCATAAGTTCGAGCTTCGATTGTTCTCAGTTCCACTTTCCATGCCACTTTTGATCCCGCGCCTTAAAACCGAAATCGCTCAGTCATAGAAAGCGATTCCATGTCAGAACATTTTTTTGTTTCTATTTTCGCTTTTGTTTTTGTTCTCGCTTTTTCGGATCTTCGCTGATCATTTCTCTCATCTGCAAGTATAAATTGCGAGGTACTCTTGCGTATGTTGGGTTTCGTCATGATTCTGAGCTTTTTTCCGGTTTTTACTTTTTTTCCACTTTTAAATACTAAGTGTTTGCCAAACAGAGGCGCTTCTCGAGGGAAAGTCCATGTTTTCGCTTGTTCTTTGCGCACACGCGGCATCTATTTACATTTTAAAATGTGACGTAATGTCCATTTTTCCTAATTAGTACGATAAGAAATTTGAACATTTCTGAAAGTTTCGGTAGAGTAGTGGTTCCTAACGATGCGATGTACCTAGTTTATAAAAACTAAGAATAAGATTAAAAGACTTTTTTTTTTTTTTTTTTTTTTTTTTTTTTTTTTTTTTTTTATGGAACATGACGGAGCAAGATGTAACGGGTTACTTTTTGTTGAGTGTGGTTCGTTTTGAGTTCTGATTTGAAAAACAAAACAAAAAAAAAACAAAAAACAAAAAAAAAACGGTTTGATGCAAATTCATCTTGCCCCCTGGTTTTGTTCACTTTCTGAACTTCGCCATTCGTAAGTTTTTTTTATTGTATTTTTTTTTTTTCTTTTATGGAGAAGCTCTTGTAATTTGGTCGGTAGAAAAATTTAACTTGTTCCGTATAACAGTCAACGAAAGTCTAGGAACGTAAGATTCTAGAGAAATGTATGCTTTCGTGGATATGACTCACAGAATCACAAACGGCGTCGGAATGGTAGACAGAGCGAAATCACTTTCTTTTAAAAACAAGGAAACACGTTTACTTGTGACAGTTTTCCTTGCACGAAGTAAAGTTCTGATTGCATGGAGGAGAAATCACTTCCGCAACAAGGGATCTTTGACTTGTAGCAGAAGACATTTTCCTTGGGTTAAAGGAATTTCCCCTTCGTCAATATTTCACCGTGCGGTTTTTTTAACACAAATGAAATACACCTTGGATTAAGAAAAGAATGGGTCTGTTGCAAACTTTTGCTACACCGCTATAGAGTGTGCAATCTAATGTAAAATCGCCTGAAAATTCCGATAATGGCATCAGAAAGCAATGAAATGCAACAATAAACTCACAAAATGCGTTTATTGAAATCCAAGATGGCGGCAAAATATCGAGCAATCTGTATGCATGCACCACGAACATCCAAGGATAGCCAACCTCACAATATCCATCACAACCAATCACAACGTAAATAAACACATAACCTCTACCTGCAGTGAGGTTGTCAAAGTTGGCAATCCTTGGATGATCACGGTGCATACATTCAGATTCCTCGATATTTTGCCGCCATCTTGGATTTCGATAAACGCCTCTTGTGAGTTTAATATTGTATTTATTGACTTTATGATGCCACCAATAGACTTTTCAGGCGATTTTACATTGGAGTAAACACTTTTTATCGCTGCAGCAAAAGTTTGCAACAGACCCATTCTCTCAGTGTATAAATACTCGTATGTTCTGTTCCGTTTCGATGGATCACTTGAACGGCGAGACTCGTTTAAAATCAGGGACTCTAGAGAGGACATACTACGGATTAGGACATTGTAAAGTTGGCAGCAGCGTGTGTTGGAAAACCATTGTATCATACGACAACACCAACAATTAGCGTCCATCCATCTTTTGATAGCTTCTTTCGAGCCGTCGAGTGTCGAGTGAGTGCTGGCATTGTTCAGTTTATAATTACGTTAAACGCGTTCATTATCAACCATCCTAATTAGCTTTCTAAACTCACCGCTGATTTTTCGCAATGGCACATGGCAATTAGGGTAGCCCCAGTGGCGGCTCGTGAAATGCGATGTATCGATGTCTACTCCATTTTAAAACTATAGAAAAGTATCGATCGTTAGGGGGTGCAATTGAACCCCCGAGAAATCGATACTTTTCTATAGTTTTAAATGGAGTAGACATCGATGTATCGCATTTTACGAGCCATCACTGGGTAGCCCTCACTGTTATCCTGGCCCCGATCTTTGAATCAGAGACCAAATTCAACAGTGAACGATGAAATGATAAAATAAGTGTTTCTCTTATCTTCAGACTGAGAGATAACTCATGCAAAATGGCATAAAATGTCAAGAGAACAGGAAGCTGATTCTGCTCTATTGGACGAAACGAGACGGGATAGCGGAAATCGACCAATCCCATTGGTTTAAATGGAGTCAAGTGACAGATTTCGTGTCATTCGAGGGACGGGAAAATAACATTTGGTCTGAAATTAACGACTGGAGCGACTTCAAAATTGTCACGTGACGCCGTTTAAACCAATGGGATTGGTCGATTCCCACTATCTCGTCTCGTCTCGCCCAAAGAGCAGAATCAGCCTGCAGGTTGGTCCAAAATATTTATCATTATTTTTTTTTTTTTTTACACTCTCGTTGAGAAAAACTATAATTGTTCAGCTCATATCCAAAAGTTTAATGAAAATTTGTTGATATGGGTCCGGAAACCAAAGGAGGATCCAGTAATCTGGCAACATTACGTAGTTCCAATTTGGATGCATGAGAAACAATCGATTAGCAAAAGGGCCGTGGCTCTCTCTCGAGGGTAGATTGTTTCTCAAACGTTTCAAATAGGAAGAATGCACAGTGCATAAAGTGGCGAAGCGTGAAATTTGGAAACTATGTATTTCCTCCATTTAAATTCACCAAAAAAGTCGAACGCTTCAGTCATCGGCGATGACCAGGCATTTCGACCTTTCTAATGTGTTTAAATGGGGAAAAAGGAATGGGAAAACTTACTTTTCAAACGACCTCTCCACACTTGGCAGCGCGGTCCGAGAATCAGATCTCTCGTCTTCTCGGAAACCACGCGCGCATACTTTGAAGCTGCGATTTGTCGAATCTATAATAAAAGCAATAACTGTAGGATATCTGAAAGTCTTGGCATTTTTTTTTTCCTCCTCCAATTCTGACGACTTCATACTTTACGAGGTGCAATCAAGATGATCATAATCAAACTAGTTCTAATAAAAATTAGGCGAGGTCTTAAAATGGATTTATAATAAGGTTAGATAATCTAATCTCCGCGAGGAAGAAGGAAATAAAAATACCTCGACCGCCAGAAGATTCTCGCGGACAACGAAAAAGAGCCAACTTTCAAAAAAAAAAAAAAAAAAAAAAAAAAAGAAGAAAAAAAAAAGATACCCCTGATTCACGATTCACCTGATCTGTAAAAGGTCAAAAGTAATTGTTGACAGCTGGAATCAGTCGAGAATAGATGGTTAAGTTTTAAGAACTAGTTTTACGAAACGTCGATTTGTCAAAGAAATACTTTTAACTCTTGACCAATCCATAGAGCAAAGTATGTGAGGAGCGCCGAAGAACAACGGATAAATCTCGTTTCCTGGTGCGTGGTATATAGATACATTAATATTCATTTCTATTATTCTATTAACCTTATGCCTACACACAGAGAAAGATTAAGTTACGCCATCAAAACATCCATTTTTACACGACGCCGAAAATGATGCCCGCGACAAGACAGCCCGAGAAGCAGATTTGATTTTGAAGGTCATAGAATTCAGCTTTTAGAAGTGCTGGATATTCAGGAATTTTTTAGAAAGGCGGCTTGTGCAATGTGTCGACAATGGCTTTTCTCCTTTTAAATCTTCGGAAACAATTGATTCTGTGAAAGGTAAAAAACGCACTTTTATCGGTGGCGTAGTGTCCGTGGCGGCCCGTTAAATGCAATATGTCGATGTCCATCCACTCCATTTAAAACTATAGAAAAGTATCGATTTCTCGGCGGATCAATTGCATCTCCTAACGATCGATACTTTTCTATAGTTTTAAATGGAGTAGAGATCGATACATCACATTTTACGAGCCGCCACTACGTAGAGTGCCATTCATCAACGTTGTAGCTCATCCATTTAAATTTTAAACCCATGAAAAAGATCGAGCTGTTGAGTGTTCGGTGAACACCTTGGTATTCGACCTTTTACACGGGTTCAAATGGACACAATGCTGCGTTGCCACATTGCACGCTACGCCACTATACTATATACCTCTTATGATGCTCCATAGTCCATACAGCATCATGCTGCTGCAGATTTACTCTTCCATGCAGCTGCAGATTTACTCTTTCCCCACCATCCAATCTCAGAACCTTGAAAAAGTACAATGTGATTTAAGTGTACTTAAACGGTGGTAAATACCTTAAAAAAAACCGGAGCAATGAATCTTCACGCGACAAGCCATTGCATTGAGTCTTTCTCCAAACGCCGACGGCAGATCCCAAAAAACAACTGGAGTGCTCTTCCGCGGAAATTCCCATTTTAACCGCTATGCTGAATACCACGGAAGAGCAAACCTCGTGTTTCGGGAGGAAGGCAACTTTTAGAGACCACTCCAATTAGTAACGTTGGAGACGACGATTACTTGCGTTGGATCGCATCATCATTTGAAAATGTCGAACGGTCTACATTATTCGACATTTTTTCGGCAACTTTTTTTTTGTTGTTTTTTTGTTATTGTTTTTTTTTTTTTTGTTTTTTTTTTGCGCTTTGCGCTTTGCGTTGCTCTTTTGAAGTGTACGAAACTCGGTGAATCGTTTAACACGCTTTGAAAGGTTTAAACTGGTCCGAATTGCCATCAGTTGCCAGATTGAACATGACACTGACTCCTGAATAAATGGGTCTGTTGCAAATTTTTGTGACCGCAATAAAGGAGGTTAGAATTACGCTGAAAAAACAAAGTTTAAGAACTGCCGAAGCTGTCTTTTAAAATATCTTCACAGAGCAAAAGTTCTAGCTCTACCAGAAAAATGTTCGGTTGTACCGAAACACTACTTTGGTATAGTGACATCCTATCTCCTTCCTTTTGATGTTTTTCTTTGAGTTGTGAGTCAACTTTTGAACTTTTGATGATCTCAACATTTGTTACAAAGAATTTTACACTAAATGCGGCCCTATATTCATTACTTACTGCTAAAGCAAAAGTTTGCAATAGACCCATTCAATCTGGATAATGAGCAGTGGCGAGGCGTAAAATTTGGCAACAATGTACTGTCTCCATTTAAATTCACCAAAAGAGTCGAACGGCGATGACCAGGCATTTCGATATTTTTAATTTGTTTAAATGGGAAAAACAGAGCTGCCGATTTGCGTAGATTTAATGACATTTTGAAATTCACCGAAGATTTCACCGGTTGAGAAAAGATTACAGAGTTTAGTTCAGAGTATGACTGTAATACGCGAAAATACTCTGATCTGTAATATTTCCTTAATCGGTGGAAACGCCGTTAATTAATTAAAATATACCGGTTGAGAAAAGATAAAAGACGCCAGTATTTTCGTGCATACAGTCGTACACTGAACTATACTCTGTAATCTTTTCTCAACCGGTGGAATCTTCGGTGAATCTCAAAATGTCATTAAATCTACGCAAATCGGCAGCTCTGGGGAAAAAGGAACTTTGCCAAATCGCACGCCTCGCCACTGATACTGAGCCCCGAACTTATTTAAAATCCTCGAGATGACTTCTTCGCCAAAATTGAAAATCACCTGCTGGCAGAGCTATTGGAGATTGAACTACGTAGTTGCCTCGCGTGGAACTTGTGGAGATTTGAATAATTCTTTGAATGTCTTTTGTAAGTTTCGAGAAACTAAAAATTTACATTTCGTCGGGAAAAAAGAGAAAAAAGTTCTCGACGCTGCTGCCTCCAAATCCTTCCATTGATTGACAGTTTCTCACGAATAAGTAAGTAAGCAGGTGTTGGTCCTATCACCCGCTGTCCGTATTTGGGGACATATGCATACTTAGCACAGAGTCAACCCTTAACTGCGCTATGGCACCCCTGAGGCACAAAATAATGTAACATGTGATTCAATGGAATTTAAATGGACATTTTTCAAAAAGTTGTGTGACCCATCAAAGTTCTTAAAAAAGAGTCCTCTTTCGAACGGTCTAAATAAATCTCGAAAAAACTCAAATCCCAAAATGCGCGCATTAAAGGGTTAAGACAAAGTGACAAGCACTGTGCTTACAGCCGGAGTCGAGAAAAAGTATTTCTCTCTCTTTGCCGATTTGATCACATGTGTTAGAAAAGGGCAGATATACAAATTTAAGACCTGAAATACTACTTGACAGACCCTCCTTCAGTGGCGTCGCATGCAATCTGGCAACGCCGTATTTGGTCAATTTAAAAGTATAAAAAAGATCGATCTAATGAAGGTGCACAGTGCACTTACCCCAATCGATAGTTTAAACGTGTTTAAATGGACAAGCAGAGTTGCCAGCTTACACGAGACGCTACTGCTCTCCTTCGATCATTTTCCATAACATAGGTTTATGAATGGGCAAAGAGGAAAGCATAGTGGCGGTTCGAGCAATGCATGACAACATCGGAGTCTCTCTATTTAAACCTACGTAAAATAATCGATCTTCAGGGCATTCACTGAAACCCTGAGACAGTAGCGGCTCGTGCAATCTGGCAACAGTGCTATTTTGCCATTTAAATCTGTGCTAAAAGATCGATTTTAGGTGAGGCATAGCGCCTCACCAAAGAATCGATTATTTTACATAGTTTTAAATGGAGGGAGTCCATTGTTGCCACATTGCACGAGCCGCTACTGCCCTGAGATATCGATACTTTTGCATAGGTTCAAATGGCAAAAATACATTGTTGCCAAACAGTCAGAGCCGCCACTGAGAAAAAAAATGAAGAAATACGAATTCCTGGCTGCCAACTTGCTATCTATCGAGGCAAATGGCAAGCCGATTACTATTTGTCTAGGATTGCGATCTGACGACACATCGACACATCTTCCAGAAAACCCTAAGGAATCGATCGGTAGGGAGCTCCGTTGAATCTTCAAACTATCAATACTTCTACTCATCAACGGCGGCTCGTGCAATTTGACAAACCTACTTCTTGCCATTTAAATCTCTGCAGAAGTATCTATTCCTTTGAGGTGCAATGAGTCTCTTGAAGTCCTAAAGATCGATTATTTTACATAGGTTTGAATGAGAAGAATCCGTTGTTGCCAAACGGGGCTCTTGCAAACTTTTGCTATAAGCAAACGAATAGTTACAAAATATGTTGTTAAAAACCAGCATACCTCATGGAAATCACACTATAACACATGCATTCTTATGGGATAAGAGAGAGAAGGATAATTTCTTGTATCCGCTATTGTGCAAACGTTCAGAAGAAAAACAAACGAAAAACCAGAAGAAAAACTAACGGAAAACCAGAAGAAAAACTAACGAAAAACCAGACGAAAAACTAACGGAAAACCAGAAGAAAAACAAACGAAAAACCATCTACCACTGGTTATTATCGGGAGATCTGGCAAACATGTAAACAGTGTTAGTCATAATTCCGAGAGGGTGAAAGAGGTGTGACGTGTGATGTGTGACACAAAACACTGTCACACATTTCATACGAAAGTTCGACACATTACCCTCATTTCGGATTTGGCAAGGTCACGCGCCGCGTTTTTAAAATCTGATTTTTTGTGACCACGCATCACGGTGGCGACATCACCGCGCATCACGGCGGAATCAGGAATCACGCCCACCCGCCCGTCCAAAATAACAAATAATTCTTCCTTGCACATCTTTATTTTTCTCTTTTTTTTCCTCCTCAGCGCGTCGAATCTCCGAATTTCTTGTGTCTGCGTGCGTAAGTCTCGGCACGAACTTTTTGTCGTGATGCACTTTCTATTTTGGTCGGACGCGCGATTAAGATTCTGGATTTAAGATACCAATCTCTGCGCCTGATCTTGAACTTACATTATAAATCTGATTTCGTGAACGAGAAGGTCCTATACGAAACCGAGTCTCAAGTCATTAATTCCGGCTAAACTGTCGTATCGGAGATTACATGTGTAAGTATTGAAAGTTTTGGCCGGATTTTCCGTGAGGATTAATTTGATTCCGGTGCATGGCTGCTCGTACGATGTGGCAACAGCAGATTCTCCCTATTTAAACCTAAGTACGTGAAACTAGAGTCCATATATACTATGAGAGTTGCGCCATTGCTGAATCCATTTCTGATTGGCTCTCAGATTTAGGCTGTCAAGAAAGCTCCAAGAGGCAAATGCAAATGGCGGCGGGTTTGTTTACTTTTTGCGAACTCGCTTTCATTACACATTTGAAGTAACAGTGACCGCGGTAATTTTTGTTAATTTTTCCTCTGCTTGAATGTTATTCTGGAGAACATTATTATTTTCGAGAATGAGAACCTAACCTGTAAGAGATAGCAGAATAGCGAGGCAAATGGCCAATGGCCATCCGCCATATAAATTTTGCCTCTTGGGGGCTCCATTGATCCGCTTCTTCTTCTTCATTTTGAGAGACTTGGGCGCAACTCTCATAGTATATAGAGACTCTACGTGAAACGATCTATCTTCAGAAAGGTTCTGCGACCTCCAAGAAATCGAAACTTTTTCTTAGGTTTGCCTATGGTAATTTTGGTGGTAAAAAGTGCTCAAATAAGACTTACCAAATAAACAATAGGCCTTAAGGATTAGAGGATCGAAACTTACCTGGAACAGAAAAATATGAAACACAAATTAATTGGGAGGAAAGCGGTTAAACAAAAGAACATTAGCGGCAAATTTTTAGATTTTGTCCTGAACGTGATTCAGGTTTGTCATGAAAATGCAACAGAAAAAAAAGTTACACTCGATTTCAAATCTTTCATGAAGACTGCCTTTTACACCTGAATACGATACAAAGCAAGATATACTTAAGGAACCAGACCGATAAGTTAAATTTTTTCACTTGAGCATACCACAGGAATCACAGGATACAAGAGATTTTTTTGCGATTCCAAACACCTGCGCTTTGCTTAATCCCCTGCACAGTAGATCGAATCATGCGGCACTAGCGGAACCAGGAAAGTATCCTTCTCTCTCTTCTCCCATTAGAATGCATGTGTTAGCAAAGGATAGAAGAGGGGGCGAAAATCACGTGACTACCCCTAATCTGTCCTTTTCTATCATACGCGTTCTAATGGGAGAAGAGAGAGACGGATAGATTCCTAGCGGATCCAAGTTATTCTCCTTCTCTCTCTTCTCCCATTAGAATGCATGTGTTAGCAAAGGATAGAAGAGGGGGCGAAAATCACGTGATTGCCCCTAATCTGTCCTTTTCTATCATACGCGTTCTAATGGGAGAAGAGAGAGAAGGATAGATTCCTAGCGGATCCAAGTTATTGTCCTTCTCTCTCTTCTCCCATTAGAATGCATGTGTTAGCAAAGGATAGAAGAGGGGGCGAAAATCACGTGATTGCCCCTTATATGTCCTTTTCTCAGACTCACGTTCTAGAGCTCGTTTCAGAAGTGTAGGCGGACCTAAACCGTAATCTTTGGCGAATTTTCAAATTTAATTCCTTTAAAATAAAACTGAACATGCCTGTGACTTCATTCTTTGGCGTTTATATAGCGTTCCTCGTTGAAAAGTGAACACTCAATTTCATTTTCATTCATTTTCATCGAGTAATATACGAGACAATGTTGAAAAATTCCAAAGATTATCGGTCTTGGTCCGCCTACACTTCTGAAACGAGCTCTAATATGGGAGAAGGAATGGAATCGTTCGTGGGGTATTTCCTACAGTTTATTTTAGTTCTGAAAACGGCAGGGCTGCCGTTTTGCGTATAATCAAGGCTATTTTTTAATTCACCGATGATCCCACCGGTTGAGAAAAGATTACACAGTTCAGTTCAGTGCATGGCTGTAATAAACTAAAATACTCGCATCTGTAATCTTTTCTCAACCGGTGGAGTCGTCGATGACTTTAAAAAACTTGCGGATATTTTAATTAATCAACGGAGTTTCCACCGATTAAGCCAAGATTAAAGATCAGAGTATTTTCGTGCATTACAGTCATACACTGAACTGAACTATGTAATCTTTTCTCAACCGGTGGAATCATCGGTGAATAGAAAAATAGCATTGATTATACGCAAAACGGCAGCCCTGGAAAACGGATATACTCAGGCGAGGTATTGAAAGAGTTAAATTAGTCAGCTCTAGCTTACACAGTTTTTGCGAAGAAATATATCAACTCTGAGATGTTAACAAACCAAAACGAAACCAAACATTTTTCGTGTCAGAAAAAATCCTTGTTTCGATTGACTGTGCGACCCCCCTCCTCCCCCATCCTCCCCGCAAGAACCCCTCCACCCTCCATGCTTCTTAGATTGAGACGTCTCGACTCACTCGCTCAAGAGACAGTGACTCAGAATCCTCCTCTATCTTTCTTTATTTTCCCTATGAACGTATGAGCTGAAAAAGGATAAAAGAAGGGGCTTGCATATCCGACCATCTATCTTTTTCTAACACGCGTGCTTCAATGGAGGATGGAAAGAGATAGAGCTACAAAAGGACTGTGACTTCAACGAGAAAATCAAAGGCGATCAGACAGAGTGAAGCTTGAAAGAGGGAGGCGCATGGCTGAATTTATTTTTTATATTTTCGCTCCATATATACGCGTGCACCAGTCGCGCTGACCAAAAGCCCTTTGGGCATCGTCACGTCTTGTCAAAGCGTAGTTGCCAGAATATGCACACAAAAAAAAAAAAATTCTCCCGAGTGCTCTCATAACCCTTATGACACCAATAAGGTGTTTTGCACCGTCTGGAAACACCAAAAAACACACAAAAAACTCCAAACACCAAAAAACACCAAACACCAAATCATAATTCACGTCGTACGGACGAATGTAAAAAAAAAGAAAATATCAAACGATACGATAAAGATATGTTATTCAGTACATCACTTAACAGAACTGTATCGAAATTGGTCAAAAAGTTTTACTTTTGACCGTGTGTCTTTCATATTCCTGAGAGATGGAAAATTATAGCTTTGTTTGAATTCGGTGATGATTTCGTGACTTATTCAAAAATTGATTTTTGTGATTTGAAAGTAGAGTTAATATGCTGTGCTACTAATTTGTGCTAGGGTTTCAAAAGGATACATCCTTGGAAGAGACATGAAAAATAGTCATGCCAACTTACTGGATAAAAAAAAATAATAATTTAACAGCAGAAGAGGGGGGGGGGGGGGGGTTATACCCCAGCACTTAAGATTGTTGGAAATAGGAGCATTTAATTTTCCCCCGAAGATTGAGGGTGTATCAGTGGCAGCTTTTTTAACCCTTTCAAACCTGAAAATAATGTATGCTCAGGAACGGATTTTTGGCCAACATAGCTGATCTGGGCACAATTTTTTCATAATAAACAATATACATAACATTTTGTTTCATTTTCTCTACAAGAGCTTCTATGTTATTCACAAGTACATTAAAATGTACACTAGGTATTAAAAGGGTTGATGTGGCAACAACGCATTATCTTAATTTAAACCTCCATAAAATGATCGATTTGCAGGGAATTTACTGAATTCCTTTGGAATGAACCTTTTCCATAGGTTCAAAAGGCAATAAACATGGTTGCCAAATAGCACGAGGTTTGCACATTCCACGAACCCTCAGGCGCATCTTAGCTGAGATCTCAAGTCCAACACAGCATTTTTACATCTTTGATCGTGAGAAGGCATGGAGGATCTACAAATAAATTTAAAAAACGCCTTGGTGTTTAAAGGGCTAAAACAATTTAAATTTAGAAATTTCGAATCTAAAATTTAGAATTATTTAATTTAAAATTTAGAATTATTTACTTTAGATTTAAATTTAAAAAAAAAAAAAAAAAAAAAAAAAAAAAAAAAAAAAAAAAAACCTTCGTTGTTAAAAGGGTTAAAGCGATTTATATACTGAATATTAATCAGC
Organism: Trialeurodes vaporariorum; assembly: GCA_011764245.1. Lineage (NCBI taxonomy): Eukaryota > Metazoa > Arthropoda > Insecta > Hemiptera > Aleyrodidae > Trialeurodes > Trialeurodes vaporariorum. Next base: position 36,439,777 of record VMOF01000013.1, on the reverse strand, counting down.
ACTAGCTGGCAACTGCGCACGTCCGAGTCCTTCTGCGTTGAGCATCGTATCGACTCGACATTCCTAACCTGACCCGGTCGCGTACGAATCATCCGAATCCCATCAATCGTATACATCTTCCGCATCTTCGATGTGAAAGTTGCCGGATTTAGCGAGAAGAAAAAAAAAGATTACAGGAAACATGTGTCGATGAAACGCAGGCGCGGCGCGGCGGAGCTCAAAACTCAGCGAGCTGCATTCACCAGAGGGGTCCAAGGTAGATTAAAACAGGTAGACACATTAGAATGTGATGGATACAAACAGGTAGATAGGCTGTTTATTCTATACAGTAGACAAGTCGGCGAATCGATTTGGGCTACCGTTGACCACTCCACAAGATCGAGGTAGCATAATTAGGGGAAGATGGAGCAATTGGCATCAGTCATCAGTCTGAATTGAGGCGCTTTAAATTGATGAAAATTGGAAATGTAGTCATTGGCTATGCGGAGGCTAACTTCACTCTTGCAAACCGCTTAAAATATCTTGGTGATCGATGCCAAATTACGCCTGTTGCAAAGATAATCTTTTTTTTATTTTTTGCCCAGAGTTACATAACGATCGACTTTTCCCACGATAATTGAAATCACTGATTAAGTTTCACGAGTAGTCTTTATTCATTATGACCAAAACAACCGGCTAATATATCATGATGACATTAAATGCATGATTTAAGTGATCCTCTATACAAACGGATCATCATGATGACAACCATTTATTTCAAAGTTTTTAAAACTTCATTGCATTGAAGAAGAAGAAATAATAGCACACAAAAGAATACGATATTGAATGGGTCTGTCTGTTGCGTACTTTTGCTACAATGATATGATACATTGATTCTTACGTATAAAATTCGGCGAAAATAACGATGCGCAAATTCAAAAATTTCAAAATCCACTCATTATCTCAGAATATTACTTCCATCTAAAACAACCCGCACTACACTAGACACTATTATCACCGACATACTATACTACATAGACGAAACCACGGCGTTTCTGTAAACATCAACTTACAAACAGTTGAATGTTTCGTTTGTACATTTCTTTTATTATTTGGTAATCTTTGATATACGCCAGAAAATACAGAACAGACTGCAAATGCAGAAAATATGTCATGTATTTAGAGAGAAATTCCATAATTTTGTGGTTCCGATGCGCCTAGTTTACATCTACACGGTGGTTCCATTTACGTCCGAGTAGTATTATGTTGGAGATAATATTGTCTATTGTAGCGCTGGCTGTTTGAAATTGAAGTGATTTCCTGGGTAGACTGGACTCGTTCCAATCGTGGACACCACATCGCGCTGCTCAAAAAGTCGACAGTTTTTGACTAAAATTGACGAATTCACGCTAAAAACACAACTTTGAGGAACGTCAGCACCTGCGAGCATACTTCAGGAAGATATACCTTGAAAGTTTCAAGCTGAAACACTCAAAAATAAATACGAAAATTATGAAATACGAAAATTCCCATAAGCCTCAATGAGTACGAGTGAGGCAAATGAACGTACTATCACTCGCACTCACTCTCACTCACTAAACTTATGACAAAATGAATGTCATAATTTCCGGCTTTAATTCTAAACCAATAAGGCAGGACGATTACTGAGATTTTAAGAATACGAAGATGACTCACGAATAAATGGGCTTCTTTTCTACTCGTGAGTTAAAGTCTCCGACGCGACGTGCAGTTGATAAAGAGTGGAAATTAAGGCAATAAAGTGCAATAGCGACACTACGTACAGAGTGTTTTAAATGAAAGATGTACTCTTATTGCCCCAATTGCCTCAATCAGTGCAACAATGACACTCCTCCACTGTGTTTAAAATGGGAGATGTGTTATTGATGCAATAATTGCCTCAATCAATGCAACGAATGCACTTCTCCTGTGTGTTTTAAATGAGCGATGAGTTCGTTTTTCACCCATCGCTTTTCAATGCATTTAAAATGGGAAAAGATGTCGTTGTTGCAGTATAAATTGCATCTATCGTATCAATGAATACAACAACGATATGCGACAATGTATTTTAAATGGGGATAAATGTCGTTATTGCACCAATCGAATCTATAAATTCAACAACGACACTTCTCTAACATATTTCAAATGGGAAGAGGGTCGTTGTTGATTAACTCTACATATTCCTCCATTCAGAGACGTTCATTGAGTTCAGAATTCCTCCATTCCGAGTTCATCAAAGCTCATAGAAATTTGGTAACCCATACATGCCAATTGAATCGTTAACGACCCTTTTAATTTTTTTTTTTTTTTTTTTTTTTTTTTTTTTTTTTTTTTTTTTTTACCAAATTACAGTTAATTTTGGCCAATTTAACTAAAAAATCACTGTTGTGATCATTCAGCACCTATAATTTAGCTGGACCAGAAAATGTTACAATTTTTAAATTTTAAATTTTTTTAACTCTAAGGTGGTGTTTTTTGAGAAAAACACCAAAAAACACCCAACGCATGTTCAAAAAAAGTTGGGCATATATGGGTTTTAAACGCAATATTTGAGTTTGAGAGTGGATTTTTGAGACTTTTCGATGCTTTCAATGTGATATTCACGCGATTTTACGAAGGAATCGACCCTTCATAACGCTGTAGCAAAAGTTTGCAACAGACTATCAAACAGTTTCATTTTTGCAGAAACGAAGCAACCATGTAAGAAATCACCAGACGCTACAAGTCAATGGCGGCTCGCGGCAACCATGTGTTTTGACATTTAAACTTATGCAAAAGTATCGATTTCTTGGGGGGTGCAAAATGCACTTCCTAAACATCGATTTTTTACATAGGTTCTAATGGAGAGGATCTTTTGTTGCCTAACTGCACGAGTCGCCACTGCTGCAAGTGCAAAAACGACACATCTCTCTTTTGAAATGCATCGAAGAAATGTCGTTCTTCGCCGTATGTACTCTCTTCCGGAAACCAGTGCGGCGCTATGCCTCTTTGACAACGGTGGATTAAATTCGAGCGAAAACCAGAACCGGGCCACAAACCATCCTACGTCGACGGGCGGGCGGGCGGCGCACTATAGTCTGAAATCGTCAAAAACTGGCCAAAAATCAGAAATTGAATTTCTCATAAATTTATCATTTACAAACTTTCAAGATCAATTTAAATCACAGAGAACCCTTTAAACTAGTAATTAGAACCAAAAAAATCCACTGGAAAGTTTTAAAACAAGCTTAAACAGTCGTCAACGATGATTTTTTATGACTGTTTTCCACTGATTTTTGGCCACTTATTTTCAATTTCAGACCATAGTGCGGCGGGAGTCCACCGGCCGCCGCACTCACACTCTGCATCACGTGACAAGACATCCACTTTAGAGAAGGTGTAGAAGCGTCGCGACGCGCGAAGCCCCCCCCCCAAACCCCCCTTCATCCCCCCTTCCTACCAAGCTACGACCATCCGGAGAATCAGGAAATACACGGCACTCGGCATCACGTCTCCCCGGACCCCCCCCCCCCCCGCCACAATCACCTCACCCGGTCTGTTCCATCCTCTGAACGCGCTGAGGTCGTATCATCGCATCGACCCCCCCCCCCTCTCGCTCTCTCTCTCTCTCTCTCTCTCTCTCTCTCTCTCTCTCTCTCTCTCTCTCTCTCTCTCTCTCTCTCTCTCTTTCTCTCTCTCCTCTCTCTCTCACTTTATCCTCTCCCCCCCCTTTCACCTTTTCCTGTCCATCTCAGTGCCCCCCTCCCCGTTCCCAAATCGAAAAGGAAAGACCAAAGAAGCACTCTCACTCTTTTACTCCTCTCTGGTTTATATAGTATCGGAACCGAGCTCGACGCATAACCCCCCCCCCCTCCACCCATTAAAGCTTCAACCCTCCCTCCACACTTGCTGCTCCTTCCTCTGTTTTGTACAAGTTTAATCGCTTGATCCCACAACGTTGCAAAATTTAATTAAAATATAGTTCTGTAGGCTAAGGCTATTTTAGCATTTACTTTCTTTCCACATTAGTGATGTCGCATGTTGATGGCTCATATTTCATTCGGATTGTTTCACAATATAATTTTGGTACTGCGCTAAAAATTGAGTTTTATTACTTAATTTTGTGCGTTGAGGGGCACCTCTGGGGGCTAAGGCCTACACATTAAAGGTCTTCGGGGGTGGAGGGGAATAGGGAGATTATTATCAGTCAGATGCTCATCAGTTCAAGCCCCTGCCATCGAAAAACCTACGGGCGCATATCAGTAGCGGCTCGTGCAATCTGGCAACAGTGCTATTTTGCCATTTAAATCTGTGCTAAAAGATCGATTCTAGGTGAGGCACAGCGCCTCACCAAAGAATCGATTATTTTACATAGGTTTAAATGGAGGGAGTCCATTGTTGCCACATTGCACGAGCCGCCAGTGGCGCATATTATAAGCAGCCTAAGACGATAATCAGTGGCGAAGCGTGATAACTGGCAACGTAGCATTTTCTCCATTAGAATACATACGAAAGGTCGAATGCGATTGTCATCGCCGATTCCTTATAGTTCGATAGTTTTCAGGGGTTTAAACGGTCCAAATGCATTGTTGCCAGATTGCACACTTCGCCACTGACGATAATCTAATCATAGATAATAGTATCAAAAGTGCAGGAAGAATATACTGCACACTGCAAAGGCTGAATGTACTATCGACGAATTAAAGACTGTCGCGAAATTTTCAAACTTTTTCAGTTAAAAGTGTGAGTGGGGGGCTGATCTGCAACGGCTTTCCCGGCCCACCCGCACTGGCCTCTTACCTGCAAGGTGTAAGGAGTAGGAAGAGTGGCCGAACCAGAACCTGGAAGGCGAAACTTACCTCGTGAAAATCCCGCGACAATCTTTAATTCGTCGATAGTACCTATTCACCAGCTGTGACCACAGAGCGTTTTCACACTTTCCGTTTGTTTGCGAACGCAAACATGCATGAATGAATATTTGTCATTTTAAGGGCATATGCATCGTTCTCTACGCATCATTTAGCACCATAAACGATTCTCAAAATAGATGGGGCAAAAGTTAGTAACAGACCCATATTGGTCTTCTCAGTTCTCACAATAGTAAAATAGGGAAGGATAGACAGTGGCGTAGCCAGGGGGGGGGGGGTCCAGGGGGTCTGGACCCCCCCCCCCCCCTCCATGACACCAAAATGTGTCCTAAAAAAAGGTAATTTTTTGCGTTTTCAGACAAATTTTACCAAATTAGTATCTTTGGACCCCCCCCATGACAATTTTCGGACCCCGGACCCCCCCCCCCCTTGAAAAATTCCTGGCTACGCCACTGAGGGTGGATTTTACGCTTGGCTGGATCTGATATTGTGAAGCAATTTTGATGGCTGATATTAACAGTAGGGTGGTTTAATGAATACATAGGACTCTTGGTATTATTCACAATCATACGTTTAATATTAACGAATAGATGGTCATTTTTAACCATCGAAATCGCTACACAAATTAATAGGGAGCAATTTCAGAGTGTTGGCAGTTCTACTTTTTTCGGTGCATCATGGTTTTATCGAGTGGGTTTTTTTGTTTTTGTTCTTTTTTTCTTTTAAACGAATTTTTAGAAACTATACAAGAGTCAAAGTATGGTTCAACGGAGGATAGAATGGCTCAAATGGTATAACGAGCACAGTGGCGGCTCGTGCGATTTGGCAACAGTGTTTTTATCCCATTTAAATACATGGAAAACAATCGAAACTCGAGGAGGCTGCCAGCCTCCGCTTGAATCGATTTTTTACCTCAGTTTAAGTGGGAAAAAGGCATGGTTGCCAAATCTCACGGGCCGCTACTGAACGAGCAATGGGTCTGTTGCACACATCAGCTAGATCGTTTTAAAGTATGTATTCATTTGTCAAAAGCCGTAAAAATGACAATGGCAGCATCAGAAAACACCAAAATTCATTAATAAACTCACAAATTGCAAAAAAACACTAGACACTATTCACCCCTGTATCTTTCCACCACGTGCACGATATTTCGCGAAATTAGCGCGGCACATTCAAATAAACACGGCCGACTGTCATCACAGCTGACTTCATAAACAAATAAACAGTAAACACTGACGGCGTTTGTTCGAATTCTTAGGTTCCAATATCCTCAATTCCTCTAGAAAGGTTGTGAAGGGTACGGAGATTGCTATTTATGTTGAAAAATTATCAAAATGAAACAATAACGCACAGGAGTTCCAAGGATGAATCCAGCTTCAATCGCATCATCCTTGGAACTCCTGTGTGTTATTGTTTCATTTTGATAAGTTTTCGACACAAATATCGGTCTCTATACCTTTCACAACCTTTCGAGAGGAATTGAGGATTTTGTCACGTAAGAATTAGAACAGATGCCGTCGGTGTTTACTGTTTATTTGTTTATGAAGTCAGCTGTGATGACAGTCGGCCGTGTTTATTTGAATGTGCCGCGCTAATTTCGCGAAATATTGTGCACGTGGTGGAAAGATACAGGGGTGAATTGAATAGTGTCTAGTGTTTTTAGCGATTTGTGAGTTTATTTATGAATTTTGGTGTTTTCTGATGCTGCCATTGTCATTTTTACGGCTTTTTACAATAGCGAATAGCTATTTTAAAACGCTATAGCCGAAGTGTGCAACAGACCCATTGCATAACTTGACAAACTATAACAAATCGCCTTTAACTGATCCCTTTCAATCAGATATTGAAAAGAAAAAAAAAAAAAAAAAAAAAAAAAAAAAAAAAAAAAATCAATCATAACAAAAAGCAGAGTTTCATAACTCACTCATCAATGTAAATAAGGCTGTCATAAAATCCGGATATCAATAGCGCAACATTGCGTGTCCCCCCCCCCTCGCCCCTTCCATCACCCTCCCATCGATCACATTTCTATTTTAATCCGCTGCTCGGATCTCTTGTAAGCTCATTAATTATCTTTCTTCCTACAACCCCTCCCCCCCTCCTCCACCCGACAAGCAAATCATTCGGCCCCTCATCATCAACATCAGTCAACAGTTCTTTGGACAGAGGAGATCAACACAACCTGATTTTGACCACCGTGCATCAAACTAGGCGGAGTGCGTACAGTCGTGCAGGTGTATAGTATGTTCCATCAGAGACAATTCCTCGGCAATGGGGCTCTTGCCAACGTTTTCTTTGAATTGTTATAATTTAAAAACCAGCGAAAACAACGAAAATCACAACATTTCTTTTTATGTCACGTTAGACAGATTTCGTAACTAGAGTCTATTGCGAGGGTCGTTAGAGGGTTATAAAACGCTATAAAGACACTTAATTGAAAATGTAATGTTTGATTGTATAATAATCTCCATAATAATGCACAGAATATTTACAGGTCCCTTGTAAATATAATTCCTATTGCTAAGACTTTGTACCGCGCAGAGTCTACCCGTTCTACATTGTAAAATTTTAAAAAACCTATGTTATTCATAACTAGCTATAAATATTAGGATTAATACATTTTTGTAGTTGCCTTGTACTTAATAAAAAAAATAAAAAAAATTAATTTAAAAACCAGCGAAAACAAAGAAAATCACAACATATGAGTCTGAAATTCAGAAATAACCCAGAAAACAGCTTAAAACAAGGGCCACATTCGAAAATTCCGACTTGTTTCGCTGGAGATTAAATTTTGAAAGATGACTCAAAGAACACTCTGTATCAGTGTAAATGTGAGTAAGTATGGCCAATACGGCCAGTGTGCGTTTCAGGTTCAAGATTTTATACTCAAGCCGTCCATCACTCTATAGTCTCAGATCGTCAAAAAGTGGTCAAACATAAAAAAGTAAATTTCTCGTCAGTTTATCATTTTATAAACTTGCACGACCAATGGGGCTGTGTTGCACATTTTTGCTCTACGTGCTGTATTAGTCGACTCAGGTGTAAAAACCTCCAAAAATAACGATGGTGGCACTTGAAACTTCCAAAGGCCACTCCTAAACTCAAAAAACGCTTATATTTGCGCGAGCGTAATGGTGGCATAGGGCAGTAATAATGGGAGATTCCTATCTTAATTTCGTCACGCTCTCTATGCTGACAAGGATGATTCACAGAGTAATTGGTCATCAGAGTAGTGATCCACGTCCGATGAATGGTACCGTGACAACTAGTGACACCGGCGTCAAATGAAAGTCGTCTCTTATTGATCACTTCTTGATGGAGTTACAGTAGTATTGTTAGATGGGAATCTCCCATTATTACTGCCCTAAGCCACCATTACGCTCGCGCAAATAAAATCGATTATCGAGTTTATATATTAGGAGTAAATTTCGGAAGTTTTTTAATGCTGCCATCGTTGTTTTTGAAGGTTATTACAACAGAATTGACTGTTAAATCTTTTATAGCAAAAGTGTTCAACAGCTCCATTTTAATCACAGAAAACGTTTTTGGACAAGTCATTTAAACCTAAAAATGTCACTGAAAAGTTTTAAAACAAGCTTTAAACGATCATGGGCGTAGCCAGCAATTTGGCAACTGTGGATTCTTCCCATCTGAATGTATGAGAAACAATCGATTCTTGAGGGGGCCATGGCCCAATTTCAAATCGATTGTTTCTCATACATTCAAATGGGAAGAATCCACGGTTGCCAAATTATGATTTTTGATTACTTTCTTCCCCTGATTTTTGGCCACTTTTTTTTTTTATCTCAGACCACAGTGAGAAGGTGCCTTAGTCCGGTAAAAGGTAATTCAGGTAGCTGCGGATGTCTAATGTCTGATGTCTATCCGTCGGTCGACTCATCGAACTTGTTTGTTATTGGTCGCTTGCGTAATAAGCGCATCGAATGCGCGGCCACGGAGCTGCCACAGCTTGACGCTCGCAACCGCGCATGCGCATAGACTTATTAATATATCATCACATCCCGAGCGGGTTCTCTCCATTTTGTCAGTAGACAAATTCTTAAAAGCATCTGATGACCAGAGCTGCCGTTTTGCGTGTAATAAATGGTATTTTTCAATGCACCGATGATTCCACCGGTTGAGAGAAGATTACACAAGTTCAGTTCCGTGCACGACTATACTAGAGTCCCTAAATGTAGAGAGTTAAGACAAGAGGGTAGTCAACTTCTGATTAGCTAATGATTTTTAGGCTCTACGGACGCCGCCATTGGATGCGATTTGCACATTTGTTTACATACTCTTGTTTACAAACGAAGGGGTCCAACGGCATTGTACGGATAAACGAGTTAATTGTGGACGAAGTTGTTAATTTTAATCATGATGCACCTCAATAATGACTATAATTCTCAAAAGAACCTTTAAAAGCGTTAATAGATGTAGATGTCGATCAACAAAAGTAGTGAAAGATTACGCTGTTAGAAACTCTGCGGCACTGTAATCTTTGCAGTGGACCAATTGTCAACGGCCCTCCGATTCTGAATGTAGACAAATGTGCAAAATTGCATCCAATGGCGGCACCCATGGTTTCACTTGTCTTAACTCTCTACTTATAGGGACTCTAGGTGCAACCGCCGTTTAGTTATTAAAATATCCGCTAGTTTTTTTTAAAGTCATCGACGACTCCACCGATTGAGAAAAGATTAAAGACGTCAGCATTTTCGTGCATTGCAGTCATGCAGTGAACTGAACTGTGAAATTTTTTCCCAACCGGTGGAATCCTCGGTGAATTGAAAAATGCGATTGATTATACGCAAAACGGCAGCTCTACAGTGATGATACCTGGGTTAAAGGCAAGACTTTTCACGTAAAGCAATTTCTATTTCTGAAAATTGGAAAAAAAAAAAAAAAAAAAAAAAAAAAAAATACTTTGGATCATTGATTAACTTCCATAAACTTCCTAGCATTGTTTTGAAGCGTCTAAAACAATTTAAAAGTCGGAATCGGAAATCCTTCTTGAGATCGAATTCCTCGCGCATCTTTCAACTCCAAAAGCGTAGGCTCGGCGCAGCGGCGCGGCGCGGCGCGGAGGCCGTGGCCTAAGCGCGCAATGCTCACAGCGTTTGATTTCATTTGCGAAATAATTGAATAACTAAAATTTATAGGTAGCTGTCAGCGCGAGGATGGGAATAGGGGTGTGGGGGGGGAGAGGATAAAAAAAAAACGCAAAAATTATATGCCTTAGCCATGAGAACTGTTATTATTGCGCGCGTTGAAAACGACCGCGATCAATTTATCCGCTCGATTGCGATCGCAAGGTTGTCAGATTGGTCAAAAAAATCCTCAGATTTAAGCATTTTACATTGATTTAAATTTTAAACGGAAAAGAATTAAATTTTTAATTTTTCGTGCACTATCTGGCAACGGCGATTTGAAGGTAGAGACGATGTGAATTAAAGACACGCGGGTTTGAGGCTTCAAGAGAAATGGGCATGGATGTACCGACACACATAGGGTCGGATTGATAGGTTTAAGTGACCAAAACAAAAACAAAAACAGAAAAATAAGAAAATCCTGGGAGAAATCTTTAAGAAATTCTAATTCTAAGCCGTTTCTGTCCTACTTCTGACCTACATTAAGATTAAAACCCTTCTTAATTTCTAAACAGGACAAAATGCAAAATACCTCCTCTTGATGGAAAGATGAAAACAATTATCTTTGCGATAAATTTGAATGCAAACGTATTGATAGCATTCGTATCTCATCATTTTACATCGGAGTGAAAGCTATAAATCGCAAAAGCTGGAGTTCACGAATTGGCGATGGATCCATTGGTCCATAAAAACGACAGTTTAGGGTGTTTTCATGGTTGTAGATTTTTGGCCACAAAACTACCATTTTTCTACCCACTCTGCGGCGAGTGGCGGGAAGTTTCGCTATGACCACCCATTTGATTTAGTTGCTCTGCATTTGCCCAGCCCAATGGATGACTTCCTTGCGCCTAGTCTCACAGTGGTTCAAAATCGAAAATTTTTGGACATTCTTCCGTAAACAAAATTCATTATAATATGAACACTGGCGTCGCGTGCAATTTGGCAAGGTTGAAACTCATGGAAAAAGTCAAAGTACCGAGGGCGGACAGTTCACTCCCTCAGAACGATGTTTTACACGGGTTTTAATGGATCAAATTCGTTCGACTGCACACGACGCGACGCCACTAATTTTGAAGTAATGAAACTAAGATATGAGTTTAACAAATGATTTCCACACTTCAAATGAATCAGGATCCACGATTTTTGCAAGGAAAAAAATCTGCATTCAAAACATTTGTGAAACAAACAAAACATAAACGAAACAAAAAAACTTTTCGAACTCTCGAAAAATTCAATTTTTGGTCAACTGTGCATCAAGCTAAAACCCCACTGCCTGTCTGCTTCATTCGCGATTTAAAATGAAACAAAGCTTAAATGGATACCAACCAGCTTCAATGCAACCAGTGTTGCCAGATTGAGGGTAAAAAGCCGTATCGTCCCCCCCCCCCTATTTAAATCAATGTAAAGCGTACGGCTTTTTCACCCCAATCTGGCAACACTGAATGCAACTCCTCGAAAACAAGAGGAAAAATGGACGGACTGGTCTCAGCAAATTTAATGCAATGGGGCTGTTGCATAAGCTTAAGCGTATTTTATTTATCATCAGGTTTGAGTGTCAATTGAGGGTTCGACAAACTTTCCGATTCATCAATGATGAGATTTCGGATTCACCGTTGCATCAATCAAACCACGAAATACACCCCATCCGCGCGAGAGGGGCACCACAAGAGTTCCGAACTGTGAGACCAAAAACTCATCAATGCATTCTGATTGGTCAAAATTGTTTGGTGTTGTTTGATGGCTGCTGTTCCCCGAAAAGTGTTCGGACCTGATACTAAAATATGTCTGTTACATTGCAGATGAACTAAGTTTTGGTATACAATTATTGTGTTAAAAAAATAACAATGGTGAAGGTCTGTGGCGTATTGTGGGGGGGGGGGCTAATCAGGCTGACGCCCGACGCCCCCACGACCTCCGATTTCTGGTATAGGGAAGAGGAGGGAAGGAATCATTTTCAATTAAATAACGCTCATCACTCATCAGTGCAAGCCCCTACCAAAAAAAAAAAAAAAACCTGCGTTAGCCACTAGTGACAGTAAAAACTTCCAGAGTTCACTAGTTACTTTGTTACCTTCAACAAAACTTGTAAACCCGCACAAACCATGGAGAATTCGCACCTTAATTTTGTCATTTCATAAAAGCATAGAGGCCTGCGGTATCTATAGAGAAAATGACGAATTAGACAAGACTTCCTCACCCCCACGGTACCTCCCTCTGAACATAAGTCTGTTGAAATTGACTTAAAAGACATCATCAATTGACTTAAAAAATACGATCAATTAAGTTAACAAAAAAAAGTGATGAAAAAGAATCGTAATACAAGTGATTTTTTTTTTTCGATTAGTTTAACAGGTATACTCTCACGATACAAAAAAAATTTATCCGGTCTTCAGAGGACCAAATTTCTCATAGATTTAAAGATGTGAAGAAAATGCTTAAAATATAAAATGCTCAATTTAAAATTTGCCATTCTAGTTGCTGGTTTTATGAGCGCAAGCGGACTTTATAATATCACATCCACGCCTACTACTTGATGAATTTTTTGAACGTTTCGTTGAAAATATTAATGGATTCCTAACTGTTTTTCTGCTATTTAAGCGACCACCGCAGGTTGATGTTGACCGCTAATCAACCAACATCCGTTTTTTTGTCTCAACATTTTATTTTGTTTTGTTTCATTTGATAAAAAAAAAAAAAGATATATACATGTATAAATTCCCGCTGTCTATTTACTCTTTTACCTGGTTTTTTTCTCTTTTATTTTTGAGTTCTTAACGAACGAGAGTCTTGATACATTTTGTGGATTAAAATGAGATAAAGCACTATAAACACTTTACCGGATAGGTTTAATTTTATGATGAAACGTTAGATTACACTTCAACGCATACTATTCACATATATACTATCCGATTCTTACGGTCCTTTTTCTGAGCGGAGCCTTGGAAGATGAAAGCTCTCCGAAAAAACTTTGCAGGACGTAAAAAGATGATAAACGACCAAAAACACTCAGGACGCGATATTCAAAAGTCAAATTCGCGAATCATCAGAGACATAACTCATGAAGATGATGTTCAGGATGATGTTTTTTCAACCTGTTCCGCTCATTTACGGGCCTGAGTCAGAGTCGTTTCGGACGTTCGGCCGCCATAATCTCAGACCCTTACAGTAGGGAGAGCAATAATCATAAAAAATCAACTTCGGAACGGTCGAAAATGCCATTCAAGAAACACGCGCGAAACTCTGAGCGATCGCACACTGCGTCAAAACTCGTGGAATAATCGGAACACCGTTACTGGGACCGACATTGAAGTTATACCACAGAATAATCAGGGCTGCCGTTTTGCGTATAATCAATGCTATTTTTCTATTCACCGATGATTCCACCGGTTGAAAAAAGATTACACAGTCCAGTTCAATGTATGACTGTAATGCACGAAAATACTCTCATCTGTAACCTTTCCTTAATCGGTGGAAACTTCGTTGATTAATTTAAATATCCGCAAGTTTTTAAAGTCATCGACGACTCCACCGGTTGAGAAAATATTACAGATGTGAGTATTTCAGTTGATTATAGCCATGCACTGAATTGAACTGTGTAATCTTTTCTCAATCGGTGGAATCATCGGTGAATAGAAAAATAGCATTGATTATACGCAAAACGGCAGCCCTGAGAATAATACAATCAGAAGGGAAACTCCCATAAGAGCCAATGGAAACAAGATTTGGAATTTACTGGCACAAACTGGCAACTGTGCCTACTCACTTCTCAAGATGGCGGACATGCTTTTTCAGGCTATACAACCAATCAAAACTCGGCCAGTTGCCGAAGATCTGCCGAAGATTGCCGAAGATACTCACTTTCGAACATGGCGGCCCGAAGTAAAGAATGTTTCAAAATGAATTAGAGTTTCCCTTCTGATTGTATTATTCTGTGGTTATACCATTACTAAATGTTGAAATATAATGCAGTGGCGGCTCGTGCAATCTGGCAACCGTGCACTTTTGCCATTTAAACGTATGCAAAAAGATCGATACTAGGTGAGGCGCTACGCCTAATCGATTATTTTACACAGTTTTAAATGGAGGAAATCCATTGTTGCCACATTGCACGAGCCGCCGCTGATATAATGTTTTAGTACAACGATATATCGTATTAATGGGACTCTTTCAAACTTTTGCCATCAGCAAACAATTTTTACGCCTTAACGACATAGTGTGTCCGGCTGTTATGGACGTAAAACCAGGTTTTCTCATCATAAGATACCTCTTTCTCACCCCTCTCGCGAGATTTCCCGTGTAATTTGACCCGCTTATTTCTAAGGACTTAGTTTTTACTCAAAACTCATACTTTTTCCAGAATTTCGATTTTTTTTGCCAAGAAGATATAATTTCGAATTTCCGTAAAATCTAGGCCAATTTAATCAAAACTGATAGCATTTTTGAAATTAGCGTCTCAAAACACGTAAGATAGCGATGCTGAAGTGAAATTGTAGGCGGAGGATTATTCTAAAACTCCAAGGGGGAAAGTTACATTGAACCAGAGCCAAAGGTCCTCGGACGCCAATCGATACTACAAATACAAATCACTGAACTAAAGCAGACTATATAACCAGAAAAACAAAGCGGATATTGGTTGTTTCTTGTGAAGGGTCGCCAGACTCGAAAAATTTACTTTTCACAAATTTCAAGAAAACGGCGAAAAATTGTAATTTTTCTTCTAAACAATAGATTTCTGTTGATCACAATTTTAAAAGTAAGTAAGATACTGATCAACACTAAAATCTTAAAAGAAAACGACTGAAACTCTAGTATAGTTTAAAATAAAAATAAGGATTCGTCTTAAAGGACCCTGATTTTATTTTACAAGTATTTATTTAATTGTTTATTTTATCCTTGTCCAAAAAAATCCAAGTTTCGATCATTGTGCGTCACATGAAATGTAATGAGAGGATACAGAGTGTGTGGACATAGTATGTCCATAAAGTCCTCGCCATCAGCTCCGGCAACTCAAGAACGATCCGACCAAGCGTGTTTTCAGTCAAATGAAACAGATATCACAGATTTTGAAAACCACTTGGATTTCTGTATTATTGGAGTTATTGTTTCTCCCAAAGTGTTTTGAATTTTAAAGTTGCCTTTTCACGCTATTTTGAATGGTGTACCCCGGATTATTTTTTAAAACCGACAGAAAATTTAACTGCGATAAGCGTCCGGCTCGAAAGAAAATAAAAATGGATCTCTTATAACAAGGGCCTGCACTCGATTTTTTTCAGCTAAGGAAAAATTACTGGCTCGATAGGTCCGTTTGATTGAAATTTCTTCATTAAAGAAGAAAATAAAACAAATGATTCAAATCTGGTTTCCTCGAAATTCGAAGATACTTCCTGATCACCCTGTACCACGCATGTATATTGTATACTTTCAGATAGAAAATAAACCGTAAAATTTATCAAATAAAGTGCAATAGTTTTATTCTTTCTTTTCGCCAAGTTAGTGCTTATCTTCATTAGTAAAAGAAGAAGAAAAAGAAGGCTTTATTTTTATCTTATCATTACGTCATTTTAAGATGTCATCCTCGAGTCAGGACCGGTGGTTATGACACTGGTCAAGCATTTCTCTCCGTATCGGATGGTCTTGTAGAGTGGACGTGTAAACACATACGCTTGATGAAGTTGTTGTCAGATTGGGCCGGCCCATCGA
>VMOF01000013.1:36407371-36423583 GCA_011764245.1 Trialeurodes vaporariorum | reverse complement strand
CCTCAACATACATCCTCCTTCCGATATTTGCGAGAAAGTTCGGTGCGCGGTTCGGAATAGGTAGCGCGGTAAGTGATAGCTTTCAAGCTAGCGGTTAACACTTACGATTTGAGGGAAGAGGCGCGCCCTGAAGCACCCTTCACCCTCCTCCTCTCGCCACACAAAGGCAAAAAATAGTATTGATTCCGAAAAAAAGGGATAAAATAATAAGTTACCTTCAGGGGTCCGATATAGGTCGATAACAGAGTTAATATATAATAGAAACCACGCACTATCTATCTTGCCCATGTTTGCGCGCGGTGCCAAACTTTTTTTTGGGGGGGGGGGGGGGAGGTCTCGACAGTACTTATACCGCAAACATGGTCCATACGTTGACTGACGAGCAAAGTTGTTAAAACAACAAATCAAGCAAAACATGAGAAATAAAAAAAAACGGAAATGACAAATTCACGACGACAAGAACAACAACAACAAAAATCCAAAGTTGAACAGAAACATAGCATCTCTTGCTCAAACTCAAGAGCTTCTGTTCCAGTCTCAGCTGTTCAAATTTTTAATTCAATTCCTAAGGAGCTTAAACTTTCATTTAAAAATGAGGAGTTTGATAATTTTTTTGGACAGTTAAGACTATTTCTTATTAACAAAGCCCTTTACACTGTGGAGGAGTTGTGGGCTAATACTTAAAACTTAATTTAATTTTAAGAACCGTCATTATTATTATGTACCTATCTGTTCAGTGTTTTTTTTTATTCTTTTTCCTGACGTGTATTTTAAGCTAATGGCTCTTATGTACAAAAATTCAATAAATAAATAAATAAATAAATAAATAAATAAATAAATAAATAAATAAATAAATAAATAAATAAATAAACAAACAAACAAACAAACAAATAAATAAATAAATAAATAAATAAATAAATAAATAAATAAATAAATAAAACTGGAAGTACAAACATCAAAACTCAAAAGTCGAAAAAACACGGATACTCCTACCACTGAGCTCTCTCTCCTTTTGTGGTAAAAATCTGCGATCGGATGGATGAACGAGAAAATAATTGCCTTTTACGAATGATGAGTAGGTTAGGTTATACCCTATGCGGCGGGCGCATATTGAGTGTTATTGAGCCTTGGCGGAAATTAGCCGAGTATACCTATATGTATATTGTATATGTATATACCCATACCATGTGTTCATGCAGCGTGCACTACCTTCATCCAAAGCGTTGCCACTTCTTCGATACTTAATAACATTCTACAACCCATCACTGATTTAACCAGTTGGAGCAAAGATGACTTATCTGAGTATTTCAATAAAGGATGGATGCAATGGGTCTGTTGCATACTTTTGCTACAGCAAAATAGAACCATGATTCTTATGTAAAATTCGAAGAAAATAACGATGCAAACGTTCAAAATCCACTCATTAACTCAGGAAATCACTTCAATTTCAAACAGCCGGCGCTACACTAGACACTATTTGCACCGGTATACTACTACATAGATGGAACTACCGTGCATAAGTAAACAACATTGTAACTAGAAAATGATGGAATTCCGTTCTAAATACATGAACTATTGGCTGCATTTGCTGTCTGGTCTTTTCGGTTTATCAAAGATTACAAAATAATATAATCTTTTCGGTTTATCAAAGATTACAAAATAATATAACAAATGTACGCATCTAAACGAAACGTTCCAATGTTTATAAGTCCTGTTCATGTTTACATAAACGAGATGGTTCCATCTATGTAGTTATAAGTCGGTGATGTAGTGTCTTGTGTAGCGCGGGTTGTTTGAAATGGAAGTTATTTTCTGAGTTAATGAGTGGATTTCGAAAGTTTTTACTGTGCGCATCGTTATTTTCGCCGAATTTTACGTTAGAAACAATAAGTCATATTGATGTAGCAAAAGTACGCAACAGACCCATTTACAACTTAGCGTGTAATCTTTGCTTTAACCGCGGTTGAATAACCGATGGATTGTGAGGTTGTACATTGAATATCGGTAAAACGGCATTTGGCAGCACTGATACGATACACGAAGGAGCAGGCGCAAAGATACCGCTTTTATCATACACTAGATTTGTAATAAACGTTTACGCCAACTGAACGGTTATTTCGCGAAAGTGTTTTCGGTTCAATTTCCGTTTCTGATATGTATCGCCGCGGAAAGGTTTCCGAACTGATTTTGCGGCGCCGATTTCAGAGTTGAGTAAAACCGCAGAACAGTAAAATCGCGAGAGAGCAGATACAAAGTAACCTCCTATTCATTGGACTGTTTAAAACTTTTGAGACTTCAAGCAGAGATCGCCGCGAAAATGAATTCTCTCAATGAATTATTTTACATAGGAATCGACCCTCCATACACTGCTATATTAAAAGTTATAAAGAGACAATTCCTGTGTAAAATCACTTTGAATATAACTTTGAGAGCATAAAAAAGTTCCAAAAATCCACTCACAAACTCAATAATGGGGCTCTTGCAAACTTTTGCTATAGGGGATTGAAGAGTTGATTCTTGCATAAAAACCTGTAAAAATGACGATGAGTACACTAAAAAATCACGCAATTTACTCTCAGAGTCGGGCTTAATGGCGGAGAGACGCAGGTATTATGGGAGATTCCTATCTAAATTGAGACATATCTCTGTGTTTCTGTAGAGAAAATGACATAATAGACAGGAATCTCCCATGATACCTGCGTTGAACCGCCATTACAATCTTGCCGTTATAGCAGTTATGTGAGTTTATTACTGAATTTTAGACTTTCTTAGTGTGATTTTCGTGATTTTTGCTGGTCCTATCAAAAGATTGGACTATTTATTTGCTAATAGCAAAAGTTTGTAAGAGCCCAATTTTGTTTTCACAAAATTACATTGTTTTCACAAAATTACAAGATGATGGTCGAATGAGCGGGTGTGACAATGACGGTGTCCCATCTAATTAGAGCTCTCTCTATGATGAATCACTTTTCTTATTAGCATAGAGAAAGCTGCAATTAGATGGGACACCCCATTGTGACACCCGCTCATTCGACCGCCAATCTTAGAATTTCGTTGAACACGTTTAAAGGGTTTGTATATAGTTCACACTCTTTCCTCTCCATTGCAATAATTTCATGAAAAGGAAGCGTACATGCCAGCTGAAATTTTGGGCAAAGAAACAGTTAGATAAAATATACTTTAGATCAAATTGTGTAGGACAACTGTTTTTAGACAAAAAAAACCTGCAGGTAATCTGCGTTTAGGTCAAATACTTTAGCGCAAGTGACCCGGGATCGAAAAATCGATGGCTGGATCTAAAAATCGAACAATCAATCGATACACCAAAAATCGACCGATGAATGTATTTATTATAAGTCGGACCTGGGACACTAACAACAGATCTCGGGGGGCAAAGCCCTCTCTTCCACTTTTTTAACGTCACTACCTGATACGCGAATACGGAGCGATTAACTTCGAATAAATCGATGATGTCATTAATATCCGTTATGAATTCAATTGAGCCCCGCGATAAAAACGTGACTCGTCTCATACCCGTCGATCGGAGTGAGTGCGGTAGTAGCATAGCAGGCAGATAGGGGTGGGGGAGGGGGGAGGGGGGCAAGGCCGCGGATACTAACTCCTCGCAATCAGCTCACTAATCGACGTAGCGCACACTGACATGAAAAATGAACTTTTCCTGCCAAACTTCAGCAAACCGGGCAAACAGATCCCTCGATCGACACATCTACCAAGTGAGCCAGACCACCCGTATCACGCATTTTTCTCGCGAACGACTGGCTGAAAAGTTTTGAAACTAAAAAGTCGAAAAGGAAATCGACCCCTTATTTTTCATTTTTTATATTTTTAAAATTTTGTGTTTTTATTTTGTGTTTTTCATCAATTTCGTCATCAGCTTTATCAGATAGATAGACTAATATAGGAAAACTCACCGACATCAGTGAAAACGACCAAAATCTTGAATAAAAACGGAAAACTTACCTAGAACAGAAAAACAAACAAGGCAAAGATTAGACGAACAAAAAATGAAGGGAAGAAAAAAGAAAAAACTTCAACATCTTTATAGGTAAACATCGAATCTTTTAAGGTGATTCCATGGAACGTGACCAAGGCGATCAATTAATGGTCATTTCCCGGATTCTGTGGAGTTTTTTTGTAAAACCAGGATTGTCAGCACCAAGCTAGAGGTAGATCTAACAAAGATACATGGTAAGTTTGGATGCTCGAATCCGGAAAATAAGGACGTAACAATGGGAATTCGCATAATCGCTGTTCGATTTATCGTATCGCACACCGGATTCCGAATTCCCATAGTTACGTCCTTATTTTCCGGATTCGAGCATCCAAAATTAACAGATATCTTTATTAGATCTACCTCTAGCTAGGTGCTGACAATCCTGGTTTTACAAAAAACTCCACAGAATCCGGGAAATGACCATTAATCGATCGACTAATCGATCGCCTTGGTCACGTGCCATGGAATCACCTTAAGGTGATGCTTCAGCGTTTAGTGCCAATTTCTGCCACCAGAGCGCTACCGTGCAAATTACAGGCCGAAAGAAATTTATAATTGAGAAAACGAAGTATCAGTGACTAGATAATCATCTGAAGAACGTCTTTAAAAAATATCTCGTCAGTAATTTCAAAAATAAGGCTGAAAGGACGTCCCCAAAAAACCTCTGTATTGGTAACTCGTTGTCATGAATAGACCTGAGTAATATTTTGGTCAATCGATGGATCCATCGGTGAATTAAAAAGTTTCGTCACATTTACTGATTTATACGAAGCTAGTGTGCAAAATACATTGAGAAAAAAGAAATTTATAGTTGAGAAAACGAAGTGTCAGTTACTAGATAATCATCTGAAGAACGTATTTAAAAAATATCTCGTCAGTAATTTCAAAATAAGGCTGAAAGGACGTCCCCAAAAAACCTCTGTATTGGTAACTCGTTGTCATGAATAGACCTGAGTAATATTTTGGTCAATCGATGGATCCATCGGTGAATTAAAAAGTTTCGTCACATTTACTGATTTATACGAAGCTAGTGTGCAAAATACATTGAGAAAAAAGAAATTTATAGTTGAGAAAACGAAGAGTCAGTTACTAGATAATCATCTGAAGAACGTATTTAAAAAATATCTCGTCAGTAATTTCAAAATAAGGCTGAAAGGACGTCCCCAAAAAACCTCTGTATTGGTAACTCGTTGTCATGAATAGACCTGAGTAATATTTTGGTCAATCGATGGATCCATCGGTGAATTAAAAAGTTTCGTCACATTTACTGATTTATACGAAGCTAGTGTGCAAAATACATTGAGAAAAAAGAAATTTATAGTTGAGAAAACGAAGTGTCAGTTACTAGATAATCATCTGAAGAACGTATTTAAAAAATATCTCGTCAGTAATTTCAAAATAAGGCTGAAAGGACGTCCCCAAAAAACCTCTGTATTGGTAACTCGTTGTCATGAATAGACCTGTGTAATATTTTGGTCAATCGATGGATCCATCGGTGAATTAAAAAGTTTCGTCACATTTACTGATTTATACGAAGCTAGTGTGCAAAATACATTGAGAAAAAAGAAATTTATAGTTGAGAAAACGAAGTGTCAGTTACTAGATAATCATCTGAAGAACGTATTTAAAAAATATCTCGTCAGTAATTTCAAAATAAGGCTGAAAGGACGTCCCCAAAAAACCTCTGTATTGGTAACTCGTTGTCATGAATAGACCTGAGTAATATTTTGGTCAATCGATGGATCCATCGGTGAATTAAAAAGTTTCGTCACATTTACTGATTTATACGAAGCTTGCAGCTTTGCTCTACGTGTCCTCAGATATCTTAACTCGGTACTAAACAGGGCCTTTAACGTCGATGACACATACTCCCCACCCCAATCCACACTCGGACTCCTACAACATAAAAAAAGCTTTTTTTCCACACACAGGCGGACCGTATCAGGGGCTAGGGGGGACTACACTCCCCCCACTTTTTTGGGCGGAGGGGCTAAAAATTGGGAAAAAACCATCACTTGAGACTTGAAAAACAAAAAAAAAACAAAAATAGGTCATCACTTTTTAGCCCCCCCTTTTTTTGGTCACGATCCGCCTTTTTCCACACAAAACGAGGCGGTCTTCTGCAAGACCTTCTTTTAAACTTGCAAATCTACGCACATCGATTGTTCTTCGCCATTAGGGTCACTGCACTTTCGAGTTTCGAAGCCAATCAAGATGCGAGCTACTCCTGTCCATGTCCGCGAACTTGCGTCACACAGAAGCTAACCCACAATAACCCGCACTTATTAAAGTTACCCTAGTAGGGTTCACACGGTGATGACATCGTCCATTGTTAACGCCAAGGAGTCCAATGTACACGGCTCCTGTGTTAGTGAGCCTGCGTGCACACAATCTTTTTTTTTTTTTTTTTTTTTTTTTTTTTTTTTTATTTTTTTGCTACCTTTGTAACCGTGAATTGTGGACCGAGAAAGCTCTGTGATGCTGCGTCGTTTGCTGACCAACTCGACGCAATGTCGCAATGGTGCAGCAACGAGAACGCGCGCACGCGCGTCAGCATTGATCAGCATTGTCAGCGAAGTCAGCATCGTCGTTGAATTTAACGAGAAGAGTGTTCTGTTCATGTGCGGGCGGGCGGAGGAGTATACGATCACTGGCGGATCCAGGAATCTATCCTTCTCTCTCTTTTCCCATTAGAACGTGTGTGTTAGAAAAGGGCAGATCAGGGGCAGTCACGTGATTTTTGCCCCCTCTTCCATCCTTTTCTAATAAATGCGTTCTAATAGGACAAGAGCGAGAAGGACAATTTCTGGGATCCGAGTGAATACGATGCAAAATCCTGGAGCGCGATTCCTTGGGGGGAAAAAAGACAGTTTTGGTGAAACGTGATGTGTTGATCGCTATCACGGATCACAACCAAAAGCTGGTTCAAGGTAAGTTTCCCATAAGTGGGGGTTTCAATAGGAGAGGCGCGTAAGTGCCCCGCGCTGAGCCCACTCTCAAGCCATTTTTTCCCAATCCATCCCAATGATTTACGGGTCATTTCCAGAGTCGGCTCGTGCTACTTGGCAATGGGTCTGTTGCAAAGTTTTGCTACAACGATTCAGAGAGACTAATCTAATGTAAAATCGCCTGAAAAGTCCATTAGTGGCATCAGAAAGTCATAAAATGCAATAATAAACTCACAAGAGGCGTTTAATGAAATCCAAGATGGTAGAGAAATATCGAGCAATTTGTATGCATGCACCATTGCACCACGAGCATCCAAGGATAGCCAACCTCACAATATCGATCACAATCAATCACAACGTAAACAAACACATAACCTCTACCTCCAGTGAGGTTGTCAAAGTTGGCCATCCTTGGATGTTCACGGCATACACTGCATACAGATTGCTCGATATTTATCCGCCAACTTGGACTTCATTGAACGTCTCTTGTGAGTTTGTAGTTGCGTTTGATGACTTTCTGATGCCACCTACATTATAGATTGAACACTCTTAATCGTTGTAGCAAAAGTTTGCAACAGACCCATTATGTTGTTTTTGCCATTTGATGAACCTATTAACAAAAGTATCGATTTCTTTCTCTGGAATTCAGTGAAGCCATTGATCGATTATTTTACGTAGGTTTAAATAAAGAGAATTAAAGGTGAGACAACCGCACCGAAAAAAAAGATCACCAGAGGCATGACGATATGTGGACCAATGTAAGTACAATGTAGTACAATTACCAGAATTCTATTGTTTGTACCATAGTTCTTGAAAAAGTCGAAGAAGTTCTAGTTCTATAACCGTATATTCTAGTATTAACACCAGAATTTTTGGTAGACTTTCTGTGGTTCACATCGTTGTGCTTCTGGTAATAATACTAGAATTCAGGAATTATAATATATTAAATCGACCAAAGAAAATCCCAAAAAAAAACCCCCCATCAAAGTCCAAAAAACCCGGAAATCTCCTTTAAAGAACACAAAAAACCTCGTGGGTCTGAACCTTTTTTTTTTAAAAAAAAAAAAAAAAACGGGTTTTGGCAAACCCTGTTAGGAATGGATTTCGAAACTTTTCATGGCTCCCATCTGTTTTCTAGCAACGTTTCACTCAAAACTCACCAATGCTTATGTTGTTTAGCGCAAGTTTGCAAAAACTCCTATTTAGATTTTCCGATCATAATGATTTCTGAGAAAGGTGAATGAGTTCAAAGATAATGCATCGATATCGATGTATCGATGTTTTGGCGTCATCAATTTAACGCAAGATCGTCTTGAGTCTGCGTCTCCGATGTTCGTTAATCCATAAAGTCCGAAGACAATGGTCCACCGCCCGTCATTTCTAGTATACATATACATATATACACGCGGGTCCGTATGAGAGTGCTTCTTCCGCACTGTGTGTGGGCATCTCTCTCGGGTGCCCTATATATTTGCAGTCCAGGTCACCAAAGAAGACGACTCGCAAAAAGGATGAACCATACCATGGGCGGATACAGGGAATTGTCTTTCTCTCTATCCTCCCATTTGAAAACGTGCGTTAGAAAAGGACAGAAGAGGGGGCCAAAGTCACGTGATGACCCCCCTCTGCTGTCTTTTTCTAACACGAAAGTTCAAATGGAAGGAGAGAGAGAAAGACAATTCCCTGTATCCGCCGCCCATGAACCATACGCCTCCACGATAAGGCGATAGATTTATTGATCTTCAAGAGGGCGGTAGGGCGATAAGCCTAGTTGCAAGTATATCTTTTTAGCTCTGTAGGAGTGTTAAGTAGTGTAGTGGGAGAAATGGGGGAAGGGATAATTTTTCAAAGTTCCTATCATTTTTCTAACACAGGCTTCTGTGCGAATCATTATTTTCTCTGTTCACGGTAAAACTTGTCAAGATGTTGAAGAGATTGAAATGACTTTTCATTGAAAATATGACTGGGGATCGACCTTAGGAATGGGGCCGTAACTCAAATTTGGAAAAATTAAGTCGATGATCGGACTCGAGTAATTTAATAGCTTATGGTAAGTACACATACTTCATTCAAAAATTCGAATACATTTAAAGAATCTTGGCTTTTGGTTGTAAATTTGGAGATTTTTACGATAAATTTTGTTTGCCTCTTTGTCTTATTTATTTATTTATTTATTTATTTATTTATTTATTTATTTATTTATTTATTTATTTATTTATTTATTTATTTGTTTATTTATTTTTATTTATTTTATTTTTTTTTTGCCTCTCCTCAATCTTCAATCATTATTATTTTTTTTTTAAACCTACTTGGGAATTTGAAGGCATTTTTCTGCGATTGGTCGGAATTCCCCCCCCCCCTTCCAAGCTTTCGGAAGCATGAGTGGCTCCAGTAATTTGGCAACCCTGCATTATTTCCATCTGAACGCTCTCTGACTAAGCGATTGTTTTTCATACATTCAAATGGGAAGAATCAAAAGTTGTCAGATATAGCTGGATCCAGTGGATTCACCATTGAATTCAGAAGGTGGCTTTGCATTCCTGGAAATCTTAGAAATTAGACACACATTATCTCTATCATTACATTATCCTATTATCAGAACCATGCTGTTACAGCTCATAAAATGCGATGTATCGCTTTCCCCTCCATAAAAACCTATGGAAAAGAATCGAAGCTTAGCGGTTTCAACTGAACCCTAAAAAATCGATACTTTTGCACATGTTCAAATGTGAGGAAAACGTTGGTCGATTGTTCGCAAGACGCCCTGCCGCTAAGTTGACCGCGCCTTTGCAGCTCGCGCGCAGACTATATCGTGCTGTTTTTTTTTTTTTTTGTTTTTTTTTTGTATTTATTTATTTTTTGTTTTAGCGTTTGAGCGCGCTTGCAAAAAAAGAAAAAAAATATGCTTCTGCAAATGGGCTGCGTGTCTCGTGTATGTATGTCCATGTACACAACAGTGCAGCGTGTTGCATCATTGAGTCATCACAGCCTCACACTTGGACAGATGCACCTAAGAACAATGGCCTCACTCTCCACTCGCCTCTCTCCCCACTGTCGTTTCTCCTTCGTGACTTTAAAAATCGATGGCAAGTGATAGATTTTCAGAGAGGAACGACCGAATGCACCAGCCGCGTCGCGTGCAATTTGGCAACAATGTATTCTATCCATTTAAACTCATATAAAATATCGAATTCAGGGGGTGCACAGTGCACAAGGAAAATTCGATATATTTAATGAGTTTAAATGGAGCAGTTGCATTGTTGCCAGATGGCACGCGACGCCACTGGAATGCATTGATTTCAGTTTGAACGCCATGTTATCAGAACGGTTTTAAAGCGAATGTTTGCGCAATCTATAATTAATTGGTCTTTTTCTAGTTTTCTCAAAACTTGATTTTGGTCTTGTTAGGCACTTTCCCAAATAACACATTCAATCGAGATGGTAACTGAGAAAAGAGCCTAAAGAAGCTGTTTTGGGCGTGGCGTGAATCCAAAGAGAAAGAATCTGCTGATTTCGGTCACCACGAATTCGCTGCCATCCAAGAGAGTCGAACCCAGTACTCTCGATTCTCGCACTCTCTCCTCAGACGAAATGCATTGCGATGAAGATACGAAGAGACCGCACAGTGATAAAAAAAAAAGGAATTTCGGGACATGAAATGTATTCTTACATTTATTTCCTTTTAGAAACGTTCAGCGTTTATATATTCAAGGTGCATATTAAACTAATTTGTAGTGTTTCAGCATAATTCTCCCAGTGGCGGCTCGTGCAATGTGGCAACAGCGTAATCCCTCCATTTAAATCTATGTAAAACAATCGATCCTGAGGAGGTGCAATGCACCCCCAATACATCGATACTTTTGCATAGGTTTAAATGGCAAAAAAGCATGGTTGCCAAATCGCACGAGCCGCCACTGAATTCTCCGCCAACAATTCCCTTCATCATCGCAAAATGATGTATTTTGAGACGCTGATTTCATAACTGCTATGAGTTTTCACTCAATTGGCCTACATTTAACGTAAATTCCAATTTTCGTCTTCGCGAAAAATTGGAATTTGTCGTAAAAATATGAATTTTGAGTGAAAACTATAAGGCTGAATTTGAAATGAACAGGTCAAAATACGTGGAAATGTTCGCGATGAGGAGAGAGAGGTATCTTATGATCAGTGGCGAAGCGTGAAATTTGGCAACAATGTATTTTCTCCATTTAAATTTACCAAAAAAGTCGAACGCTCCAGTCGTCGACGATGACCAGGCATTCCGACCTTTCTAATGTGTTTAAATGGGGGAAAAGGAACGTTGCCAAATCGCACGCCTCGCCACTGCTTATGATGAGAAAACTTGCTTTTTCATTCATGACGGCCGGACACACTACACTGAGAGAAATCACTTCTTCAAAAACAAGGTAACACGTTTACTTGTGACAGATTTCCTTGCGCGAAGTGAAGTTCTGATTGCATGAAGGAGAATGAATCACTGTCACAACAAGGAATATTTTACTTGTAGCAGCAGACATTTTCTTTGGGTTAAAGGGATTCCCCAGAGTCAATATTTCACTGTGCAGTTTCTTAAACACATACGAGATACACCTTGAATTTAAAAAAAAGAATTCTCTCAGTGTACATCGTTAACCCTTTACAGACCGGTTTGATCAAAAGAATGCCAATCTTCCGTGAATATAGGAAGGGTAGTTAACTGTTCGTACTCGGGGGAGTTGGAATTGCCTATACGACTAATTGAAGGCACTCGAACGAAACCTTATCTTGTAAGTGTCAACCTCCAGATTCGCGTTTATTCAGAATCGCTAAATACAGGACAGTGGCATAGCCAGGAATTTCTCTGGGGGGGGGGGGGGGGGGGTCCGGGGTCCGAAAATTGTCAGGGGAGTGTCCAAAGATACTAGTTAGGTAAAATTTGCCTGAAAATGCAAAAAAATGACCTTATTTTAGGACAAATTTTGGTGTCAAGGGGGGTCCAGACCCCCTGGACCCTCCCCCCCCCCGGCTACGCCACTGATATAGGAGCAATGTGAAATAGACTGGAGGAAAAAAACGAGTCTACTCGGGCTTAGTCCTATAAAGGGTTAAGCAGGGGTGCAAAATGTTCCAAAACTTTGGAAGTTTCACGCGATCCATGACTTATTTCCTCACTAGATTTTAAAAAAATTCCTCACAAAAATTTGAAAGTGATGACTTTTTATTTGGTTATTTTAACATTTCAACACCGTAGGTTCGCAAAATGACCAATATTTCCCCATTTGATACACTATTTTCCTGGGAAATTCGTATTTACATTGTTAAAAAATAAAAAATAAACCCCATTTGTTACACTATTTTCCTGAGAAATCCGTATTTCCATTATTATTATTATTATTAAAAAAAAAAAAAAAAAAAAAAAAAAAAAAAAAAAAAAAAAAAAATGGAAAAATTTCCTCACTTCTACGCGATCCGCGGATCTCTAGATCGGGCACATTTTGCACCCCCCTGGGGTTAAGGCGTTAAAATCTTTATTTTTTCTGTCCATGAAATCATACCCGAAAGAAGTCGCATTTCGAACCATTGCATTGTGGGCCGGAGGACGGAGGACCCATCCATACGTCACATGCATCACATACATCCCATACATCATGAACATCACATACGTTATGAACAATCCTTGTATCCGAGAACGAATGCTGAGCATGGGTCTGGAAGATGTCACATTAAGATGTGAAGATGCGGTCCAGGAGACGCCGCGCCGCTCGCGGCTGGCTGGCGAGCTGCACCGAGCGATCCGCGTGATCACCCGACATCACGAATTGGTAACCAAGAGCTGGAGCCAGCGATGCCAAATTGAACATCGAACCTACAACTAGAATATTAATAACCTGTGTAGGGAATACCCCACAAACACTTTCTCACATCAAAATTAATCTGGGGGGCCCCAGTCCCCCTAATATTTTCTGGAGGAAAACCCCAGACCTCCTTTCATGTTATGGGGGAGACCCCCAGCAGGTTGATTCTGCTCATTTGGACGAGACGAGACGAGATAGCAAGAAACGATCAATCCCATTGGTTTAAATGGCGTCACGTGACAGATTTGAATTCATTGAAGCTGAGCGAGAACGAGCTCCGAGTTATGAATTTGAAATGAAATGACTCGGAGCTTGTGCTCGCTCAGCTTCAATGAATTCAAATCTGTCACGTGACGTCAATTAAACCAATGGGATTGATCGTTTCTTGCTATCTCGTCTCGTCTCGTCCAAATGAGCAGAATCAACCTGCAGACCCCCCTAAAGTGTTCTGGGAGCTGACCCCAGACACCCTCTTAAGGGTTAATTTTACTGTAGGCTGGTTGCTGCATGTTTTTGCAAATTTTCATCAAAATTCAAATAGCTATATTTGGCTGCCAGGGCTTGTAAAGGATGAAAAGCATTTTCTCATCCAACATCTAAATCTTAAAGAAAAAATAAAATAAAAAAATTAAAAAAATAAAAATAAATAAAAATAAAAAAAAAAAAATTAAAAAATTAAAAATAAAATGGTCGAATTCTCCACCAAATTCGGCAACACTGTTGCAAACAGAAGTACGAGGATAAAACTGGCAACGCTGGATCGTAGCCGGCACGCGGCGAGACCGCAACGAGTGGCGCGACACCGACACGGCACGGCACGACACGACACGACACGACAATAGCGAGAAATGACAAATTTCGCGAGGAATAAAAAAAAGAGAAACAAAGAGAGCGAAAACGAGAGAAACGGCGCGGGCGGCGAGAGGTAAAGAGAGAAGAGGGAGGGTTAAAAACGCCAAAAAAAGGTCAGCGCTCGAGGATGTAGTGTCGTTGCAGCGACCTTTGCTCTGCTTTAATTTTCGAGTTTTCTCTTTCGTTCATCGCTGAACGCCTGGCTGACGCGATCGCGTTTCGTGAATCCAGTGGCGCATGCGCATCCAACAACTTGTGTCTCTCTCACTCTCTTTCTCTCTCCTCCCCCCCCTCTCGCTCTCTCACGCACTCACTCTTTCTTTTCATCTCTTTCTTTTTCTGTCTCTTCCTATCTTTCTTTCTCTCTCTCTCTCTCTCTCTCTCTCTCTCTCTCTCTCTCTCTCTCTCTCTCTCTCTCCCCCTCTCTCTCAATCTCTCTCTCTCTCCCTCTCTCTCAATCTCTCTCTCTTTCCCTCTCTCTCAATCTCTCTCTCTCTCCCTCTCTCTCAATCTCTCTCTCTCTCTCTCCCTCTCGCTCTTTCTTTCGCTCTTCCTTTCTTTCTCTTTATTTTTCTGTCTCTTCCTATCTTTCTCTCTCATTCTCTCTCTCCCTCTACCTCTCGCTCTTTCTCTCTCTCTCTCTCTCTCCCTCCCTCTCGCTCTTTCTTTCTCTCTTCCTTTCTTTCTCTATCTTTTTCTGTCTCTTCCTATCTTTCTCTCTCTCTCTCTCTCTCTCCCGCCCTCTCTCTCTCTCTCTCTCTCTCTCTCTCTCTCTCTCTCTCTCTCTCTCTCTCTCTCTCTCCCCCTTCTCTTCGTCTTCTGAAAAGAGCGTGTGTTGGAAAAGGATGGAAGTGATTGGAGCTAAAGTCACGTGTCAACCCCCTCATCCCATCTTTTTCTAACACAATCGTTCATATGGATGAAGAGAAAGAGAAAGATAACTTTCTGAATGCGCGACTGCGTCTCCTTCTGCTTTTCAGCGCGTCTACTGCCTTGAGTTTAAGAATGTGCATGAAAGTGCAGTTTATTTCTTTATTTACAGCACGCTCAGAACGATCAAGATTTTGAAAGAAAGTTGAGATTGTGTCGAATGTGTCGCGGAGAGCGGTTTTCAGCGAATTCCAAAACTTTCGTTGTTTTCTTACGAATGCCGATGAGATGGTCGAAGTGATTGCGTCAAAAAAGGCCTTTCGCTCCAAGAATCGGATAACAAGAAACGTCATCCATTAAGTGGAGCTATATAGCTTATAGTCCCAGCATTTATCGACCAAATCACAGCTCACTTCGTGTTATTAGACCCTGCACAAGAACCCTGCATTTTTCCGCCAATTGATGTCTAGGTGATGACTACAGGGATCAGTCATCCTACGGCCTACCCGGCACAAGCTTCACCGAAATCTGATTTTCTGGCCCGCTGTCGAAATATCGGCTTCACCGAACCAAAAATCTGCTCTACCACACGCAGATTGTCTGACACCTGTCACCTAATGAAATAATGTGGGTTAATTGAAAACTTTATCCACAGCGTTATGAAGGGTCAATTCTTATACGTAAAACTGCAAAGACTCTTTGGCAAAGAGCCTCACACAGAAGAAGGCGTTTTAAGAGAAATCCAAGATGACAGTGAAATATGAAGGAGGGTCACAATGAATAGTATTATCTTACTACGTATTTCTCTATGATGTATCAATTTTCTCAGCGATTAGATAGGACTCCACCATTGTGACCCGCTTTTTACACCGTCATCTAGGAATGTCGTTTAAAAGCATATATCGAGTTTCACGAATCAATTTATGAACAATCTGCTTCTGACAACATTATTTTCAAGTGATTTTACACCAAAACTAAGCAAAACTAAGCAAAACTAAGCAGCTCGTCGGCTGTAGCAAAAGGTTGCAACAGACCCATTCTGATCAGTCGATCCCAAGCTCACTAGACCTAAAATCAGCCAGTAGGCCAGCTCGTGCAATTTGACAACGATGATTTTTCTCCATTTGATTCTATGTAAAACAATCGATTTGATAGTGAAGCAGCGCCTCACCAGCACCCGATTGTTTCAGATTGAGTCAAATGGAGGAAAAGCATTGTCGTTCAATTACACGAGCCGCTACTTCAGTAGGCACAAAAAACATTTGTAATGTACAGATCTAAATTTAACTCGTAAACGAAAGTATCCGATTCATTTCTCTTCAAAACGGCAACTCAGCGTTGGAGCGAAGCAGACCGCTTCATTTGACCGATTGACTGAATGATTGGAGCAAAGCAATGACGATGGAAAAGGGTGGGGGGACGCTGGGGGAGCTAGGGCGGGGGAAAAAAGAAGGGCGCCGGGAACGGAAGAAAGCAGTCATCAGAGCGATGCGAAGGTTTTCTTTCTTTCCAGGGCCAAAGCACAATGAAGTCGAAACCACATCTACAGAAGAAAGGCCCTTAAGACATCAACTATGCTCTTACGGCTGACTTGTCGCGTAAAAGTAAGGCTGATCATTCCTGAAGAGCACGCCTCATGTTTCAAGCGTCCTTTTTTCCAGCTTCCGCCGCCTCAATGTCGGTCCTCTAAGCC
>VMOF01000013.1:36377371-36404871 GCA_011764245.1 Trialeurodes vaporariorum | reverse complement strand
AGGAGGAGAGAGAGAGAGAGAGAGAGAGGGCTGAATGAGGAGTTGGTACGGTATGGGGTATCGAAGGAATAACTGGAGCTGCGGCTCTTGTGTCCTGTCTACCGAACTGTGTTTGTGTTTGTTCCTTGTGCGTTTATGTAATCTGAGTCAAAGAGATGCGATAACTTCAACCCCCTCCCCCTCCCCCTTCCCCCACGCCCACGTTGCGTTGGTACATGCAACAGTACTAAACACATGCATACGAACACTCGGATTCACTCATACGCAAAGTGTTAGCCATGTACAGGGTGTCCAATAAGGTCATGGAACTTCCTGATTTAGCGCATAATAGTATGGAGTGTGGACTGTGGAGTCCCTATACGTAGAGAGTTGAGACTAATACGCAGCCAACTTTTGATTGGCTAACGAGTTTTAAAGGCTATCTGAGAATGGAGCAGTTGAAAAATTTTGCTACAGGCTTATTAATAGTCGATTCAAATGTAACACCCTGCAATGATGACAGTAAGCTCTGCACTAAAAAATCTCGAAATCCACTACCAAACTCATAAAATGCTTTCAAATGCGAGATCGTAATGACGATGATAGCCGACTAAATCTTATGACGGTTGTATGCTTCTTCTTCTTCTTTTATGGTGTCGCGAGAACACCTCGTGAGGATGGAGCTTCAATGCGACAGGGGAACCCATTGAAAAAGGCGGCTATCGCCGCCATTACGATCTCACACTTAAAAGCATTACATGAGCTTGGTAGTGGACTTTGTGATTTTTACTTTCTCACCACTAAGAAAGTTAGATATGGAGAAAGAATTGCGATGGAGCGGGTGTCTGTCTGTCTGCCTGTATCCCAGCATAACTTTTGAACCATATGCATCCAAATTTTGTAGAGAAATTGATTTCAACAATCTCCATAAAGATTTTTTTTGGTTTTTTTTTTTTCAACAAAATGATGAGCAAGTTATGGAGGATAATAGATTTCCATTAAAATCAATAGATAAATTGGTAAAATGGGTAAAAACATAGGGAAAGATTTGAATATTACAAAAGCTGTTGATGAAAATTGACAAGACAAAATTCTACGATCAGCCTACTGTGAAATTAACCTCTTAGGTTGGGTCTGGGTGGTCTCCCGCAGAATATTGAAAAGGGTCTAAGGGTCTCCCCCAGAATATTAAAGGGGGTCTGGGGGTCTCTCCTAGAAAATATAACTATGGGGGGGTCCCCCCAGATTAAAGTTAGATAAGTGAGAATGTGTTCGTAAGTTATTCAGAGCCACTGGCGCAACCAGGACCTCTTCCGTCTCTCTCATCTCCCATTTGAATGTATAGGTAGGAAAAGGAGAGAAAGAAGGGGTTTTATCCCCTTGTCCCATCCTTGTCTAACAAACGTTTTTTTAATGGAGAAGAGAGAGAGAGAGAGAGAGAGAGAGAGAGAGAGAGAGAGAGAGAGAGAGAGAGAGAGAGAGAGAGAGAGAGATATGAAGAAACTCTCGGTGCGCTACTGTTTAGTACAGTTTATTTAGTGCGCTCATTGTCATTTTTAAAAGTTTTAAAGCAAAAACCAACTCTTCAATCACCTGTAGCAAAAGTTTGCAAGAGCTCCATTATTCTAGGAGCACCCTGTATATGATGACAACGTAAAATCGGTCGCCGCGCGCGGTGTCATGAACGACACAAAAGGCAAGCGACTTGTCGCTCGGTGGAAAGGTGTCACCAAGCAATGAGCTCCGAAAGCATCTTCCCTTTCCTTGATTCTGAGCTTCGACTCTTTCCAAGGTTGATAGATGGACAAAAACAGATACTTCAGACCGTGCAATTCCGACTTGAATTAATGCAATTACAGATTATTTTTTTTCGTAATCTGGCAACACTGGATGTTTCAGAAACCCACGCCAGCGTGATAGAACATTTGATCATTCACAAGGCTGTACATAGAGTACAGAGACCGTTTGGGCATGCGCATGACACTGGCGGATTCAGTGTGTTGTCTTTCTCTCTTTATAGCCATTTGATCGCGTGTGTTAGAAAAGGATAGAAGAGGGGGCGAAAGTCACGTGACTTCCCCTTATTTGTCCTTTTCTAACACACGCGATCAAATGGCCATAGAGAGAGAAAGACAATCTACTGGATCCGCTAGTGACCGCGTGACTTCAGTCTGCACGTAAAAGTTGGAGGAATAGAAGAGAAGCACATAGTGGGAAAAAAAGAGTGATTTAGTGACCAAAAGTTAGCAGGTCAAAAGCAACTAAAACGATCGATTGAAAGTCTTAAAAAACTGACTGTAGGAGAGGGCAGCCTATATATTATCCTTCCACGAATAGGTAACTGATGGACAAAACAACGCTCAATCGTTTAAATGGGGCTCTTGTAAACTTTTGCTACGTGTGATTGAAGAGTTGCTTCTTACTTAAAAACCTGTAAAAATGACGATGAGTACACTAAAAAATCACTAAATCCACTCTCAGAATCGGGATTAATGGAATAGCAACGAAGGTATCATGAAAGAGCCCTACCTATATAATTTGAGACATATCTCTATGTTTCCATTGAGAAAATGACAAATTCGGATTTGACTATCCGTTTATTTGTGGTTAAAGTTCTTATTCCTGCTTATCGGTGCTCATTTTGCCTACCTATCCAAGTGAAGGCGCTCGATGATAACTTGTTTTGGACTCGCTTTTAAAATCAATAAAAATTGAAATTTCTAAGACAGATCGAGAACAAATATGCTCGGCTGTAGTCTCGAAAGGGTTAAATTAGGGCGATTCCTTACTTGATATTTAGTCTTAATATAAATAAAATCGAAGTGACAAAATACCTGAGAGAAACCAAAGCGTACTTCAGAGAATAGATCTTTCCAGCATATTAATGGGTAAATCCGCGATTGTTTCTGTTTTTTTAAGGGTATTGTCATGTCTTAAAAGCGTGCAAATCTAATGAGGCAGTTGCGGAAGGCAGTAGCGGCCCGTGAGATTTGGCAACCATGCATTTTTCCCACTTAAACTTAGGTAAAAAATCGATTCAAGCGGAGGCTGGCAGCCTCCTCGAGTTTCGATTCTTTTCCATGTATTTAAATGGGATAAAAACACTGTTGCCAAATCGCACGAGCCGCCACTGGCGGAAGGGTCTAAAATTTGGTGGAATCATCGGTGAATTGAAAAATTCCATTAAATATATGCGCAGAACAGCAGCTCTGGATTTTAGTCGCCGAATCCTGGGATCCTGCTCTCAGTGCGACAGAGAATGACAGGATGAACTCCGGAAGATGAATTGTGGTCACACGCAGGAGTCACAGGGGTTTAAAATGTTGGAGAGAGTAAATAGATGACTCCTAGATGAGTTCCCGGAAATTTGAAGAGAGTTCCCACGGGTTCCACAACGGCCAAGTCACCATACGTTTATGTTTGTAAGTTTTAAATGGACGTCTCGAAAAACCATAAATGCACTTACACAGGACGGGTGGATAGGGGGCAATCGACAAAGTTAGCTCCAAAAAGACTGATAGAATCTACCATCTGATGCGCTGATTTTTAAAGTCAGCTATCAAGTAGATGGTAAATGCAACGTACACTATGGTAAATTAAGGTAACTTGTGGGTACACATTTTACCATCATTTGGTGAAATTTACCATACTTGATAGCTGACTCCATAATCAGCTTTACAGATGAAATAAATTCGGTTTCCCAGATGATATGTTCACAGCCTTTATGTCCAAAACTTTCTCGTCCAAAATTTTATTTGTCCAGTTATATTTTCGTCCAATGTCGCATTTCGTCCAAACGTTCTAATGTCCAATGAACTACAACGACTGCGAATAAAAAGTCCATGTCCGAAAAAATGTCCAAATGTTCATATTTAAAGAACAGAAGTATTCCAGTACAATTTTTGTATTCTTTGTCTTCTATAGAAAGCTTAAAATAAATCTTCCTGCGAAATCCATCAGATGATTTGAAAGAAGTACCTACCTGTTGATTAACCTACTTGCGTTGATCGAGCTTGTTGACAAAAGGGGAAAAAATACGATACATTTTCATACTGATCGCTTGCAAAATTCATTTGCCCCCTAGACTTTCCACATTTTTGGACTTCATTTTATGGACTTATAATCTCTGGACATTTTAATATTGGCCTTTTCTTTGTTTGAACGTTTCTTCCTTGGACCTAATTTTTTGAACTTTAATGTTTTGGACATTAATTTTTGGATTTAGAGGTTTTGGACTTAAAAATTTGGACTTATCATCTGTGTATCATAAATTCTACCAGTCATTTTTCCGTGTATCATATAAAAAACTACGCAGCTTCCGCGACGTTCTTGAACATAACGTTTTTTGTTTGTTTCCAATTTAAAATGCCAAGAACACGACTTTTCCTCAAAAGTGACCAGTGGCGCTATCCATCGGATTGAAATCCGGATAAATTTCGCCTAGAATCACCTCAAGATGGGTTCATGGATTGTTGTCCCCCAATTTTTTGTTTTTTTGTTTTTGTTTTTTTTTGTAACAAAACATTTCTCAATGGGCCGATGACCGGAACCGTAAACTGGATGAAACAAGTTGATCGTTCGCTTTTTATCTTCGGCAGCAATTAATAATCGCCTGCAGATACAATAATTACGGTTCTCTTTACTTCTATTGGATATTGATACCACTGATACCAAGCAGCTCAAGGAATCAATAATAAGTGATCGATTGGCGTCCATCATACTCTTCTCGCGGCGAGGAAAGGAAATTCATCAATATTTTCTTAATTGCGCTATAAATTGGAGAAAATCTATTTGTTCTTTTTTCATACTCCATTTGCTCGGGAAGCACACCGCTTTGCTGATAGAGGAAGGATCTCCACCGCAGCCACAAGAATTGATGATGTTTTTAGCGGGTCACTGAGGTTTGAGGTCTTGCGCTATTCTTGACCTAAATCGGGACGATCGGTGGTGTAAAAGCAGTGGCGGCGCGTGCAATCTGGCAACAAGGGATTCTCTCCATTTAAACCTATGTAAAACAATCGATCTTCAGGAGGTGCAATTGCACCCCCAAGATATCGATACTTTTGCATAGGTTTAAATGGAAAATTAGCATGGTTGCCAAATTGCACGAGCCGCAACTGTGTAAAAGATACCACCAAGCAGCGGCGGCAAGTGCATTGCAATCAGTGGCGGATCTAGAAATCTTTCAAGGGAGGGGCTAAGGCCCCAAGAAAGGGGGGGGGGGGGCTTGAAAAAATTATATTGATTTTGTTTGTTTGTTTGTCACTTTTGGGCCACTCACCCCCCCCCCCCTCCCGAGCCCTTCTTTATAAAGCTGGGAAGGGACTTGAAAAGTTTCCTTGTACACCGAAAATAAAAAGATTATTATGGAAGCATGACAATAAGTGAACCTATGTAAGGAATAGCACAATGGGTCGGTTGCAAACTTTTGCTACAACGATAAAGAGTGTTTCATTGCATGTAAAAATCGCCCGAAAAGTTCATTGGTGGCATCAGCAAGTCATGAAATGCGATAATAAACTCACAAGAGACGTTTAATTAAATCCAAGATGGCGGTAAAATATCGAACAATCTGTTTTGCATGCACCTTTAACATCCAAGGATTGCCAACGTTGACAACCTCACAGCTTCAGAGATTATGTGTTTATTTTATACGTTGTGATTGGGTGTGATCGATATTGTGAGGTTGGCTATCCTTGGATGTTCGAGGTGCATGCATACAGGTTGCTCAATATTTCACCGCCATCTTGGACTTCAGTAAACGTCTCTCGTGAGTTTCATACTGCATTTTATGACTTTCTGATGCCACCAATGGACTTTTCACGCGATTTTACATGAGATTGCACACTGCATAGCGCTGTAGCAAAAGTTTACAACAGACCCATTACCAGAATGGGGCTCTTGCAAACTTTTGCTATCAGCAAATGAATAGTCCAAACCGGGTGTAAAGACCAGCGGAAATCACGAAAATCACACTAAGAAAGTCTAAAATTCAGTGATAAACTCACATAACTGCTATACCGGCAAGATGGTAATGGCGGTTCGACGCAGGTATCATGGGAGATTCCTGTCTATTATGTCACTTTCTCTACGGAAACACAGAGATATGTCTCAATTTAGATAGGAATCTCCCATGATATACCTGCGTCTCTTCGCCATGAAGCCCGATTTTGAGAGTGAATTTCGTGATTTTTTAGTGTACTCATCGTCATTTTTACAGGTTTTTATGCAAGAACCAACTCTTCAATCTCCTATGGCAAAACTTTGCAAGAGCTTCATTATAGTGTTTGTACTATAGTTCATGAAATTTTTTAGGAAATTCTAGTTCTAAGACCATATTCTGGTATTAACACCAGAATTTTCTGGTCAAAGTACTAGAACTTTCTGTCGTTCACATGTCGTTGTCCTTCTGGTAATATTACTAGAATCTGGTATTATGACTATCGCTTTTTTTCAGAGTAAAAAACGTTCCATGAACCATAGGCGGATCCAGCAATCTGGCAACTGAGAATGCTTCTCATTTGAACGCATGGAAAACAATCGATTAGTAAAAGGGCCATGGCCCCCTCAAGAATCGATTGTTTCTCATACGTTCAAATGGGACGAGTTCATGGTTGTCAAATTGCTGGGATCCGCCCATGCCATGAACTCTGTTCCAATTTTCGATGTAGACATAGAAATCGCATTGATTTACATGTAAATCCATTGATTTCTGTGTTTACGTGGAAATCACAGTAATTCCCATGTCCACATAAAAAATTGGAACAGAGTTCATGGAATAGTTTTACTGGGGATTACGTTCTTCGTTTTTCCCTTTTTCTTTTATCCTTCCCCCCCCCCAAAAAAAGTGGTTGGAGGGGCGGCTGCCGCCCCCAAAGCTCCCCCCGGACCTACCAGCCAGGCGTCATGCTTCATGTCCATTCTAGATAGCAATAGAAGTTAATGGGTCGATTGCAAACTTTAGCTACAACGATTAAGAGAGTTTCATCTATTGTAAAATCGCCTGAAAAGACCATTGGTGGCATCAGAAAGCCATAAAATGCAATAATAAACTCACAAGCGGCGTTGAATGAAATCCAAGATGGCGGAGAAATATTGAGCAAATATATCACAACCAATCACAACGTAAACAAACACATGACCTCTACCTCCAGTGAGGTTGTCAAAGTTGGCCATCCTTGGAGTTCGTGATGCATGCATACAAATTGCTTAATATTTCTCAGCCATCTTGGATTTTATCGTTGTAGCCAAAGTTTGCAACAGACCCATTCTATAGATAGCATTAGAAATCCATTCTAGATAAAGCAACAAAAGAGTCTTCGACTGATTCCGTGCCCGGGCAAGGGAGCGGAAACTGACAGATGTGGAAAGAGGAAGAAAAATTGACTCTTCAC
Organism: Trialeurodes vaporariorum; assembly: GCA_011764245.1. NCBI lineage: Eukaryota > Metazoa > Arthropoda > Insecta > Hemiptera > Aleyrodidae > Trialeurodes > Trialeurodes vaporariorum. The sequence continues at coordinate 36,397,498 of VMOF01000013.1, read as the reverse complement.
GACGAGCGTGGTCAAGATATGACCCGGAAAAGGGGTCATTGGTCAAGCGGAGGAGTATATACAAGGAGTTTATAAAACTGGGCACCGTGCCCCACAAAGACAACGCGGACAACTCAATCTGATATACGTCTAATGTCTATGCTCCGTTGCTCTCCTCCTGACATGACAGCTAGGCTAGAGGATCTACCATTATTGCGGAGAATGGGGGCTAAAAACGGACGGGAAGCCGACATCACTTACTTGATTAAACTGTTCGACGTGACTGATAATGGTGAAAATGGTATGGAAGAGAGAGAGAGAGAGAGAGAGAGAGAGAGAGAGAGAGAGAGAGAGAGAGAAGAGAGAGAGAGAGAGAGAGAGAGAGAGAGAGAAAGAGAAAGAGAGAGAGAGAGAGAGAGAACAAACTGCTCTTCTCTCGAACCGTCATGTCATGTCATCAAGATGATTGACAATGGGTCTGTTGCGAACTTTTGCTACAGCTGGAGAGATAGTCTAGCTAGTATGGTATGAAATCCCGTGAAAATCAAGTTGATCAACTTTTTGATGCACTCAAAGTTTCTTTCAACTGATTTTACATCAGAATGGACCCTCTCTATAATCTCTATGGCTGCAGCAAAAGTTTGCAACGGACCCATTTGCACTGATCCCGTCGCCAACCGTAGGCGTGTAGCAAGATGCAAGGCCGAGAAATTAACTTTTTCAAGGGAAAATGTCGATGTCAAGGAGAGGGCCAACCCCCCCCCCCCCCCCCCCCCCCTGGCTGCGCTACTGGATCAGTCAACCAATTTAACCGCAGAAAAACCTTGCAAAGAGCACAGTAGCGAGGCGCGATATTTGGCAACGATGTACTCTCTCCATTTAAACTCACTGAAAAAATCGACAAGACGTTTCGACCTTTCTAATGAGTTTAAATGGGGGAAAAAAGAAACGCTGCCGAATTGCACGCCTCGTCACTGAAAGAGCATGAGCTGGGTCTCTATTTGACATTTGTCTCTGCGCCGCTCAAAACTGACAAAATCTGGCAACCGTGCGACAGAAGGAAATTGATCGCGCAGGGTTAATCGGTCCCCGTCTACACAAGTCACCCTGGGGCGCAAAAAAGCAGCAGCGTGCGCATGCGCGGCGCGCTAGACAACAGCGCAGTGGCTGCTGATCACCGACGTTGTCAAATGGAACGGACACTTCTTTTCGAAATGGGGCTCCAGCAAACTTTTTCTATCAGCTATTCAAAAACTTACGAAACCCGCTCCTAAACTCATGAAATATGCTTTTCAATAAGCAAACGCAATGGCGGCGTTGGGCACTAATAATGGGGGATCCCGACCCTAATTCTGTCACTCTCTCGACGCTGACAAGGAAAACTCACAGAGGAACTAGTCACCAGACTAGTGAACCGAATCCGATTAATGGTACCGTGACCAGGGCTGCCGTTTTGCGTATAATCAATGCTATTTTCCTATTCACCGATGATTCCACCGGTTGAGAAAATATTACACAGTTCAGTTCAGTGTATGATTGTAATGCACGAAAATACCCTGATCTGTAATCTTTTCTTAATCGGTGGAGACTCCGTTGATTAATTAAAATATCCGCAAGTTTTTTAAAGTCATCGACGACTCTACCGGTTGAGAAAAGATTACAGATGTGAGTATTTTAGTTTTATTACAGTCATGCTCTGAACTGATCTATGTAATCTTTTCTCAATCGGTGGAATCATCGGTGAATTTAAAAATAGCATTGATTATACGCAAAACGGCAGCCCTGACCGTGACATCTGACGCGAATTATATTTCGAAACTTCTCGCGGGACACCAAACGCAAAAGCCAACAAAACCACTTCTAACCAATCTGGAGCGTTGATTATTGTTGTCTCTCGCCGTTGGAAACGACTCCATCCATCGGTAGCAAACAAACAGTTCGGATGAGCTAACAAAATGCAGACATAGGCGGCGCGTATAAGGGGCTATTGGGGCTATAGCCCCCCCACTTTTTTGGGAACGAGGAGCTAAAAGAATTTTTGAACGAGAAAAAAAAAAGGGAGAAAGGGGAAAAGGAAAAAGAAAGAAAAATAGAAAAAGAAAAATGAAAAAACGTTATCAATTTCTCATCGCCATCTGTCTGCTTCATTCAGAAGTTACTGAGGAAACGAGACTATCGCCTTTTGTTTATATTCTTCAAAAATTTTCCTAACCAAATTGTTTCATGTGTCTATTATGTCCAAATTTGCAGTATTTTTAAATTTTAGTCCCTTTCAAGTCAAATTACAAGTCATTTTGATTTCAGTAGAGCAAATAAATTGGAAAGCAAAAAGAAAAAATGGTTATTTATCCCCCCCCCCCCGCTTGCGTCAAACGTTATTTTGAAAAAAGTGAAGAAAGAAAGAAAGAAAGAAAGAAAGAAAGAAAGAAAGAAAGAAAGAAAGAAAGAAAGAAAGAAAGAAAGAAAGAAAGAAAGAAAGAAAGAAAGTTAGTTAAATACGTTTTTATTGAAGGGGAGCCTCAGAAAGAAAGAAAGAAAGAAAGAAAGAAAGAAAGAAAGAAAGAAAGAAAAAATAGGCTGTTGATTTTCAACCCCCCCCCCTTTTTTTGACCCCACGCGCCGCCCATGAATGCAGAACCGTTGGTTCGGGTGAAAATTTTCAGCCGACATAAATTAAAATAAAATGTAAATAAAATTCGCCCACATCGCTCATTCGCGCATTTTCTGGTGACATCGATGTCAAAGGAAAGCCGTCTCTCATCTGGGGGTGTCAAGCTACAGTACAATTAGATGAGAATCTCCCATTATTGGTGCCGGCATTATATGCTCGCACATTTAAAAGCACATTTCAAGAGTTTAAGAGTGAGTTTCACGAGTTTTTAATGCTACTATCGTTAATATTGCAGGTTTTCACTTCTAAACCGACCCTTAAATTGCTTACAGCAAAAGTGTGCAACAGCCCACAAGGAAATTAGGGGGAAAAAAGGAATTAAAAGGAAATGGGGCAGTTTCAAGGGTCTGAAATGTTGTGTTTTTTATGAAGAAAATTGTAGTACTTGATGAGCTGAGAACAATGGTGCCTTCGGTTTTTTCATAAGTGTCCCGGTTTCGGAGATACAGACGTGTAAAGTTGTACAAAATCGTGTGTGTAGTGACGTCACTACGCGGAATTCCCATTTAAAACAATGTATTTCGGGCCAAAATCTCATCTCCGGAACAATGGGACTTGAGGAGAAACCAAAGGCATCTTTGTTCTCAGCTCATCAAGTACTTTCATTTTCTTTATAAAAAACTCAACATTTTAGACCCTTGCAACTGCCCCATTAGGAAAGAAAAAGGAATTAAAAAATAGGAAAAAATAATAAGAAAAATCGTACGACTCGGCAACGCTGCAAGCTGATCAACGACATTCACCGAACACTGAGTATTGACACGCAAAGTACTACTCGAGTCAAGACAAAACTTCCTCCCGACTTCACTCCTCCTCCATGGACCGCGGGCATTGAACACAACAGTGATCAGTGAACACCAGTGCATACACATCGCGGGACCAGCGTTGCCATGATTGGCGGGAAATTCAAAAAAGTTGCATTGAATAAGTGTCATATTCTACGCAAAACGGCAGTCAGGAATCAGGATCGGGACTTATTAGCCTCTCGTAGTACCTATATGTGTACAACTCGAAGTGACTATAGTCCTCCATAGCCAGCAAGTCTCAAGTCCCTATAGTCACCCACATCCAGAGCTGCCAGTTTGCGTATAATTAATGCAATTTTTCATTTCACCGATTATTCCACCGGTTGAGAAAAGATTATAGAATTCAATTCAATGTATGACTGAAATGCACGAAAATACTCTAATCTGTAATCTTTTCTCAATCGACGGAAACTCAGTTAATTAATTAAAATATCCGCAAGTTTTTTTGAAGTCATCGACGACTCCACTGATTAAGAAACGATTAAAGACGTCAGCATTCTCATGCATTGCAGTCATACACTGAAGCGTCCAGTGGCGTAGCGTGCAATTTGACAACGGTGTACAATCTCCATTTAAACCCATTGAAAATATCGAATTCTTGGGTGTTCGGTGAACACCCTTGGATTCGACCTTTTACACGGGTTTAAATTGACAAACACAACGGTGCCAAATTGCACGCTACGCCACTGGAAGCGTCCCTATATCTATGTAGAGAGTTAAGACAAATGAAACCATGGGCGCCGCCATTGTATGCGATTTTGCACATTTATCTACATTCTGAAGGCCGTCATTTTGTTTTGGTCAACTGCAAAGATTATAGTGCCGCAGAGTTTCTAACAGTGTAATCTTTCACTGCTTTTGTTGATCGACATATATTTACGCTTTTAAAGGGTCTTTTGAGAATTATAGGCGTTATTGAGGTGCATCATGATTAAAATTAACAATTTCGTCTACATTTAACTCTTTTATTCGTAAAATACCGTTGGGTCCCTTCGTTCGTAAACAAGAGTATGTAAACAAATGTGCGAATCGCATCCAATGGCGGCGTCCGTAGAGCCTAAAACTCGTTACGCAATCAGAGGTTGACTAGACTACCCTCTTGTCTTAACTCTTTAGATATAGGGACTCTAATACACTGAACTTAACTGTGTAATCTTTTCTTAACCGCGGTGGAATCATCGGTGAATTGAAAAATACGATTGGTTATACGCAAAACGGCAGCTCTGCCCACATCCCAGATTCTGAGTCGGTTACATTTCCTATTTCAAGCGATTTACGTTCATTCATTCTCTCATCCACACCCAAGTGTCCGCAACAAGTCGGATCGAACGGACAGCACAGCACAGCGGCGTAGTGCCGGTTTGACCACGCCCACGTGTCCTGTTCTAATTGCAATAAACAATAAGTTTTTGAAGCAACAATAACGGACGGCGGGAGAAGTGTTGCCAGATTTGAGGTTAAAAGCCTCCGTACACTGAAAGAAATCACTTCTTTAAAAACAAGGAAACACGTTTACTTGTGACAGTTTCCCTTTGCGCGAAGTAAAGTTTTGTTGCATGAAGAAGAATCACTGTCACAACAAGGAATCTTATACTTGTAGTAGCAGACATTTTCCTTGGGTTTAAAGGAATTCCCCCTTAGTCAGTATTTCACTGTGCAGTTTCTTTAACTCAAACGAAATACACCTTGGTTAAAAAAAAGAATTCTCTCAGTGTAGTCACCTCCATTAGTATAAGCTTTGATCCGTCATCTTAGTGGCAGGTGAAATGCGATGAATCGACCCCCCACCCCCTACCATAAAAATCCTATGGAAGAGAACCGATCCTAATAAAATTAATTGAGGCATTGAAAATTATAATGAGGCATGCTCCATTAGATGTTGCAAAGATTGAGCTGTCGCTTCTTTGTCAAAAAGATTACTCAAGACAGTCAAGACGTCCACTGAAATGAAATTTTCATAATGAATCTCTCCTTAAATAATAAAAGATTTAAAAAACACTTTGGTAAACACATTCACTATTCAGTATTTCATATAATGGAGAAGAAAATGCACAGTCTTTGCCACATCTAATGGCACATACCTCACTATATATATTTCGACGTTTCAATTGACCTCCCAAATAATCGATACTTTTGCACAGGTTCAAACGGGAGAGCAATAACAGTCAATTGTTAACGAACCGCCACTGACTGCCTGCGCTGCACCGTGATGACTATATGTAATAGGCGCATCGAAAAATGTGTCCGAAGTTACAGTAACAAAACAAAACCTCTGTCGAAATAAAAATGATCGCTACAAACTGAATCTGAGTGACGTATCGCTTCAACCGATCAGTCGACTCGCCTCGAAATATTAACCACCAAAGAAAGTTGAACTAGAAAGAAAGGATTTATTCTGAGTAGGCCGATTTGACACTTCACTCCTCCGAGACTGATCAAGCACCCAACAGAGCTGCCACTTTGAGTATATTTAATGGAATTTTCCAATAAGGCTGATGTAAATTTTTGCTACAGGCGATTTAAATGTCGATTCGGACGTTAAAACCTTCAAAAGCAACAATGGTAGCACTAGAAACTTACGAAATCCACTTTTAAAATTGTTAAATACTTTTGCACCCTTATATTTACATTTTTTCACCCAAAAATTCGGAATTTCATTCGTATAAATAGAGAAAACTTCTAACAGCCTTCTGGAAGTTAGAGAAGCGTCTGCTACCCAGTGGAGGCTCGTGAAATGCGATATATCGATGTCCACTCCATTTAAAACTATAGAAAAGTATCGATTTTTCGAGGGTTCAATTGCACCCCCTGACGATCGATCTCTACTTTTCTATAGTTTTAAATGGGGGTAGACATCGATATCAGTGGCGAGGCGTGTGATTTGGCAACGTTCCTTTTTCTAATTTAAACACATTTCGAAATGCCTCGTCATCGCCGATGACTGAAGCATTCGACTTTTTTGGTGAATTTAAATGGAGAAAATACATTGTTGCCAAATTGCACGCCTCGCCACTGATCGATATATCGCATTTCACCAGCCACCACTGCTGTTATCATTCCTATATAACTTGTGACAGCGTTTTCGCTCATTTTGACCGCGACGCGATTTTTATACTGAGCATATAACAGGCAAAAATACTGGGTGCAATTTGTTAACTCGTCCATTTAAAACCCGTGAAAAAGGTCGAACTTTTTGGGGTGCGGCGAAAGCTCTCGAATTCGACCTTTTTACATGAGTTGAAATGGCCTTAGCCCTTATTACAACGCTAGCGTACTCCACGCTTCGACTGTGAGCGTCAAAACTGTCCAACAGTGGACAATAATTTCGCTGCATTTCGTAGACGCCCCGAACGATTTCAGAAGTCGGGTACTATCACAGAGCAACAAAACTCAGTACCGAGTCGGGGGGGGGGGACATATACTCGGCAACTATGTTCTTTCGTAAAAATCAGCACTGTAGTATAAAAAGGCATTTGTAGATCGAGGTAAGTAAATGCGAGTACAATCAGTGGCGTAGAATGCAATTTGGCAACATAGAATTATGTCCATTTAAACCCATTTAAATAATCGAATTTGAGGGTGTAAAACGCACACTCAACAACTCGATCTTTTGCATGGGTTGAAATAGACTTAGTGCAACGTTGCCTTATTTCTCCGACCTTACTTCCACCGGAGATAGTGACACTGATTAAAAAGAGAAAAAAAGGGGGGGGGGGATGACAAAAATAAAAACAAAAAAAAAAAAGAAAAGAAAATAAGATGACCTATCAAAATTTGAGAATCAAATCAAATGATCGATCAATTTGAGGCACGAAATCCGTCTTCCAACACTCGAACACAATAAATTGAGAAGAGCACGAGTGACGAGACCGTGCGATAAACTGCGATAAAGCGCCTTCATTGAGATAGTTATGCAGCAAGCAACACTTCATTAAAAAAAGCCTTCAAACGACAGGTTATGCAATGTATGTTACATTTTTAAAAAGGAACACGATCAAGAAACTAGATACTCATTTGATTTCGCTGCAACCAACAGCGCTGGGATGAAAAACTCGCACTTGTAAAATCGTGATGAACTCTTCGAATGAGTGAAGCAAAACACTCAGAGGTTTGTTAGGTTGAGACGCTTCAATCTGTATTAATTAATACATTGAAAGTTTGAGTCCCGAAAAAAGGCAAATGGTCCTTGTTGACCATAATTAGATACTTAGGGGCAATGGATTTTTTTTTATTTGGAGCAGCTAACTTTCGAGTAAAAGCAATAATAGCTGAGACAAACGTAGACAATTTTTTAAGCAGCAAGTAATGAAAGGCAGTGGCAGATACAGAAACTTCTCTCTCTCTCTCTCTCTCTCTCTCTCTCTCTCTCTCTCTCTCTCTCTCTCTCTCTCTCTCTCTCTCTCTCTCTCTCTCTCTCTCTCTCTCTCTCTCTCTCTCTCTCTCTCTCTCTCTCTCTCTCTCTCTCTCTCTCTCTCTCTCTCTCTCTCTCTCTCTCTCTCTCTCTCTCTCTCTCTCTCTCTCTCTCTCTCTCTCTCTCTCTCTCTCTCTCTCTCTCTCTCTCTCTCTCTCTCTCTCTCTCTCTCTCTGTCTCTCTTCTCATTCAAACACATGTGCAGGAGCATACGAAGATCCAGGAATTTGTCTTTCTTTCTCTTCTCCCATTTCATCCTGTGCGGCAGAAAAGAACAGAGATAGGGGCTGGAGTCACATAATGGCCCCCTCTGCTATCCTTTTCTAATACATGCGTTTAAATAGTCAAAGAAAGAGGAAGACAAATTCCTGTATCCGCCCATGTGCAGGTGGCACTCAAAACCAGATTGGATCGGTTATTTCAGGAAGGAGAGTGAAGCTCACAAAACCAACTTTTACAGGAGTGATAAAAAATGTTATCCGTTTTGTGAAATCAATCCAAAGACTTGAAATTTATCACAACTGTAGGGTTTATGGCAACTGTGGCGTAGTTCCCGGCAGCGCAGAGTTTTTTTTGTTCAGGATGATAATTAAGGCCACAGAAACCATTTTAAATTCTGACAAGTCCTGATCAAGAGCATTGCGTGAAATTTGACGAAGCTGCATTTCGCTCATTTAAACCCTTGTGAATATTTTGAGGAAATGCACTGTGCATCCCTAATATTTCAAGACTTTTCGCAGACAGAGAAACAGACAAAATACTGTGATGCCACGAATTCCTTATTCTCAACACATGGGGTTAAAACAAAATTTGTTTGCGTGAAACTGCAGTCACTTACTAGAGTTTATCTCCGAAATTTGAATCCCAGGCCTGCAGAATCTTCTACAACCTCTGTATTCTTCTGCAATCTCAAAAAAATTTTGCCGCACGAACTCTGTTTTGCCACACTCTTTGCAAAAAGGTTGATGCAAAAATTTTTAATTTTTGCTACAAATTTTTAATTTTTGCTACAATTTGCCATAAAATTTCCTATTTTGCCACACTGGTCATGCGATCCGAGATTGCGGAATAGGGAATATTCTGCAGGCCTGTTGAATCCATAGGCCCATTTTTAAGTAGTAAATGACATTGAGGGCAGGAAAACTTGAAAAAACATCAAGTGACAAAAGTTTAAGAAAAAAGGAAAACAGTAGCTCCCCAAAAAACTCAAAGGACAAAAGAAAGCAATCCTTACAAAAAAAAAAAAAAAAAATTGATTAAACTAGAAAAGGTACTTACATTTGATGCTGAGTTGGTGGGCATTGTGCTGGCAAGGTTGGCGGCAAATGTGGTGCTCGGGATCCAAGAATATTCTGCGAGTGTCGCGGATGACCGTAACCAGACCGCTCTGGTTGAAACGAAGTTTCTTGCAGAGAGCTATTAGAGTCATGTTGTTTTTGAATGGGTAAAAATGAAGACGATTCGATTTTGCCACTTGCAGAAAATTTCGGCGCTGTATTCGCAAGCCGCAAGACAGAACTATCACTACTTTGATAAACGGGCTTTTTCACTGGGTATAAACTAGATATTTTAGGTATAGGTTCATTTCTTAAACTAGAATTTTTAGAAAAACTGTCTTTTGAATTTGACAAAGCATTATCTTCACTTTTATCACTACTAATATTGCTTGAGATATGTCTTTTATTAAGTATATCATTATTCCTATTAAGATAACTATTTTGAGAAAAAGAAGATTTCCTTTCAATAGGCACTTGTGGTCCCGGTTGATTTTTAGACGACGAGTGAGACAAATTATTTAAAATGGCAAAATTACTGTATCTATGATCTTCAACTTGTTCGAACTGTTTCCGCCTTTCCAGTATTGAGTTCTTAGTCGCATTGTTTGAACTCTCAGCTGGAACTTGATGTAAACTGTTACTTTTCAACTTGTCCTCTGACTTGACGTCCACTGGATTTTCATAAAACCGGCTGCTATCAGAATTCGGAGAACCATCTTTGGCTGAATGATCATTACCACCGAGACGGTTCAAATCATCACGGTTTTCATAATACCTTTCTCCATCACTACGTTTTCTTTGATTACTAGTTTCATTAAAATTGCCGCTCCGTTTTGGAAGGGCTGGTGGGGCAGGACTATCACATATCCTATCGGAGCTCCAGGTTCCGGGACTTTCAGCTTCTGGAGGAGGAGGTGGTAACGGTTCGTCGGTGTCGAACACGTCATCTTCGACGACTGGTGGTGGTGATGGAGGTGGTAGATCAGGGCTAGGAGTTCGCTGCGTCAAAGCTTCTGGGAAACTTGATCGGAGATGAGGCTTTTTCGGTGGACGCTCGGGCACCCAGTCATCAACAGAAATTGACGGACCCATTATTAACGGTCCTAAGACCGCAGTTGATAATGAGCCACAACTTGAACTGAAAACAAACGAACAAAAAAACAAATATTATGACTGACTGAATGGAGAAGAAAAATAAAAGGCTAACCTAGAGACAAGATTTAATAGAGGCATTGCAAGCAGTGATGGGCAAATAACCGAATAACGAATAACCACGAATAATTAACTAAAATTATTCGCATTATTCTCATGTTATTCCTGTTAGTAAATCAAAGTTTTAACACTACCAGTCCTTCATCTTATAACAGATGAATATGCTGGTAGTGTCAACAATTCAATTTACTAATAGGAATAACATGAGAATAATGCGAATAATTTTAGTTAATTATTCGTGGTTATTCGTTATTCGATTATTTGCCCATGACTGATTGCAAGCTACTTGCACTACGGACACCCTTTTCTTTTAGGGCCACGACAAAATACCAGGTGTATGTTGCAACATCCAACAAGCCTTATCAGAGGTGATCATTAGATACAGGGGCGTGCCAAGGTTTCCAGAGAGGGGGGGCAAGAATGCAATTGCCACCCTCCGCGAATTGGCTCTCCTCAAAATTATAAATTTGATGACTTTTTTTTTTTTTTTTTTTTTTTTTTCTTTACTTGTTGCTCACTGACTTTGTCACCCTCTGTGATTCATTTTGAGATTTGATAACCTTTTTTTTTTTGGTTGTTCACCCTGATTTTGTCGCCCTCAGAAAGCGCCGCCCGAGGCAAGGGTACCCCCCCCCCCCCCCCCCCCCCCCCCCCCCCCCCCCCCCACGGCACGCCCCTAATTAGATGCTACACGGACTTTACGTCCACTTTTTTGACGTCCACAGACTTTACGTCCACAGTTTTTATGTCCACTACTGTAATGTCCACCGCTATAGACGTCCACAGAAGTGACATCCACTAACATATGTCTACTTACGTTACGTCAACTGAGCTGCATTGCTCCACAGTTCAATGACAGCATAAAATGGGAAATATTCGATAAAAAGGTGCGAAAATAGATTTATTTCTGTGACAGTAACAGGAAAACTTGGTACTTTATCATTCTTGTCCTTTAGCGGCGCATAGTTAAAAACAGTGGTACATAGTTAAAAAAAGCAAGTTCTGGGTTATAATGCTACTTACTCAGGGTTATTTGGACTTAAGAGAAAATGCCCCAGGAACTCGAATAAACATCTCTGAAATGTCTCAATACATTCCTGGGTAAACAAGTAAACTTACTGTGAAAAGAAGAAGAAAAAAAAGTGGTCCAATATTGTGGACATTCAATGTCCACAAATTATTACGATGACGGACGTTTGTTTTTGTGGACGTTTAGTTGGGTGGACGAACAATTTTGTGGACGTAAAGAAGCGGTGGACATAAAACTAGTGGACGAAAAGTTGATGGACGAAAAGTCCTGGAACCAATTAGATACTTCAAGATATTGAAGCCACACATTTTTTAAAACTCCCAGTAAAAATCCGGACCCATTGAAAATGGAGAGGGTGTGGAAGTCTTTTTTTAGGTAACAATTAATACACACAAAAGATTTTAAAATGAAATCCTTTCTGTTGAATCAACCTTGTGTTAGCAGGTTTCATCTGAACTGGTAAAAACTCAATTTTACAGAGAATGTTCTCTGGAGAAAATTACACCATTTTAATGAAACAGATAAAAAAAGCTCACACTTAAACACCTTAAACACTTAAACTTAAACACTTTACACTTCAAAGTGAAAAGTTTGAATATACCTGTGTTGATGTCGGACATTTTCCTTAAAACTATGAATTTCTGGGCTTAGATCTTCATTGCCTTCTCCACCCTGAAAAAAAAGAAGTGAACACTTAAAGAAATGTTGACATATCGCACCTGCTTCAAGCCATCAATTCATTAAAAAACGAGTCACATATGAGCAGATAAGTCAGAAAAGTTTCAATGAGTATCAATATTTTGTTATCCATCCTAATGGTTCAACTGGAACCACTCATTGAAGCTTCTGAGCTTCATTTCACTTTCACAAAACTCCTGACTTACATTTTACCTCCAATAGAAGTAGAGCCAAAGTGAAGTTGTGGAGGGTGTATGAGTTTCCTGACAGTTTGTTTTTTTTTTTTTTTTATTGCAATTTTTAAACTTTTGACTTTAAAACCTAAAGGTTGCAAAGTTGCATCATTGCATGTCATCACTCTACCTCATTTTTTTGCCTTTCTCACATTGATCTGTTCAATATTTAGGTGATTCCTGAGCATTTAGCTCCAAATTTTGCCTGATGATTAATATTGAGAAGATGGTTGAGAATTTATAAAAAAATCAAGCCATAGTAATCAATCCGTGATGAAATTCGTGAATTGCAAAATTTGCAATCCGCAATCCGCAACCTTTTTATTTCTAAATTACTCTGAATTAAATTTTTCACAAAGCTTCTTTGAATCTCTCATCATGTCCCAGAGCATGATAATTTGAAAAATTCTCAATTATTTTCTCCACATAAATCATGGATCCAAATTTTACACAAATTTGGAACTAAACAGAGTGGAACTACCTTCAAGCAAAACTTTTCAAGATTTCAATCCAATTGATAGCGCCACTGGTCCCTTACAGGAAAATTCATGTTTTTGGCATTTTAAATAGAAAACAAAGAAAAAACACATTTTTTACGCCCAATTTCAGTTACCCATGTTTAACTCCAAAACTAGTTAAATATTGGATATTTATTTTGACAAAGACTTAGTGAGTGCGACTGAAAGCAAGTGATACCACGTCTATTTGCCTCACTTCACAGATGCCTACGGGAACTTTTGTATTTCTAAAATCCCGGCTTTATGTTTGAGTATTTCAGCTTGAAACTTTCAGGGTATCTTCCTGAAGTATGCATGGAGGCGCAGACCTTCTTCAAATTTGTAAAATTTGCATAAATTCATCAATCTTAACCAAAAACCGCTGACTTTTTGAGCAGCGTGACGTTGTATATATCGTTCAAACTAATCAATCCCGAGATCACCTCAACTCCGTAACACAGTCACGCAAATTTTCAATTTTCGCCTTGGAGAAGCTAAAAACTGTTTCAACTAATAGCGCTGCGTATATCTGTTGCTCTTAAAATTCCAATTTAGCTAACTTATGAAAATTTAATCTCTCTCTTACCTCTTTCCAGAATCCGAGCGTATTATCTGCAGCCAAAGAGGATCGTCTGGATGGAAGATTGAGATTTCTCGGTCGAGGAGGAGGTTGTGGTGGAGGGGCAGAAGACGGTGAGAGTTGCGGTTCTGAGCGCCACGTCGAATGATGCCGCTCATAGAAAGATAATAAAGCTTTCTTCTGGATTGCTTTCAACGAGTTATCCGAAACTCGGTGCCTTTTGTCAGGATCTAAAAATGTGTAACGCGTCGACTGCGCAACTTGTTGCTGTTGCTGAGGTTGCTGTTGGTGTTGTTGTTGTTGATGCTGTTGTTGTTGTTGTTGCTGCTGCTGCTGTTGTTGTTGTTGTTGTTGTTGCTGTTGTTGCTGTTGTTGCTGTGACGGTTGTTGTTGGGTTTGTTGTTGCTGCTGCTGCTGCTGTTGTTGTTGTTGTTGCTGCAGCTGTTGTTGTTGTTGTTGCTGGTGTTGCTGTTGACGCTCGAGTCTGGTAATGCGCTCTGCAACGCTGATGCTTGGTTGTGATCTGAAATGAAAACGAGACACAAACTAATTAATACACTCTCCAGGAAAATTATCACAAAGAGAGAGAGCTCTCTACCAATGATACTTTTATTTAACACATTGAACAACTGAGCAATATGACTATCAGTGGCGCAGCGTGGAATTTGGCAACGTTGTACTTTCTCCATTTAAACCCATTAAAAGTATCGATCAACCAGATGTTCGGTGAACACCCTCGAATTCAACCTTTTATATGGGTTTAAATAGACAAAATACAATGTTGCCAAATTCCATGCTACACCACTGATGATATGACGTATAGTAAATGACGTAAATTTCATTGCACTGAACTGGACAGATGAGAAACTCTACCAGAGGAAGCTTTCTGGAAAATTCAAGAGTAACGTCAACCTGAATTTTAAACTCCTAAAAAGTCCATAGTTTCCAACAAGTTTTAGCAGTCACTCATAGTGAAATTGAGCACTTCAGTAGAGGGGCGGTCTTGGAAAAGTAGCGTAACTTTTTCCTGGAGCTTCATGCTCCTTAGGCCCCAGAAAATATTGGGGGAAAAAATAAAAGACAACAAATTATACTTTCAAAAGCTTCTTAAAATTAGTTTTGCTACAGGACAACCACAAGTTTTTTTAAAATTGCAATAAAGAGAAATTAAGAATATTTTTCACAAAACTTTTTTTAAATATGTTTTGAAAATATTTTTAACTTCTTTTTGTGCTGATACCACAGAATACTACAATTTGCCATTCTGATTGTATTATTCTGTGCTGAAATGGTCTGCTTATAGCTGACATTAATAATTTTTTTTTAAAACATGCAGTGGTGCCGCGTGCTATCTGACAACGCTGCACTCTGTCCATTCAAACTCATGTAAAACATCGAGCTAATGGGAGTGCACTTCACACTGCCTAGAATCGATATTTTGTATGGGTTTAAATGGGAAAAAAGCAACATTGCCAGATTGCACGCGACGCCACTAAAAACATATCAACTCTTTTCTGACGTTAGCATTTTTCATGGTTAAACTAAACTACATTTATTTGACTAATTTTTCTTTTTAGTATTACATATATCCCACTCAATATATTGAAAAATGTCATCCAAGTAAGTAAATGAGAACGAGTTCACTTGAAAAATGAGAACAAGAAAAAACAAGAAAAATTAAAAATTGACATATTTTAAAAATAACCTATTTTCAATTGAGCAATCTCATTAAAACACATCTGAAGTCCAATTTTATTTATACTAATTAACTTCAGTAGCGTAGCTAGAAATCATTCTATCTCTCTTTTTACTCATCCGAATGTACAGGTAGAAAAAGGATAGGAAGAGGGGATTGATCCCCCTTTTCTATCCTACACATTTTAATGGACAAAGTGAGAGAAAGGTAATTTCTAGTTACGCCACTGATTGACTTTGAGAGTGTACATCACTTTTAAGTAGAAGCTGCATCTGTTCAAGTACTGATCAAACTCATTCTGCGGCTTTTTGATCCTATTTTCCTTGTGTCAGTTTGCCTTGTTTTTTTTTTAATTTACTATTTATTATTTTTTTATGATTGTCTTCTCAATAAAAAATATTTTGAACATCCGACGTTTTCAAATGAGCCCCTTCAATTGCACCCTTATATCAAAGTTTTCTGAAATTTCTTCAAGATTGATTTAAAAATGATTTAATCAATGATTTAATAATGAATACCTTGGAGAAACGGCTTCCGACGGTTGAACCGTATACGTGCTTACAGGAAACAGTTTCCTCATCTGGCTATTTATTTGATTATTCCTTTGAACGTTTGACTGCCACGCAGCATTCGCTTGCCCCAAATACAAAACCGATTCTGAATGATGACGCTGTGGTGTTTGGACTTTGGCGCTGTGTGCTATCAGCTGATGGTGCGTTCCGCAAGTGGACCCACTCACAGAGACGTCGCTCATAGATCCATGCCACTTTAGGGTTTCACTTGATGATCCAGAACTAGCACTAGAGTCCCTCCCCGCTCTTATTTCGTTCATACCAACAACAGCCTCGTTGTCACATCTTAGCCTGGAATGAGAAAATAGCGAACATGAAGAAAGCAATAATGGGTCTCTTGCTAACTTTTGCTGCATGCGACTGGATATTTAAGTCTTTCATTCTTTCTTAAAATTAAGATGAGGACATTTGGAAATTACTAAATTCACTCACAGACTTACAAAATGACTTTATAGTTTAAGGCATAATGGCTGAGCAACGCAGGTACCACGGGGTGTTTCTATTTAAATTGAGACTTTTCTCAGCGTGTTTCAATAGAGATAGAGACAAATTAGATAGGAATCTTCCATGACAACTGCACAGTTCCGCCATTAAAGAGTAAAGATGACGCTACGCAGGTAGCATGGGAGATTCCTTTGTAATTTGTCTTTCTCTTGATAGATACACACAGAGAAAGTCTTAAATTAGATAGAAATCTCCCATGGTACCTTTATAGCTCTGCAACTACGCCTAAAACAATGAAGTCATTTTTTGTGAGTTTGTGAGTAAATTTTGTAAATTTTTAGAACAATACTTGTTGGTGTTAGGTTCAGTTTTTACCAATACCGTTTTAAAATTGACTCAGTCCACAAAAGAGACAATTAGATGACAAAAAAGTTTTAATACTTGACAACAGCTAAAATTAGATTTCCTGACTATTTTTTTCGGTAAGCTTAGAGACCTGGGAGAGACCCCAATGGACCATTTGAAGACCTAGCCAGGAGAACTGCATAAAAGCACATTCATATTTTTGAGTAAACGTGCTTGAAAGTTTCACAAGGGTTTTTAGATACTTCAAAGTAGAAAATAAATAAGACCAAAGTTTGGTTTGATTTATTTCTTATTTTAAAGTATCAAAAAAGCACTTTGAAACTTAATAACGCATTTTTTTCAAAACTGTAAATTTGGTTGTACACCCTGCCACCAGGATTTCTACGCCTATGAGACATAGGTAGGGGCGGACAATGAGTAAAAAACTAGGGTCTCTACAGTGTAGAGTCTACACACAAAACTAGGTTTTTTTGAAACGATTAGACCTCAATCCGCATAGCTGGAATGCATTCTGCAGTAAATTGACCAGCCAAGTTTGGATTCAGCCGTGGTTTTGGTCAAAATATCTTAGTTTTTTCACAATTTTAACTTCATCGCAGAAAATGCAATAAAGGAGAATTTGCGTAAAATTAGGCCAAGTAATTAGAAAATTATGTTATTTCTGAAATCAGCATCCCAAATTCCAGGGATAAGTTCAATGTATAAGAAATTAATGAAGAATCATTGAAATATAATATAACTCATTGTTAGTTTAAAAAAACACTGATGTTTGGTCCTTGTTGCGAACACTCACGTCACAAAAGAGACCTACTTTTCTACCGGCAAGGTCTTCTAATTGTTGTACCTCTGGGCACTAATCTGAGAAACAAAAGGGGAAAAAATTCTCTGAAAAACAAAGGACGTAGTAAAATTCCCACCTATCGAGAAATGGAGTAGTAGTTGAATCTGTGCTTGAAACGTAGCTGTGATATCCTTCCGATTGAGCATAAGACGGTTGATGAACATGGACGGGTCTACCATCGCAGTCCCTCGTATACTGTTCGAGCTCAGCTCGAGTGAGATGACTCTGACTGATGTCAACATCCTCGTAGCAACTCGAGTAATCACTTTCAACCTAGAAAAATGAATACACAAAGGTTAAAGGTCAGCATATGCTTTAAATTGCAAACATTCTGAAATTATAAGCTTTTGGGAGAGAAAATAAGTAAACAACAGTGAAGTGGTGTGCAAATTTGGTAACGTTGCAGTTCGTCCATTTTAACCCATGAACAAGATCAAAGTATTGGGTTTTCGGTGAACACCTTTGCATTTGACCTCTTACAAGGATTTAAATGGACAACATACAACGGTGGTAAACTGCACGCAATGCCACTCGTAAAAAGGGAATAGAACAAAAGGAAAGCGTTTAAGTTATTCACTTCACCTTGCTGGATGGATACAAACAGAACAGGTGTATGGTTCTTGATTAAAAAAAAAAAAAAAAAAAAAGGTCCATGACTAAGCAGGCAAAGTTATTAAAAAATTATAGCACCCCCCCCCCCTCCCCTGCCCGACAACATTTTCGTTTATTATAAAACTGTTCACTAACTCCATTAATTGATTTACAATGGAAAGTAAACAGTGTGTTTGCTAGCACTTGATTCAAACGAATCTGCGCATCTACAATCAGGGATGCGGAGCGGAGCCCTTTTTAGCTCCGGAGCCGGTGGCTCCGAGGCTCCGGCTCCGGAGCGGAGCCGATGTGCTTGGCTCCAAAGTGGAGCCGGCTCCGGCTCCATTGTACTGCTCCGGGCTCCGAGCTCCGGAGCGGAGCCGATGCGCTTTGCTCCAAAATGGAGCCGGCTCCGGCTCCATTTACTGCTCCGGGCTCCGAGCTCCGGAGCGGAGCCGATGGACTCGGCTCCAAAAAGGAGCCAGCTCCGGCTCCATTTTACTGCTCCGGGCTCCGAGCTCCGGAGCGGAGCCGATGCGCTTAGCTCCAAAAAGGAGCCGGCTCCGGCTCCATTTACTGCTCCAGGCTCCGGGCTCCGGAGCGGAGCCGCTGTACCTTGCTCCAAAGTGGAGCCTGCTCCGGCCAAATGGATGGCTCCGGGCTCCGCTCCGGAGCCGGAGCCCGGAGTCACCAGCTCCGGAGCCAGAAAAGTGCTCCGATCCATTTTTTTTTTTTTTTTTTTTTTTTTTTTTTTTTTGGTGAAGCAGCTTGAATCGAATTAATCCACATAAGTTAAGGAACTGGAACGAGGTGAATTGGCCACAAGAATGGTCGTATAAAAGAATTAGTTAGAGGTGATACTCTCAACATGGCGAATGTTTCGCACTCATCCAACCCGATATATTGCATTGTATTCTTCTATAGGTATTTCTGTTGATTGACAATTTTTTTTTTTTTTTTTTTTTTTTTTTTTTTTTAAATTTCCGCCGAAGAGTCAGTAATACCCCCCCCCCCCCCCCCACCCGATCTGACACAAAAAGTATGTGTCCAAACGAAACATGAGATGAGAATGGCTCGAATTTTGTTTCCAATTTTTCATGCACCTAACAAGGGGAAGGCAAAGGTGGGCCCGCTCCAAATGGAACGGGACTTGCGCGAAAACATAGTCCTTGGGGTCCTAATGAAGGGACTTACAGCACTTTTTGTGAATGGGCCCCTGAATTTGCAAAATTTTGATTTTAAAATGAGCCCCAGGGACGGCGGATAGTTATATAGCCGAGAATCAGACGCACCCTCTCAATCGAAGTCGTGGCGCAACGACAGCGTAGTGGACTCCGGTTTGCATGGTCCCGAGTTCGATTCATGCTGGCGGCATTAAATTTTTTCACGACAGTTGTGCTCATATTTCTTTCTTGTCACTTGTTTGCATTTTAGTTATGTTTTGCTTTTTGTTTTGTTTTGTTTTTGTTTTTCTTTTTTTTAAGACCGTTTGAATCGAATTATTCCACCTCTTTCCATCCTGCATGCATCAGGTACTACACTGTGCTTTCATATAAAAGTTAAGAAAATATTGGAAAAGAAGAACAACAGCACTTGAAAAAACAGACGAAAAAAAAAGTTTCGTTGATCAATTTCCATTCGTCTTTTTGATTTTCTACTATTTTCTTAACTTTTACATACAAGCACAGTGAAGTAGGTAACTGCGTATACAGCACGAAAAGATGTGGATTAATTCGATTCAAACAGTATTAAAAACAAAAACAAAAACAAAAACAAAACAAGACCAAAACAAAACCAAATAGCAAACAAGCAACAAGAAAGAAACATAAAAACAAGGCAAAGAAAGATGAGCACAACTGTCGTGAAAAAATATAATGCCGCCAGCATGAATCGAACTCGGGACCATGCAAACCGGAGTCCACTACGCTGTCGTTGCGCCACGACTTCGAATGAGAGGGTGCGTCTGATTCTCGGCTACATAACTATCCGCCGTCCCTGGGGCTCATTTTAAAATCAAAATTTTGCAAATTCAGGGGTCCATTCACAAAAAGTGCTGTAAGTCCCTTCATTAGGACCCCAAGGACTATGTTTTCGCGCAAGTCCCGTTCCATTTGGAGCGGGCCCACCTTTGCCTTCCCCTTGTAAGTCTCACAACTTTTCGTGAAACTTGCGTCGGGATCGCATTCTTTACGCACGGAATTAAAGGACAAGTGACGAGGTAAACATTTTGGTCATTCACAGTT
>VMOF01000013.1:36339998-36376871 GCA_011764245.1 Trialeurodes vaporariorum | reverse complement strand
AAAAAAAAAAAAATGGATCGGAGCACTTTTCTGGCTCCGGAGCTGGTGACTCCGGGCTCCGGCTCCGGAGCGGAGCCCGGAGCCATCCATTTGGCCGGAGCAGGCTCCACTTTGGAGCAAGGTACAGCGGCTCCGCTCCGGAGCCCGGAGCCTGGAGCAGTAAATGGAGCCGGAGCCGGCTCCTTTTTGGAGCTAAGCGCATCGGCTCCGCTCCGGAGCTCGGAGCCCGGAGCAGTAAAATGGAGCCGGAGCTGGCTCCTTTTTGGAGCCGAGTCCATCGGCTCCGCTCCGGAGCTCGGAGCCCGGAGCAGTAAATGGAGCCGGAGCCGGCTCCATTTTGGAGCAAAGCGCATCGGCTCCGCTCCGGAGCTCGGAGCCCGGAGCAGTACAATGGAGCCGGAGCCGGCTCCACTTTGGAGCCAAGCATGTCGGCTCCGCTCCGGAGCCGGAGCCCCGGAGCAAGTATTCGTACCGGAGCTGGCTCCAGTTCGGAGCCGGAGTTTGGAGGTGGCTCCGCGTCCCTGTCTACAATAAACAAATAGGGAAAAAAAACGCCTTCATTTCAGAGGTATGCAAGAAGCATAACTGAACTGCAGGAATAGTTGCTTGAGAGAGAGACGGACAAAATGAAGGAGCGCTCTTGATCGCAGACGACTGTCTCTCTGTCTGTGTGTTTTCAATTTTTGCTATACAAGACTGCAAAAGTTTTGAGCTTTTAGTAAACACAATGATATTATTAAAGGTGATTTAGCCTACGGCTCATATTTGGTTACCAAAAAGGTAATTTCTACCCGCTGTGTGACGCTAAACAGTAGTTTAAAAGAAGGAGAAGGAGAGAGAGAGGGAGAGAGAGAAAGAGAAACAGAAGGAGGAGAAGAAGAAGGAAAAGGAGAATAAGATGAAGGAAAAGGAGAATAAGATGAAGGAAAAGGAGAATCAGAAGAAGGAAAAAGTGAAGGAGAAGAAAGAGAAGAAGAAGAAGGAGAAGAAGGAGAAGGAAAAGAATAGAGAAGTAGAAAGAGAATAAGTAGAAGAAGGAGAAGGAAGAAAGAGAAGAAGAAGGAGGAGGAGGAGGAGAGTAAGAAGAAGAAGGAGAATAAGAAGAAGGAAAAGGAGAGTAAGAAGAAGAGGGAAAATAAAAATAAGGAGAGTAAGAAGAAGAATAAGAAGAAGGAGAAGGAGGAGGAAAAGGAAAAGGAGAAGAAGAGGGAGGAGAGTAAGAAGAAGGAGGAGAATAACAAGAAGTAAAAGGAAAAGGAGAGTAAGAAGAAGGAGAAGAAGAGAGAAGGAGAAAGAGAAGAAGGAGAAGAAGAAGGATGAGTAGAAGGAGGAGAGTAAGAAGAAGAAGGAGAATGAAAAAGAAAAGAAGAGAGAATGAGAAAGAGAAAAAGTAGAAGGAGAAGAAGAAAAAGGAGGAGAGTAAGAAGAAGGAGAAGGAGGAGAGTAAGAAGAAGGAGAAGGAGGAGAGTAAGAAGAAGGAGAAGGAGGAGAGTAAGAAGAAGGAGAAGGAGGAGAGTAAGAAGAAGGAGAAGGAGGAGAGTAAGAAGAAGGAGAAGGAGGAGAGTAAGAAGAAGGAGAAGGAGGAGAGTAAGAAGAAGGAGAAGGAAGAGAGTAAGAAGAAGGAGAACAGTGAGAAGAAGGAGAAGAGTAAGAAGAAAAAGGAGAAGAAGGAGAATGAAAAAGAAAAGAGGAGAGAAGGAGAAAGAGAAGAAGTAGAAGAAGGAGAAGAAGAAGGAGGAGGAGGAGGAGAGTAAGAAGAAGAAGGAGAGTAATAATAAGAAGAAGGAAAATAAAAAGAAGGAGAGTAAGAAGAAGAAGGAGAATAAGAAGACGGAAAAGGAAAAGGAGAGTAAGAAGGAAAAGGAGAATGAAAAAGAAAAAGATAAGAAGAGAGAAGGAGAAAGAGAAGAAGTAGAAGGAGGAGGAGAAGAAGGAGGAGGAGAGTAGGAAGAAGAAGAAGAAGAAGAAGAAGAAGAAGAAGAAGAAGAAGAAGAAGAAGAAGTAGAATGAGAAGTAGGGAGAGAGATTGAGAGAGGAGATGGAGGAGAAAGAAGCAGAGGGAGAAGGAGAAGAAGAATATCTCACCTGTGAATGCTGCGACTCTTGGTAGGTGCGAGCGTATTCCTCTAGATCGGCCTTGGTGAGCTGAGGTTCGGCCAAGAGCGAGATATCCCTCTCGGGTGGCGAGGGGACCGAATAGTCGTCTGTTCCCAGCGGTTTCCCGTCCCTGTCGACCGGGGGAAGGAACACTTCGACATTCTTTCTCGATCCAGGAGCTCCTCGCTCGTGAAGACGGGACTCGAAAGTTTCCGGTGAGATTTTCTCGCACCGCTCCATAACTGTTTTCAACTGAAACAATAAATAAATGAGTCAGTAAATAAGTAAACAAATAAAAAAACAAATATTTAATGAATAAATACATAAATATGTAATTACAAAAGTATGTTGCAAGTTTGCAAAGCAATGTAAACTATGGCGACGGCGTTATAGATTACGTGAAAATCACATGGAAAGCATCAAAAAGTCTCAAAAATCACTCACGAGCCGACAAAAAAGGCGTTTCAATAGAAATCCAAGATGGCGGTAAAATAAGCAGGCCACAAGGGGGGAGTCCCATCTAATTGCCGCTTGAATATTGAAACCACGTGGAGTAGAACATACGATCGGAAAAGAATATGCATGAGCTTGGTACTTAAAGGGTTGAGGATAAGTACGAATGTCGTTGCGCGCGTCGAGTCTAGAGATCCACGATTCGCGGATCGAAAAGAGCGAGATGCAAGCGGAGATTTCTGAAGTCAGTATGTAGGGAGAGAGAGAGAGAGAGTGAGTGAGTGAGTGAGAGAGAGAGAGAGAGAGAGAGAGAGAGAGAGAGAGAGAGAGAGAGAGAGAGAGAGAGAGAGAGACTTAATGGGTACGAAGGAAATGAATTAAGAGAGAAAACTAAACAAAAGAGTGCGGAAAAAAAGAAAAGAGGAGAAGGAAGAGGAGGAGGGGAGGAGGTGGAGGAGGAAGAGGAGAGGGGGAGGAAAAGAGGAAAATTAGGATCGCGGGGAAAGGAGGATCGCGACCAAATAAAATGCGTGTGGTGATGAGTGATGAGTTGACCATTGATCTATGATTATTGCCCGAAAGGAGTGAGTGGGCGGAGGAGTGGGAGGGGGTATGGATGGAGGGAAGATTAGGGGTGGGTGAACCTTCGTTGGAAGAAGCGGGGGGGGGGGGGTATTCATTTGAATTGCTCGATGGCCGTGACACCGGGTTAAAGGAAGAGGAAGAACGCGCAACGTAGCCGGCACGCCGTGTTGCCAGATTTGAGGTTAAAAGCAGCCGTACGTTAAAAAGTAAGCATCAAAAAGACATAATGTGTCCGCGACAACCACCATCCATCAGTGTTAATTTGACTAATATTCAGTGTTTTAGAATAATTCTACGCCTACAATTTCACTTCATCATCGCTATCATATGCATTTTGAGACGCTGATTTCAAAAATGCCATCAGTTTTCATTAAATTGACCTAGATTTTACGTAAATTCGAAATCACGTCTTCTTCGCAAAAAATTCGAGATTCTGGAAAAATTGTGAGTTTTGAGTAAAAACCAAGGCCGAATTTGGAATCAGCGGATCAAAATGCATGGGAAATCTCGCGTCGCGAAAGGGGTGAGAAAGAGGTATCTTATGGTGAGATAATCTGGTTTTACGTTGATGGCAGCCGGACGCACTATGTCGTTTTAAGGCGTAAAAATCTACATAGTACATTGATTTTTTATAGAAAATGTACTTTGACTTTCAAAGAAAGTACCCTGGTCGAATTTCTTATCGGTAAAAGTCCCCGGGGTTTTCAATAGAATTTTAGATTTTTCGTGACATATATATACTCTGAAAGGGGCATTCAGATTAGTCTTCAGTGGCGACTCGTGCAATCTGGCAATCGTGCAATTTTGCCATTTAAACGTATGCAAAAAGATCGATACTAGGTGAGGCGCTGCGCCTCACCAAGTAATCGATTGTTTTACACAGTTTTAAATGGAGGAAATCCATTGTTGCCACATTGCACGAGCCGCCGCTGTTAGTCTTTATAAACACTTGAAAGCCGCAAAATTGTTTAATGGTTACCGAGATTTAAAAGCGTAAAAATTTCGACCAGGAAACTTTCTTTTGAAAGTCATAGTATATTATACAACCTAAGGCTTCCGTACATCAGGCAACACTGTCAACATGGCATGCGGCAAAGATGCAAATATGGCGGAGCTATGCACGTGTCATAGGAGATTCCTGTATAATTTTTCACTCTCTCCAGAGAGACGGAGACAGAGAATATAGCCTCAAATGGGGCTCTTGCAAACTTTTGCTATACAGGGGATTGAAGAGTTGATTCTTGCATAAAAACCTGTAAAAATGACGATGAGTACACTAAAAAATCACGCAGTTCACTCTCAGAATCGGGTTTCATGGCGGAGAGGCGCAGGTATCATGGGAGATTCCTATCTAAATTGAGACATATCTCTCTTTCCGTAGAGAAAGTTACATAATAGACAGGAATCTCCCATGATAGCTGCGTCGAACCGCCATTACGATCGTGCCGTTATAGCAGTTATGTGAGTTTATTACTGAATTTTAGACTTTCTTAGAGTCATTTTCGTGATTTTTGCTGGTCGTAACATAAGATTGGAATATTTATTTGCTTATAGCAAAAGTTTGCAAGAACCCCATTAGACAGGAATCTCCGATGGTACCTGCGACCTGCGTAGTTTCGCCATTATGCCGTGAACTTCAAAATCATTTTGTGAGTCCCCACTATACGGGCATTGAGCGAGAGCAAAAACTTGGCAACATCGTGGGGCATAGCCTCCGGGTCGGAGGCTACTATACCTTGCTTTGCCAACGTTCTTTGGCGCGGTTCGGGCGACTTCGGGAACAGCGCAAATGCACCACAGCCAACTCATGCAGACAAAACTTCACATTTTACATTTTTTTTTTTTCAAAGGAACAGAACAGACAATAAAGATTTTTCCCTAACTATTTGGCAACCTTGTGCAAATGTCTCCTTTACGATGCACATTGGATAGTGAGCAGTATGCCTTACAGAGCAAAGAGCAACGCTGCCAGATCTCGGGCTAAAATCCATAGATTTACTGCAGAAAGGGGTCAAGTCCACAAGTTGAAACAGCTGCAAGCTGCTATATAACCGATGCAGTAGCGTCGCGTTGCGTGCAGTGGCGAAGCGTGACCTTTGGCAACAATGTATTTTTTTTTCATTTAAATTCACCAAAAAAAGTCGAACTCTCCAATCATCGGCGATGACCAGGAATTTCGACCTTTCTAATGTGTTTAAATGGAGGAAAAAAGAACGTTGCCAATTCGCATGCCTCGACACTGGTTGCGTGCGATCTGGCAAAATTGCATTTCGTCCATTTGAAACCTATGGCAAAATTTTGAATTGCAGGGAGTGCATTCGGTGATGCAATCTCTCATAATCGATATTTTACTCGAGTTCGAATGGACGAAACGCAGCGTTGCTTGATGGCACGCGACGTCACTGAACCTTAGTCTAAGTGCAGGGGATGCACACTGCACAGTGCACTCCCTCAAATCGATATTTTACCTGAGTTTAAATGAGCAAAATGCAGCGTTGCCCGATTCTGAAATAATTTATTCACATTTATTCGATTAATTCAAAGGGGAAAAGTACGGACTGAGGTCCTCCGTAGTCCGTAACCATGGCAACAATGGTGCTGTGTGTTCCGTCGCGTTGTCCGCAACAGAACTGGGACCGCGGAACGCGGACCGTGGAGGAACTTGCGAAGTTGCGAACCGGACTGGTCATTACCACACCGTGGATAGAAGGATGTAAGTTTCTGGCCATCGTTTCGAATACTTAAAAAATTAAGATTTATAAAAAGTAGCGAATCAGGCACCCTGCAGCTTTTATGTGTCGTCTACGTCAAGCATTCTGGAGGTAAACGCTGGGTTCGTAGAGCCCTAGTAAAAATGTTTAAAGAAATTTCATGACCGAATTTTTGTGGGACATAATCTTCACCGTAATATCATACGGGACTTCATAAAATTATACAGGGTTCCGTAAAGATTTACCTAAAGAATACTAAATAAATAATAAATGGGAATATAAAAAAAAATAAAAAAATAATAAATGGGAGTTATACCCCACAGAATTTAGATCCTGGAACTTTGTGGAGCACTTTTACCAGGGAGAGGTAGTTGAGAGAAAAAAAGTCTAGAATCTAGAATACTCATCGTCATTATCGCTGGATTTAAATTTAAAAAAAAAAAAAAAAAAAAAAAAAAAAAAACTAATCGCTTGTGACAACAGTCAGCAAGAGACCAATTCTTAACTATGTATCTTAAAATAAGTCGAATTGTATAGTTTTTGCGCAAAAATAAACAAAACTTAGACATTTTGGAATTGAAATAATATTGAAACAATTACAACAGAAAAAGTGAAAAATTCTCAAATTCGCAAAAAACCATGTTTGTACCCACAGTGCGCCACCGCGCCGGTCGGTCATTGGCGCAGACCGGGACCTCTTGACGTGGCGCGCTTGGAAACCGGGATAACCCCGCATTCACCATTGCCATGTTTGTCCATTTATATCTTAGGACGAAAAGGAAAATGAAAATCATGTGAAAGTACCGCAGAGGGAAAAAAAGACAATGAGAAAAATTTCCATCGCAGTTACCACCGAGTGGAAACAGTAATGAGAGAAGAGCATCTTGGTCCTTTCAATACCACGTCTGCGTTTTCGCAACTTGATCTCTCATCAAGCGCCTTCAATTAACCGTACAGGCAAAATGAAGACTGCAGAGTAGAACTATTTAACTACCCACTAAATTTAAGCAAGTCTTAGCTTTAAATGCCTATATAGTAACCTGAACCTGATAGTAAAAGGGTTGATGGTTACCAGATGGACATTAAAATGTTTCCTCACAGTACTTTCTGGCGTTTGGAAAGACCACGCTTGTTTCGAGTAAGGAAAATTATCTTGATCATTAACAGAATTCTTTTTATAAATACCAGAAAGTAGTTATGTCACTGAGGACCAATCCATAAATAGGTCTGTTGCTTACTTTTGCCACAGCAATATGACACATTGATTCTAACGTAAAATTCGGCGAAAATAACGATGCGCACATTAAAAAATTCAAAATTCACTAATTTACTCATGGAAATCACTTCCATTTCAAACGAACCCACGCTACATTAGACACTATTGTCATCGGCATACAACTACGTAGACGGCGAACCACTGCATTTACGTTTACATCAACCTAACTTACAAACATTTAAATATTCCGTTTAGATGCGAACATTTCTTGTATTATTTTACAATATTTGATAAGCCAGCGGCCCGATCATTTACTTTATCGTTAAACCGATCGTTGAAACTGTCTACGAGTGATGCTATTGGTCGAAAAACGTAAAACTTGGCTGTTGCTATGGTAACCATCGTTAAGAGTCTCGTTTTATAAAGGCTATTTATGAGTAACCTTTAAAACACGGACACTATAAAGATGGTTACTATAGCAACGGCAAAGTTTTACAATACTCGACCAATAGAATCACTCATACACAGTCTTAACGATCGGTTTAACGATAAAGTAAATGATCGGCCCGCAGAAAAGACCAGACAGCAAAATGCAGTCGATAATTCATGTATTTAGAGAGAAATCCAATAATTTTGAAGCTACGATTTTGTTTACATAAGCAAGGTGGTTTCGTCTATGCAGTAGTATACCGGCGCAAACAGTGTCTATAGTGTAGGGCGAGCTGTATGAAATTGAAGTGATTTCTTTGGTTAATGTGTGGTTTTCTAAACGTTTTTAATGTGAGCATCGTTACATGTGCGCCGGCTTTTTCGTAAAAATCCAGGTTCTACATTGTTGTAGCAAAAGTACTATCGACGAATTAAAGATTGTCGCGATATTTTTACACATTTTCAGTAATGGGTGTGAGTGCGGGACTGCGATCTGCATCGGCTTTCCCGCCCCTTCTACACTATGGCCTCTCGCCTGCAAGGTGTGAGGAGTATGAAGAGTGGCCGAACCAGAACCTTCAAGGCGAAACTTAATAGCTCGTGAAAATCTCATGACAATCTTTAATTCGTCGATAGTACAACACAGACCCATTCTACTGCGATGTCAACAAACTAAATCTGTCACTCCACGATCGGTCTTAAACTTGAAAGAAATCGAGAGTCGTGAAAAAGAAGGAGTTTCCGTTGCGGATTTCAAACGCGAGCACGTAGCAGGAAATAAGATTGACGCCTGATGGAAATCGATCGCAATTACTGTTGAAGTTGAATGATGCTCAGGCTGTACTTAACTAAGGTATCATTTTGTTGCTTATAATGTCCGAAAAGATCATATGATTGAGACTCTTAAGTATAATTACTGCGCACGCATGTAAACTTGCGTGTTCTTTTTCAAACGACCGGCATATAGTCGGGCCAATTTAAGTTGACACCTGAAGCAGAGAGAAAATGATGAATAAAAACGGAGAAATGCAACAATGCACTGAATGCGGCGCCCCTTGTCAAGACGGAGCTCGCCGTTTGACAAGGGTCAGCTCCACGCTGCGTTGCCACATAGTGCAAACCTGCCTGATTCTTCAGGTGTCAACTTATATTGGCCCGACTATAGTGGCAGCAAACTAGACTCGATAAACGGTCAAGACGTCACCTTCACGTTACACTTAACTTCATCAGCTCATGTGATGGAGGGTCGGGGGTCGCCCGAATGCCAGCCATGCGTGAATCTTACTCACCATAGGCTTTATGTTTTCATTTCTGACACCCTTAAATTAAAAACTGAAACCACATTCATACCATCGATGCTTTAGGTTTTCATTTCTAACACCCTTAAATTAAAAACTGAAACCACATTCATATCATCGATGCTTCAGGTTTTCATTTCCAAGACCCTTAAATTAAAAACTGAAACCACATTCATACCATCGATGCTTTAGGTTTTCATTTCCAACACCCTTAAATTAAAAACTGAAACCACATTCATACCATCGATGCTTTAGGTTTTCATTTCTAACACCCTTAAATTAAAAACTGAAACACCACATTCAAATCATCGATGGTCTGAAAATTGCGAGAGCGCTTTTAGAATTTACAGCTTTTAAGACGGCAATATAATCATGCGACTTACGTGGTGCGTTCAAAAAGTTTCCGGAATGGAGCCGTATTGGGCTGAAAAATGGTCCAAATGAGCTCAACTTTAGCTTGTTTGAAAGCTTATACTCTTATGAGTACACTCGTTTTTAGTTTTCTGAAAAATATTCATTAGTCGCTGAACGGCGGCCATTATACGGAGACGTGTTTTGACCGCGCGTCCATTTTTTTAATTTAACATTTTCTAAATAAGATTCGTGATTTTTATCAATCAAATTTGACTCACCAATCACTCGTTCTCTTTAGGGTGCTTGTCACCTTCAAAGTACTGTCCCTCAGCATTAATGCAGTGATTCCATCTCCGTTGCCACTGCTTGAAAGCATGCTGGAAGTCCTCCTTAGTCAACGACCCGAACACCTTGTCGCACTCCACCTGAATTTCCTCCACACTGTCGAACCGGCGCCCTTTCATCATCAACTTAGTTTTCGGAAACAGGAAAAAATCGCAGGGTCCAAGATCTGGCCAAAAATGGCATGTTGGTACTTCCTCATCCTCCTTATTCGCCAGATCTTGGACCCTGCGATTTTTTCCTGTTTCCGAAAACTAAGTTGAAGATGAAAGGGCGCCGGTTCGACAGTGTGGAGGAAATTCAGGTGGAGTGCGACAAGGTGTTCGGGTCGTTGACTAAGGAGGACTTCCAGCATGCTTTCAAGCAGTGGCAACGGAGATGGAATCACTGCATTAATGCTGAGGGGCAGTACTTTGAAGGTGACAAGCACCCTAAAGAGAACGAGTGATTGGTGAGTCAAATTTGATTGATAAAAATCACGAATCTTTTTTAGAAAATGTGAAATTAAAAAAATGGACGCGCGGTCAAAACACGTCTCCGTATAATGGCCGCCGTTCAGCGACTAATGAATATTTTTCAGAAAACTAAAAACGAATGTACTCATAAGAGTATAAGCTTTCAAACAAGCTAAAGTTGAGCTCATTTGGACCATTTTTCAGCCCAATACGGCTCCATTCTGGAAACTTTTTGAACGCACCACGTAATTGAGGAATTTTGAGGGTTTTTAGTGTGTTCATCGGATTTTTGTGTGTTTTGTTTTCTTGTGTGTTTATCGTTGTTGTTGTTGTTTACTGTTTTTTGTTAAGATCTGCAAGAATTCGTGCTTCAGATATCCATGACGAAAGTTTGCATAACACGCATTGACTCACATTTATTTTTCCTTCGTTTTGTGTTTTTTTTTTTGTTTTTTTTTTTTTTGTTCTTGTTGTTTTCTGTTTTTTGTGTTTTGTTGAAAGTTCCGTCCAAAAATGCGTTTACGGGGGGAAATTACATTGAATCAGAGTTTGTTTGGAACCAGAGGTCCTCGGACGCGGCCATCGATACGATACATCGATATATCGCTCTACTAAAACAATCTATAACCGGCAACCGAGGAGTGCGTCGCGCGTCGGACGTTTCAAGCTGCTACTGTGCGTCTCTTTCCGCCGTCGACGTCAACGATTGGTCCTCCGACGAAGCTGACCCCCCAGCCCCCCCCCCCCCACCGCCCCCTTACTCACCCTCTCACCCGGTAACAGGCGCAACTTCTTCACCGGGGCATTTGACTTCTCGTGGCCTTGATAACGCTTCCCCCTCCCTCCCCCTCTCCCGCACTAGACTCTCTCACTCTTATCCTCCCCGTCGGAACGGAGGCGTAGGAAGGAAGGAGGCCTCAGCTCCTAGAATCGGCGTGTGCAGTGTGCGGGGGAGGGACTCTGAGGGGGGGGAGGACCGAAGACGGGTTGTAAGCGATGCACCTTCCTTGCAAGATGCAATTCTTGCAGAGCCTCAGTAATGGTGCCAAATTTAGCAAAGAATATACACGTTTTACATTGTTTCTTGTGGGAAATTTGTATATTTTACACCAAATTTGGCAGAACTGAGCCTTAGCCTCCGCAATCGACGCTGCCGGACTGCACGGTGCGGCGTGTCTATGGGTTATGGATTGATTAATTAGTGTACCAATTTATTTTAAAGTAATTCACAGAAAAAAAAATAGGAAAAAAACACTTTGGTAACGCTGACAAATCCCTAGTAAAAATGTTCCATGAGCAATTTGACATGGAAATCGATTTCCATTCAAAACACACCGATTTCCATGGAAATATGCGTGGTTTCCATAAAAAAATACTCGGTTTCCATGGAACCCTGGTAAAAATGACAAGTACAACCCTAGTAAAAATGTTCCGTGTACTTTGTTCCAATTTTCCATGTGGACATGGAAATCATTGTCATTTCCGTGTAAATTCACACGGAAATCAACCTAATTTACATGGAAATCAAGGCGATTTCCATGTCCACATGGAAAATTGGAACAGAGTTCATGGAACATTTTTACCACGGAAGTTAGTACAGCCCGTTCACCATTTTTACCAGGGAAATTTGAGCGATTTCCACGTATAATTGGTTATGGAACATTTTTACCAGGGAAACCTTCGGTAGAAAAATGACCCTGAAGGCTTTGAAAGAACCAAGCATACATTTGGTTCACCCAGAAAAATCTCTTTGGTTAGGCATACAAAACCTTTGGCTCGCTTCACTGAAGTTGTTTGCTGGACCACTTTCCTACCATGAAGATTTTGTCAGCGCTACCAAAGCGGTTTTTTTCCCTGTTTTTTTTCTGAGTGCATACATGAAAGCTCTCTTTCCGAATGGGAAGTTTTAAGGTAACATCCTTTGTCTGCTTGAGAAAGTCAAAAATCCGTAACCGTGTAAACGGATAGAAAATGTGCGTGCAGATTAAAATTTCAAATTAAAATTTCAAATTAAAATTTAAAAGTAATGAGGCCTGCAATGGTCCGCAGCTGTTAGATCTTTACCGTCATGGAAGCCGCGCCGGCAAAAAAAATTCCCAGGGAGGCCTCAAAACCGAATTCGGGGGGGGGGACCCCTGAATTTCAGTAATGTTATGCTTTTTATAAGGAAGATTCGCATGAAAATCAGTATAGTTCAAATTCCAGAGGGGTAGGGGGCAACTACCTATTCAGCTCCACCTGCTAGTGCTCAATGCTCATGCTTGCCATGGATTAACGGGTGTTTCGTGAGAAATTCTCCTCCAACACCGCGCGCGCCTCGCAGAGGTTCAAAACATGGCTTTTCCGGTCATGAAAACTTGAAACTTAGCTGTTGTATTTATTTTTTCGTTTTTTTGGAAAAAAAAATTCAGAAATGTCTCAGCTTTGCTATTTTCTTTTAAAAATCATGTGAGAAGTCGGACTCATTCAAAGCTTTAAAAATAATAATCAAACTCATTTTTCAGTTACATTATACCATCATAGTTTACGAAGCTTGGTTTTTGCTCACAAAATGATGTTTGAACAGTTCCCATATTGACACCTACTGCGCGCACGTGGTGATTCCTCTCAACTCTCGTAATTTATAGTTAGGACTGTTCGGAGAGAGGAATAAGGTGATTTGTTGAACCTTTAAAGTTGATGTAAACTAGGCAACGTTGCACCGGTCTAACCTGCAGAGCTGAAAATAGGGCGCGCATCGCACTGCCTGGTACCCAACGCGACTCAGCTGGACCCGACTCACAGTGGTTCAAACTTTTAAATTTTGAGGACGAATACTTCCATGAACAAAATCAATATTGACGAACAATTTTAAAATATAATTAATATTACATAGTGAAAGTATCGATTAGACAGCCTAAAAAGAAGGTAGGTTTTGTGGTTTTTGCAAGGAGATATCCAAACCCAAAACCGTAATAGATGCAAAAAACCCAAAGACTTTTCTTATCCGGAAAATCCGTGTTTCGGTCCAATGCGCGGCCCGGTCGATGCACGGTGCGTCCGTTCGCGGCCTTTACCTCTCGCGCAAATCGAGGATCGGTGCAACAGGCGGATCCAGGAATTTATCTTCCTCTCTCTTTCGCTTATAAGAATGCGTGTGTTAGAAAGGGACAGACCGAGGGCAGTCACGTGATTTTAACCCGCTCTTCTTTCTTTTTCTAACACATTCGGTCCATTGGGCAGAGAGAGAGAGAGAGAGAGAGAGAGAGAGAGAGAGAGAGAGAGAGAGAGAGAGAGAGAGAGAGAGAGAGAGAGAGATAGAGAGAGAGAGATAGAGAGATAGAGAGAGAGAGAGAGAGAGAGAGAGAGAGAGAGAGAGAGAGAGAGAGAGAGAGAGAGAGAGAGAGAGAGAGAGAGAGAGGGAGGGAGGGAGGGAGGGAGAGGCAGGGATAGAGGGGAGGGAGAGAGAGTGGAGAGGTAGAGAGAACGAATATATTGGATACGCCAGTGGATCGGTGGAACTTGCGAGTGAGTTACGAATTACGAATAAAGAGAGCGGTATCGTGGTCGGAGGGAAGCGGAATAAGTCGAAAATATAGGAAGAGCTAAGCAGCTTGGGGGGGGGGGGGTAAAATTAGGCGGAAATCAAATCTGGAACCTCTTACTGACTTGACTCTTGACTTGATTAAACCTATACAGGCACTACACCCTCGTTTACTTCAATCTGATTCACACAAGTTCAGTTCACTAAAATTGATGATTTTAATGGAACCCTTAAATAGTGATATATGTTGTTGCTAAAGAACGTACTTGTGGGTGTATTTAAATTAATGAAGTAGGCAATACACAAGCGGATTCAGGACTTTGTCTTTGTCTCTCTCCGGCCATTTGAGCACAACTGTTAGAAGAGAATAGCAGAGGGGCTATCACGTGACTGTAGCCCCTATCTCTGTCCTTTTTTAACACATGTGTCAAAATTGGAAGAGAGGGAGACAGACAAATTCATGTATCCGCCCACGCCCATGATGCAATAAAAAGTAACTCGGTGTAAGAATGGCATAGTGGATACTGGTAGCGACATAAGTACACTTTCCTGAACCAGCGTTAAAGTCTCCAGAATCTGAAGACGACTTCAATAAAAAGTAGGATATTCAATCGTAGCGATTAGTCAACTATGATTGTTAGCCATTTGAACTCGTGTAAAAAATCGACTTGTGGAGGGTCTGCGAGATTGCCTCCCCCAGAATCAATTCTTTTTAAGCTACAAGTTCAAGAAAAAATCGATCAATATAATATAGGTTTACGATGAATATTCAGCGTTACGTACCCATTTTTGTCACCAGAGCGTGACCTATTAAAAGGTCCATTTAAAGTCATGAAAAAAGTCGAACGTTCGGGATGCAAAGTGCCCTCCCTGGAATCGATACATTACACGGGTTTAAATGAACTGAATGCACCGTTGCCAGATTTCACGCGCCGCGCAAAGTTATTGCTGCGTCAACCCGCAGAGAGGAGGAATTCTGGATTCAGTGATTAAAAACCACCGCAGTAAAAAAGTTCACAGCGTATACCCATACCCCGTACCCATTGTTGCCTATTAGCCTATTACCAGGCACCAGAAGGAGTCGTCATAGTTGCCTCGCGATCCAGGCCATTGATGCAACAACAGCACTCATCAAATACTTTTACAAATTGAAGAGCTGTTGTTTTTGCACCCAACGCCTCAATTATGATGATTGTGCATGCGCGCTCCTCCACTCAATCGGCGCGACGGACGCGACGCCGCACAATGGGGTGAGTCAATGGAAAAAATCGGACATGACTTTGACGACTTTAAATGCGTATATCTTCGTTAATACGCAACGTAGAAATTTGAAAGTTATTTCATTGGTTTTATTATAAAATTTACTTTAAGAATCACCCCTTACAGTTTATTTTTTGGCAGTAAAAACATTCACATTTGTATTTTTATGGTCATCAATTTCATGTCCGACCAAGCCCGTTGATTCGCTTCACTGTGCGCCAGGCCGATTGAAGAATCAACACTCACACAGAGATAGGCGATGGTCACCGAGACTACGCAGTGGGGTTAGAATAGAGGGGTCAAGGGGGGTTAAAGGACTAAAGGTGGGGGGGGGGGTACGGGACTTGGGGACTTGGGACGGTGGAAATTGTGTCGAGTAAAAGAGCAAACGAGTATAAACGAGGCTGAGAACGAACTAACCACTCACAGGCGCGGTGTTGACAGACCGCTCCGGGAAATGGGTCTGTTGCACACTTCGGCTACAGCGTTTTAAAGTATCAATTCCTAAGTAAAAAGCCGAGAAAATAACAATGGCAGCATCAGAAAACACTAAAATTCAGTATTAAACTCACAAATTGCGAAAAACACTAGACACTATTCACCCCGGTATCTTTCCACCACGTGCACGATATTTCGCGAAATTAGCGCGGCACATTCAAATAATCACGACCAACTGTCATCACAGCTGACTTCATAAACAAATAAACAGTAAACACTGACGGCATCTGTTCTAATTCTTACGTGACAAAATCCTCAATTCCTCACATGAAGGTTGTGAAAGGTACGGAGACCTATCATGAAAACTAACCGGATGACCGGATGTCGAAAACTTATCAAAATGAAACAATAACACACAGGAGTTCCAAGCATGATGATCGAAGTTGGAATCATCCTTGGAACTCCTGTGAGTTATTGTTTCATTTTGATAAGTTTTCGACACAAATATCGGTCTCCGTACCTTTCACAACCTTTTGTGAGGAATTGAGGATATTGAAACGTAAGAATTCGAACATATGCCGTCAGTGTATACTGTTTACTTGTTTATGAAGTCAGCTGATGACAGTCGGCCGTGATTATTTGAATATGCCGCGCTAATTTCGCGAAATATCGTGCACGTGGTGGAAAGATACAGGGATGAATAGTGTCCTAGTGTTTTTCGCAATTTGTGAGTTTAATACTGAATTTTAGTGTTTTCTGATGCTGCCATTGTTATTTTCTCGGCTTTTTACATAGGAATTGATGCTTTAAAACGCTGTAGCCGAAGTGTGCAACAGACCCATTACAATAAATGTCTAATTTATAGTCATGTATACGTGTAAAGTGAGTTAAGACAAGGGTAGTCAACATCTGATTGGTCAAAGAGTTTCACGCTCTACGGGTGCCGCCATTGAAAAATGCAGTGGCGTAGCGTGGAGTTTGGCAACGTTGCAGTTCGTCCATTTAACCCTTTCATTCCTGGAGTCCATTCCAATGTACATTTGAATAACATGTAGTCTTATGGAAAACAAAACAAGCAGGGAAGCTCCGATACATTGCATGTATTGGAAAAGCGTGCCTGTGAATTGTAAACATAAAAATCTGCGCATAAGTTGTTTCATTTGGTCTTCTGCTCTGCTGGGTTTTGCAGAAATAAGTTTTGCATAAAGGCTTACGCATACATGGTTTAAATATATTTATTATAATGTAGTTCATGGGAGAAGATTTGTCAATTTATTTATTTATTTATTTATTTATTTATTTATTTATTTATTTATTTATTTATTTATTTATTTATTTATTTATTTATTTATTTATTTATTTATTTATTTATTTATTTATTTATTTATTTATTTTAAGGTACAGGAAGTGCTGTTGGAGCTTTGATTAAGAAAATATGACAATGTATACAGGGTGTAAAAAAAAAGGAGCAGCTCCGAATAACTCGAGTTTGGGTTCGAATTTAATAAAACGCTGAAACACGGGTTCCATTATTTTGAGGGGGACATCTTTTAGGGGGGTTGCCAAATTCCAGGCCCCCCAGGGGGGCGGGTACGGGGGTCACCGCCCCCCTAAATCACATTTCTCAAATGGCGACCCCAAATTTTTATTACATAACTTTGAAGAACATCAAATTCTAAGCATTTTGGCGCAAACCGCAGGTCGATATCGTTTTTCGTGTTCGAGATATCGAAAGTCAAAGTTCGATTTTGACCCATTTTCAAAAATTCATAACTCCCACTAAAAAAGTCGGAATTTAAAAAACTATTAGCTTAAAATGCTCTACAAAACAAGTCCTTTTCGGAAAAAAATACAACTGTCCAGGAAATTTGGATTTTAGGCTCCGAAAAAAATATTCAAAATTTTCGAAAATTTTGAATCGGCGATATTCTTGTAAAACGGCCAGAATCTACAATTTTGGCTTTAAACCTGTTTGCTGAGTCCGAATGAGCGATGCAAAGCGCTTAAAGGCTCAAGAAAGTCTCAAAATCACCTTTAAAATGACCAAACTCAGTATTGAGAACACTGCTAAATTTAGAGTCAAGAAACACCTCTCTCTCGGGCTTTAATGGGGTTTTGGGGACTTTAGAGAGCTTTGCATCACTCATTTGGACTCAGCCGACAGGTTTAAAGCCAAAATTGTCGATTCTGGCCGTTTTACAAGAATATCGCCGATTCAAAATTTTCGAAAATTTTGAATATTTTTTTCGGAGCCTAAAATTCAAATTTCCTGGACAGTTGTATTTTTTTCTGAAAAGGACTTGTTTTGTAGAGCATTTTAAGCTAATAGTTTTTTAAATTCCGACTTTTTTAGTGGGAGTTATGAATTTTTGAAAATGGGTCAAAATCGAACTTTGACTTTCGATATCTCGAACACGAAAAACGATATCGACCTGCGGTTTGCGCCAAAATGCTTAGAATTTGATGTTCTTCAAAGTTATGTAATAAAAATTAGGGGTCGCCATTAGAGAAATGTGATTTAGGGGGGCGGTGACCCCCGTACCTACCCCCCTGGGGGGCCTGGAATTTGGCAACCCCCCTAAAAGATGTCCCCCTCAAAATAATGGAACCCGTGTTTCAGCGTTTTATTAAATTCGAACCCAAACTCGAGTTATTCGGAGCTGCTCCTTTTTTTTTTACACCCTGTATGCATTTGAGACGTATATTTGAAAAAAATATTTTTGAGTTGTTGTTTTTGCAGTGACACATTACAATTGGTTCAGTGTTTTGTTCATTTGTGGATTACAGCTATGTTTGAAATGCATCAGCAATTCTTAAGGAGACATTGTAGTATGTAACTAACATATGAATTGAATAAATAGATTTATAATATACATGAATGATTCAATAATGAAAATTTGGATGAAATCACTGATTATAGAGTATTTGAAGTTTAAATGATTCGATTCTGCGTTGAATGGATGTAAAAGATTCTATTTATAATTTAATTTGACCAAAACTATCAGTAAACCTCAAGTAAACTCGTGGCGGCCAAGGTCCAAAAACTTCTCCAAACCTCTCCCTTTTACTACCTTCCTCTTTCCTACCTCAATCTCCTCTCTTTAAAAACTTTTCTTTCAAAATCAGTTATTTTAACCTTACCTGAGAGATGCATGATTGTGCGTGAGGTCTCTCAGATTCAACTTACAAACTAGCTGATATCAAAGCGACCAAGTCCCCTCCCCTCCCCTCTTCCCACCCTTTCTACTCCTGTGTTTCTTCTAGCCCCCTACCCCTTCTGATTTCAGCCTGAGATTTTATCTCTGATCTTCATTATTCCGAATAATTATTACAGTCTGTTGGCTGCGCTCAACGCAAACCATTGCATAACTCATAAATTGCAGGCGCATGAAAGTGCAAAGGATTTAATGCCCAAAGGCGCTGATATCCGAAGAACCAAGTCTAATTTTTTGTACCTACCGCACCTTTCTTCTGCTTCCTCTTCTACTTCATCCTCTTGCTATAGTTCACCGACCAAAAAGAAAAACAAATTTAAAAAAAAGTCAGAGAAACAACTTGGCGTCGACCCGCGCAAAAGCTAATATGGTATTAGTAAACTCTAAGTTGGCAGGTCAACGCCAAGTTGTTACTCTGACTTTTTTTTAAATTTGTTTTTCTTTTTGGTCGGTGAACTATAGCAAGAGGATGAAGTAGAAGAGGAAGCAGAAGAAAGGTGCGGTAGGTACAAAAAATTAGACTTGGTTCTTCGGATATCAGCGCCTTTGGGCATTAAATCCTTTGCACTTTCATGCGCCTGCAATTTGTGAGTTATGCAATGGTTTGCGTTGAGCGCAGCCAACAGACTGTAATAATTATTCGGAATAATGAAGATCAGAGATAAAATCTCAGGCTGAAATCAGAAGGGGTAGGGGGCTAGAAGAAACACAGGAGTAGAAAGGGTGGGAAGAGGGGAGGGGAGGGGACTTGGTCGCTTTGATATCAGCTAGTTTGTAAGTTGAATCTGAGAGACCTCACGCACAATCATGCATCTCTCAGGTAAGGTTAAAATAACTGATTTTGAAAGAAAAGTTTTTAAAGAGAGGAGATTGAGGTAGGAAAGAGGAAGGTAGTAAAAGGGAGAGGTTTGGAGAAGTTTTTGGACCTTGGCCGCCACGAGTTTACTTGAGGTTTACTGATAGTTTTGGTCAAAGATATCAGGCCGGTTTTGCGATTTATTCCTATGTTAAGGGATTGAGGTTTAGGTGGGTCAGTCATACAGAGATATTTTGACAAAGATGTGTTTCTAAAGCAATGATTATAATAAAGTTGAGTCCATCATAAGGCACATCAATAGAGCAGAATGAAATAGCAAGCGCAATCCCTCCCCCCTCTTTTCATTTTATTTTTCTTATTACAAGCAATAATGTCACTGATGAAAAGCTAAGTCAATTCTACACGAGGAAAAAATTCCCTTTAATAATTTCAAAATACTAAACTGTTTCTGATACTTACTAGTAATAGTTTTGCACTATTAATATTATTAAAGCGACAATATTTGAAATTCAGCAGGTATAGAGCTTAAAGTTTAAATTGTTTTTGGTACCCTGAAAAGATCAAGGATCAGTAATGCGTGTTTTTAAAAAATTTAAAAAAACTCAGCGAGCTGAGAACACGGATGTCTTTACGCCAAGGAATAGAGCTCGAGTCTATGTATTTAATCATTCTTTACTAGTGGTTATAATTGTTATTCGGAAGTCATTGGTGAGCTTAAACCAAAGATTTCAATACGGTCTTCCTCTTGGGTCTCCCAGTTTTAAAGACACACTCAAGTAAAATTGCAAAATAACGTTTGAGTTGTGACGGTATAGCTCATCAGGTTTTACAAGAAATGGTTTGTGCAACAAGAACAGTAAAAATC
This sequence comes from Trialeurodes vaporariorum, assembly GCA_011764245.1. Taxonomy (NCBI): domain Eukaryota; kingdom Metazoa; phylum Arthropoda; class Insecta; order Hemiptera; family Aleyrodidae; genus Trialeurodes; species Trialeurodes vaporariorum. The sequence continues at coordinate 36,356,813 of VMOF01000013.1, read as the reverse complement.
TGGCAACACTGTATTCCATCCATTCCAACTAATGTAAAGTACTGACTCGAGGGAGTGCACTGTGCATCCTCAAAAGTTTGACCCTTTACGAGGGTTTAAATGGATGTATTACGTTGTTGCCAAAGTGCACGCAACAGCTCTGGTTCCTAACATATACAGTATCTCCCATCAGAGTGCTTCCAAAATTCTAATCTTCTACAAAAAATTATCACAGGTCTTGACTAACACCATCACAAGAGCTCACATATTATGAGAGAGGTGTTCTGGAAAGTAGCAATGTGGCAATAAGTAGCCTGCAAAATTGCTTTAACGGGCATTGTTTTGCAGCTGGTCAGCACATTGGTGGATCCAGCCGTAGCAAACGGGGGGGGGGGGGGGGGGGGTAACCTGAGATTTTCACCCCCCGGAGACCTCCTTTTACTTGGTTTCCTCATTGTTTTCCCCTATTTTTTTGGGCCGAACGAAGGGGGGAATGGCGACCGCCCCCTTCCCCCCCTATATCCGCTAATGCGTCGGAACAGGTTTTGACCCGTTGTCAACAAATAAGTTTGTCTCCGTGTTCTTCAGTATAGCGAGCAACGCTACTTGTCAGAACCCGGTATATACTCAGATAATGTGAGTTCTTCTGTAAGAACTATATAGTATCCTTTATTTGACACTAAGAGAGTTAGAGAAGGGCTGGAGGTGGAAAAGAGACTTACTTGTTTAACACTTGATTGAATTGTAACAGTGAGCAAACTAGCACTTCTTGCAATCTCTTTGAAGGAATTGATGATCAATGTAGAAACAGCAATCTGCTAATAATAGGGATTCTAAGACTAGGAGCTCATTGGAGTTGCCTGATCTCAGAATATACATTGCTAACAAAAGCGACAGATAAAATCATATATAATCGTACGGACAGCATTTGTCAACACTTCTACAAGCGCACAAGCACAGCACAAGACAACAATACCAATTCTTTGAAAATACACTTTGGAAACTTCAGAGGCTTCCAAGAAAGTTACCCGGAGATGGCATGCTTACAAAGAGCGGATTTTTAACAAACATCACTGCACTTTCATTAAAGTATTGAACCACGATTGAACAATAATATTTTTAAATTATGAAACAGAACTGCGTGAATAACCTCAAATGTCAAATTGTGCTGTTGCCCTCTGATCTGCCAAGATTTGCCGAGAAAATAAGAACTAAGGAATAAACTAATCGATCGAAGAGTATTCAAAATAGAAGGAATTTTATGTACAGACAATCTATATAATATAATAATGTTGATTGAAAAGTTGAAAACCACTAATAATAAAACGAACAACAACGAAACAGATCACGAGTTCATTTACTTTATGCGAGTTCACTTCACGAGTCACGACGCGCACATATGCTGCGCAGCTAGAAATTCGTTCTCTCCCAATCGTCCATTCTCTCATTCTCTATCCATCCTGGCACTGAGCCAGCTCCTCGAATCTATCTGGCGAAACGGTTGGCTGTTCGAATGGAAAATGGCGATTTTACGCTAATTTCAATCATAGATATCTCCCTTAATACAATTCGAAATTCAACGAGACCTGGACTATGCCCCTCAGGAAAGCCTAACGAATCTTTCTATGTCAGGTTATATGGGGGTTTCATCTGCCATTATTCCGCAATCTGAGCGCAAAAAACGAGCGGCCGAAACGCAAAAATTCTGAATTTACGCTAATTTCAATCATAGATATCTTCCTTGATATTGCTCAAAATTCAACGAGACCTGGCCTATGCCCTTCAGAAAAGCCTAACGAATCTTTCTATATCAGGTTATATGGGGGTTTCATCTACCGTTATTCCGCTATCTGTGCGCAAAAACGAGGGTGCGAAACGCAAAAGTGAGTCGGCAAGAGGCAAAAAAAACGCGAATAAATCGATGTTTTTTGGAAATATCTCCGTTGTTACTCATCCGATTGAAAATCTAATTAGTGAGCGGCACATGTACACCTCAAGACGAATCAAACAGTACCAGGTGTTATGGGGTTTTAATGGGCGGTTTTCTTGGAATCCTAGGCAACAGATCATATAACGCTTAAATCGACAAAAACGAACTGATCGGTGTATAATAAGTGTCCGCGGACGCCACCTTCTTGCTCGGGGGTTTTGGACTTGGCCTGGTGGCTATCGCCACTTATGATAAAATGAGAAAGAAAAGATAGGTAGGCCATGGTTTTGTTGGTGGAATATGGTGATGAAAGGTAAAAGAAGGTAATTAATAAATGTCTACATATTGATAGAGACGAAATAGAGTCATTCCTTTCAATATCTGAATTTTTAGACACAGTAATGGCCGATTTGGATCTGGAAATTAAACAATTACAATTAATGTCAATAAAAGCAATTCCTGCTATGCTTTCATTAAAGGCTTTACTGTACAGAGAAACCTTATGGTGAATACTCAAGATAAAATTAGGCTGAATCATCTACTTGGAAAAAATGCTATGATTAGCATCCAGTAAAAACATTACAGACGTACATACTAATTGAAGTATTAATAATTTATGCATCAACTTTGACAACTATAATTAGTGTAGTCCCCTACTTCATTGCGATGCGTCCCTTCAAGCAAACAGAGTTGCTTACCAGAGTTGCAGAGTTTCTAGCCTTTCATTCGATGACATTCTATCAATGAGAAGCAAAAAAAGTTACGCATATAAAAGCTTCCACCCCTCCCCCCTCTCCATACATGTGCTTATTTTACAAAATTGGCCGTATAGTGGTACCTTTGATGATTATATTTAATTTTTGGATTCTCTCAAAGAGAGCAAGTATAGTCTGGACTCAGCGCATGAGATTTCAATTATTTTACTCATCGGACAGTGATTAAATACCAGAGGACCTGAATAGAATAAAAGAAGTCTACTACATTTTATATACAAAGTGAGCCAGAGCATCCGTTGCTGGCATTTTTCTCGAAAATTACTGAAACAAATGATTTGAAACAAAACAATCAGACAGAAAATTGACTCCAAATTTTTCATTTCTGATATTTTCATAAGCTCCTGACAACCTCTTAGGGTGTATTCTGGGGGGTTCAAACACCTTTTTCAACTTTTCTCGAAAAAACCCTCAATGCAGATGTAAAAATTAATTTATAATCTAAAAGTAGAGAAAAAAATTCGTTTTATAAGTTTGAAAAATAGGCGCAACGTAGGAATCTGAACAAAAACCTTCTGTGAAGGAAGCTGATTTTATAAGCTTTCAGATGGCGCAAACCGCGATGCCGAAAAACATTTCGTTCAAGAGTTATGACCGCGCAAAGTTTCAAATCTAGGCCAAAAATAGGGTTCCGACTTTCGATTCTACAAAAAAATTTGTTGCTCCACCAATAATCGATGAAATTCATTAAAACTTGGTGGAAGCGGGTTTTTTGGGTCGCTGAATTTATTTTTGACATAAGTTTTTCAAAATTCTCAAATCATATATGGCCGCCATAGTTTTTCGTTCAGATTCCTTCATTGCGCCTATTTTTCAAACTCAAAAAACGGATTTTTGGAAACTTCAAAAGTAAAACAAAATGCAAAAAAAGGGTCAAATATTTTTGAACTAAACACTGTAGCACATCAATCGAAAGATCTTTAAAATACGCATCTTTTGGTGCAAAGTTCTCGTCAATATCTATTTTCGTTCAAAAGTTATGGAGCATTGGAGGTTTTGACTTTGACCCCCTGCACTCCCGCTCCCAGTTGACCAAATTCAAAAAACTGCAGATATTCTGAAAGATGATGCTTAGCTCTATCATCCCTGAAAGTTTCATCCATTTTTGAGGGGGGCACTCCTAATGGTAGCTGGATGGACCCCTTTTCATCAAAACAAATACCATTAATTGAGCCTGTCTCGTCCTCTAAAAAAATAATACAAAACCATAACTTCGCTTACACTTTCGAACAGGCGTTAATGTTGTAACAATTCCCGAAACTAAAAAATTAAAAGAATACTGATCTAATTTGTTTATTTTAATGAGATCCATTTTCAACCCATAAAAGATTGAATGTTAAAAATTGCGCTAAAAAAAAAAAAAAAAAAAAAAAAAAAAAAAAAAAAAAAAAAAAAAATCATTTATCAGCTGATCAAATAAAGGCAAAGAAACGTGACTACTTCATTCCGCGCTGTCTAGCGGGTTCTTCTTGAAGCTTTACTTTTGTGAGAAGATATCCTATAAGAAAAACCATGAACTGTATCGGTTTTATTTCGCGCCTTCTATTCGAAAATATCAGCTGACTCTAGACATTCACAGAGAAAGATTATCAAATTAGTGAACAGGTGAGCCGCAGTGCAGCCAATGCAGCCAAACAATCACCGGCTGCAAAACAATAATAAATAAAAAAAAAAAAAAATCACACAACGACTCGTTATCAGCCGCCCGTACGAAAAAACCCCGAATGTACTTTAAAATCAATTATATATTCAATAAACGTAATAAAATAACCCAAAAACAATGTCCAACATAACAAATTAATCATAAAAACAAACAAAAATTTATTCATCGTAAAACCAACACAGCAGAGTAAAATTACAACAAAGTTGGCAACATAAAACGCAAAATATTACCTCACCGCACTCCACTTACCCCTCAAAAGTGGTGAGTCCGTCGTTTAATTGGAATTATAAAAAAACTAAAGCATTAAAATGAATCCAACTATTTTTGCTGCAAACTTTAGAAGGTACGATTTCATAATTGTACCATTGCAATCCTCAAAACGCAACAGACACGACAGGAAAAAATCACAAAATTCAAAAACAGCCGATTTTCAACTTTAGGCCACTCAGCATAGGAATACACGTGGAAAGCATAGGCTGCCTTATTACATTGTATACATTGTATTATATTGTTAGCAGCAAAACGATCGGAATAAGCGTGCCATGTTCCATGGGCACGCTTAAAAATACAAAATGCGCATCAATTCAGATGAGGAAACAGCGCTGAGATCAATAATGTTAGTCAAAATCCGTTCCTGGAAAAAAAAATTTTCAGGTCTGAAAGGGTTAAACCCATGAAAAAGATCGAAGCGTAAGGTGTTCGGTTAACACCTTTGCATTTCGACCTTTCACAAGGGTTTAAATATGGTGATATACAACGTTGCCAAACAGCACGCTACTCCACTAATTGAATGCGTTTTTGCACCTTTTGTTTACAAACGAAGGGCCCCAACGGTATTTTACGGATGAAAGAGTTCTTTGTCGACGAACTTGTTAATTTTGGTTGTATATAGTGCGTGTTTCTGATAAATTAAACGGATTGTTCTTTCTTGCCTGAGACTTGGAACTTATATACACTGAGAAAAATTTCCGATTGTTTCAATGAATTTTATCCGAAAGGATATTCCCGCGCTTTATTTCCCATAGAAATAATCGGGATGCCCATAGGAATAATAGGAATTCCATGGAGACCAGGGGCGCCATTTGGGGAGGGCAGGGGGGCAGTTGCCCCCCCCCAAAGGGTTTTCAAAGTGGCCGAAAAATCAAGTTAGAGAGATTTTTTTGAAGATGCACAGCAAAAAAAAAAAAAAAGGTCATCCAAACTAAACTTTTGGAGGCCCCCCAAACAAGTCAGAGAGATGGGCAGATTTTTTTAAGATGCACGGCCAAAAAAAAAAAAAAAAGAAAAAGAAAGGTCATCCAAATTTTTGGAGGGCCTTGCCCCCCCCCCCCCCAAGGAAAATCTGAAATGGCGCCCCTGATGGAGACAATCAGAATTCGTGTAGATTCAAGCGCGCCGACTATTACAACGATAGGTCTTATGATTGAAATAAGACGAAACACATCTATGGTTCTATTCTTAAATTTTTAACAGCCACTTTTTCCTCAGTGGTACCATTCGTCAGTTAAAAGAGAATAACCCGTTTAACCCACCAGAAACACACACACACAACAATAACACTTTTTGAATTATGAATTTTTGAGGGCGAACATATCTTCTGTTTTCTTCATGGTTTCTACAAAGGCAACTCGTCAATTGAAACCGCGTCTTCGGAAGAAGGGCTCATAAATATCAGGTGAGCTCTGCCGAGCAAAATAAGCCTTACGCTCTCATTAAAATTCACTCAGATGAGCACACCTACCATTTTAAGGGCCCTTTTTCCGAAGGCGGCTTCAACTACAATCATAGCCGTGGCCAGGTATTCGTATTTTCTCTCTCTTTGTTCATTCAAACGCATGTATTGGAGAAGGATGGAGGGAGGCACCATAAAGTGACTCCAGCCCCTATATCTGTCCTTTTCTAACACACGTGTTTAAATGGGCAAAGAGAGAGGAAGATGAATCCCTTGCTACAGCTATGATTCGTATTTCTCTCTCTTTGTTCATTCAAACGCGTGTATTGGAGGAGGATGGAGGGAGGCACTATAAAGTGACTCCAGCCCCTATATCTGTCCTTTTCTAACACACGTGTTTAAATGGGCAAAGAGAGAGGAAGATGAATCCCTTGCTACAGCTATGATTCGTATTTCTCTCTCTTTGTTCATTCAAACGCGTGTATTGGAGGAGGATGGAGGGAGGCACTATAAAGTGACTCCAGCCCCTATATCTGTCCTTTTCTAACACATGTGTTTAAATGGGCAAAGAGAGAGGAAGATGAATCCCTTGCTACAGCTATGGTTCGTATTTCTCTCTCTTTGTTCATTCAAACGCATGTATTAGAGAAGGATGGAGGGAGGCACCATAAAGTGACTCCAGCCCCTATATCTGTCCTTTTCTAACACACGTGTTTAAATGGGCAAAGAGAAAGGAAGATGAATCCCTTGCTACAGCTATGATTACAATACTCTCGCATCTATTTCTCGCGTTTAACGAAACGTATGTCGTCGGTCGTGCAACAATAAACGATGACAAAATCCTCGGTTAATTTCAAGAGTGATCGTTTGATTGAGTTTCGTACATCCGGGACCCCCCCTCCTCCCCCTTCACTCCCCCCACCATTCCACCTTTCTAGCCTCCCATCCGCCTTCCCATCGATGAAGATAGTGGGAGTGTTTCGGTTGAGTGCAAGACAAGCGAGAACTGAGCATCAAATGAACCGTGTCCACCTTGCGTCTCCCTCCCCCCCCCAAATCACTCCCCCCATCGCCCCCCTTCACGTTAAGGATCTTCACAGCTTCCCCCTCGCCTCCGCGTTCGGCGACCAAATCATCGCGGTACGATCATTTCACGGTGGGAAAGGTACGTGAGACAGTAACAACCGGCGAAAAATAAAATAAGAGAAAAGAGCTAGGAGGAACGAAACAAAACAAAAAAAACAAAAACTGTAATGTATCCAAATATAAACTCGCGAAGAGAAAGAAATGGGGGGGGGGTCAAATAGATCGATGGCGGCTTGTAAAATGAAACATATCGATGTCACTCATGGGCGGATACAGGAATTTGTCATTCTCTCTTTCCGGTAATTTGAAGACGTGTGTTGGAAAAGGATAGCAGATGAGGAGGCCATCACGTGACTATAGTCCCTACATCCATCCTTTTCTAATGAAGGCGTTCAAATGAAAAGGGGAGAGAGAGAGAGAGAGAGAGAGAGAGAGAGGGAGAGAGAGAGAGGGAGAGAGAGAGAGAGAGAGAGAGAGAGAGAGAGAGAGAGAGAGAGAGAGAGAGAGACAGAGAAACACCTCATCCACCCATGATGTCACTCCATGCAAACCAATGAAAAAAACCCGATTCTCGAGGGTTTCGCGAATGAAGAAAGGAGATTCTGATTGTGAAAGAAAGAATTTAAAAACTGTCCTTAAATACTAATAATTCAAAGTCATGCCCTTATAAAGATTCAACTTAAAAAATAGTCAAGTTTGAGAAAATCGTGATTTAAGTTTTCGAATACTTGAAACAATGCTGAGGCAGGCTTGAGCGATTGATCAAAATAACGATCAATAAAAATGATTTTCTTTTTCTGTTTCTTCTTTTTCCCCCTTTTTTACATTTCGGAAGTAGCGAAAATGTTGGTTTGATCGAAAATTTGTTAAAACTTCGACAAATTCCAAAAATAAAGTTTCGATCGATAATTCTTTTAAATAATGGATCTTTTGCGTACTTTTGCTATCCTGCGGGTATCCTGGGCATTCATTACAACTTAAAACTGCATCTTAAAACTGGGCAAACCAGTGACGCTCCGAGAGTTTCTTCATCTCTCCCTTTTCTCCATTAAAAAACATATGTAAAGTAGGATGGACAACGGGATAAAACCCTCTCTTGCTGTCCTTTTCCTGTACTTATACATTCAAATGAGAAATGAGAAACATAGAAGAGATCCTGGTTGCGCCAGTGGGGCAAACCAATTCTTTTTTTCAGAGTATTGTTGTAGCATCCAGTGGCGTCACGTGCAATGTGGCAACAATGTATTCTATCCATTTAAACTCATGTAAAAGATCGAATTGAGGGGGTTCACAGTGCACAAGGAAAATTCGATATATTTAATGAGTTTAAATGGCGCAGTTGCATTGTTGCCAGATGGCACGCGACGCCACTGGTAGCATCGATATTCCAAATCCACTCGTAAGTCTACTGTAAGCTTTTGCGATGTGGGTTGCCTACCTGTTGAGTGAAAGACGCGTTGGGTCCCCGCTTGTTGTAGGGTCGTGCTAAGGCGGCAGGTTTCTCTTTGGGGTAGTGAGTTTGATCGGCCCAGGATTTCGATCGACAGGAACCCGCGGCGGCGGAGGTGGCGCTGACAGTGGTTGAGGCGGCCGGCCAAGAGGGATACTTCTCATGACCGGGACCGTATTTGATGGATTTTAGACTCGCCGCGTCTCTGACTGGCGCCCCTGGGGGAGGCGACGCGGTTGGGGAAGGGGAGCCCCCTCCTCCTCCTCCTCCACCTCCTCCTCCTTTAACCGCGCACTTCTTCGCTGTCTCCTGCCCTTGCGCCTGAAAATGACAAAGATTATCATAAGAGACATGAACAAGGTAGCAGCTTCCTTCATGCGGGTCGATTTTTGGAATGATTAGATAAGGTTGGTAGACTAGATAAATGGAGGACTGCTGTTGGTCCCTTTAAAGTGTTTATCCAAAAGAAGAGCTTCTTAACCAAATCCCTCCGCTACAGGGGTGAATTTACCATTACGCAAAACATGCAACTGCGTAGGGCCTCACTTCACGAAGGGAGGAAGAAGAGAAGAAACAGAGAGAATGAGATAGAAAAAGAAAGAGAAAGTTAGGAAGAGAGAGAAAAAGAGAGACGAAGAAAGAAAAAGAGACTAAGAAAAGAGAGAAAAAGGATAAAAAAGAGAGGAAAACAAAGAAAGAGAGAAAAAGAGAGTAAAAGAGAGAAAGAGAGAAAAAGAATGAAAAACAGACAAGAAAAAGAGACTAGGAAAAGAGAGAAAAAGGATAAAAAAGAGAGGAGAAGAAAGAAAGAGAGAAAAAGAGAGTAAAAGAGAGTAAAAGAGAGAAAGAGAGAAAAAGAGAGACGAAGAAAGAAAAAGAGACTAAGAAAAGAGAGAAAAAGGATAAAAAAGAGAGGAAAAGAAAGAAAGAGAGAAAAAGAGAGTAAAAGAGAGAAAGAGAGAAAAAGAAAGAAAAAGAGACAAGAAAAAGAGACTAGGAAAAGAGAAAAAGGATAAAAAAGAGAGGAAAAGAAAGAAAGAGAGAAAAAGAGAGTAAAAGAGAGAAAGAGAGAAAACGAAAGAAAAAGAGACTAGGAAAAGAGAGAAAAAGAAAGAAAAAGAGACTAGGAAAAGAGAGAAAAAGGATAAAAAAGAGAGGAAAAGAAAGAAAGAGAGAAAAAGAGAGTAAAAGAGAGTAAAAGAGAGAAAGAGAGAAAAAGAAAGAAAAAGAGACAAGAAAAAGAGAGTAGGAAAAGAGAGAAAAAGAAAGAAAGACAGAAAAAGAGAGTAAAAGAGAGAAAGAGAGGAAAAGGGGAAAATAGGAGAATGAAAATAGGCAAAAAAAGATGAAATAATTCATTTTTTGCTGGAATAAAACAGTTTAAAACTGAATTTCCATGCTCCTTTTTTTTTTTTTTTTTTTTTTTTTTTTTAAATTGAGGGGGAGAACCCCCAACCCCCCTCAGTCCCCTCTTGCCCTCAGTCCCCCCATGCATCCTACCCTTTTACTTGGGGGCCTCAAATTCGATGTTGCGTAGGGCCTCAAGAGATGTAAATCCGCTCCTGCTCCGCTACATTCGATATGGTATGGGCTGCTTGGAATACTTAAGAAGCTCTTCTTTTGTATAAACACTTCAAAGGAGCTAAAAGTAGCCCTCCATTTATCTAGTCTACAAGTCTTATCTAATGATTTCAAATGATCGGCCCGCTGGTTAGGTATAGAAGGTATACGGGTCATTCCATTTTAAATCAACCAGAGCCTGTGCTGCCTAGTCATGGATTTTGAAAATATGTTGTGGGGTGATTGTAACTACTTTTAGTAGCACAAAACGTATTTTTTCATATTTTTTTAGCTTATGGCCCCTGAGATATAGGCAACCGGAAATTCAAAAATTGCGATTTTAGGCTTATCTTTGAACGCGTGCCACAGCCTTAATTCTCAACGGAAAGATACGGTTGAGGTCTCATTTTGATGCATTTTGCGTCCTCTTTTCATTGCTGTAGGTCGTTTTTCATTGATTGAAGGTTTAGCAGGTTGCATACCTATTTGAACTTTGGTGACCCTATTGCAATTTTTCCGATCTTTGATAATTTTTTTTAATAGGATAGCGTTGGTAGAAAAAATTCATACTTTCCAAGCTTTAAGTACACTACTAAGAGTACCTGCTCAAAAAAATTGGATCTCCTGAGCAATTTTTTCTAGTTGAAAAAATTGCTTAAAGTCGGCTGAAATTAAGAAAGACCCAACTTTGAGGTTAAAAAAGTCAATGTGGGGATTCATGAAAAAATCTTAAAAAATAACAAAAATCACCGCTTTTATGTCTACTTTCAATATCTGAAGTCGAAAGTTTGTGTATTTGATCGCTACAGTCGATTTTTTTTTCTTCAAAATTGGTAAAAATACAATTTGCTCGAACACACGCGATCGAAGCGAATAGAAGAGCCAGCTCTTTGAGGTTTAAAAATCTCGCAAAATCTCTAAAATGATCACTTTTAAGTCCTTTTTCAATGCTTGAAGTCGAACATTTGATTACTGAAGCGCTTCAGTTGAAACACAAGTTCGTAAAATCGGTAAAAACACAATTAGCACGGCCACAATCTGAGCTCAGTTCAGGGCATAGGGGCGTCGCGTGAAATTTTACCGATTTTACAAACTTGTATTTCAACTGAAGCGCTTCAGTAATCAAATGTTCGGCTTCAGGCATTGAAAAAGGACTTAAAAGTGATCATTTTAGAGATTTTGCGAGATTTTTAAACCTCAAAGAGCTGGCTCTTCTATTCGCTTCGATCGCGTGTGTTCGAGCAAATTGTATTTTTACCAATTTTGAAAAAAAAAAAATCGACTGTAGCGATCAAATACACAAACTTTCGACTTCAGATATTGAAAGTAGACATAAAAGCGGTGATTTTTGTTATTTTTTAAGATTTTTTCATGAATCCCCACATTGACTTTTTTAACCTCAAAGTTGGGTCTTTCTGAATTTCAGCCTACTTTAAGCAATTTTTTCAACTAGAAAAATTGCTCAGGAGATCCAATTTTTTTTGAGCAGGTACTCTTAGTAGTGTACTTAAAGCTTGGAAAGTATGAATTTTTTCTACCAACGCTATCCTATTAAAAAAAATTATCAAAGATCGGAAAATTGCAATAGGGTCACCAAAGTTCAAATAGGTATGCAACCTGCTAAACCTTCAATCAATGAAAAACGACCTACAGCAATGAAAAGAGGACGCAAAATGCATCAAAATGAGACCTCAACCGTATCTTTCCGTTGAGAATTAAGGCTGTGGCACGCGTTCAAAGATAAGCCTAAAATCGCAATTTTTGAATTTCCGGTTGCCTATATCTCAGGGGCCATAAGCTAAAAAAATATGAAAAAATACGTTTTGTGCTACTAAAAGTAGTTACAATCACCCCACAACATATTTTCAAAATCCATGACTAGGCAGCAACACATTTCATTAATTTTGGTTGATTTAAAATGGAATGACCCATACACCTTCGTGAAACAAGGCAATGACAAGACATCTGGGTGCGTAATTAGAAGGACGTGGAACAAATGGAGGGGGCAGAGACGGCGCATCCTAGTCCAGGTGAAACTTTCCAGATTTCAATCCGATGGATAGCGCCACTAGTCTAGTCACTTTTTCTAGTCACAACTCGCGAGCTGACGAGCCCTTATTGGAACGAGAACGCATAAAAGCGAGCGAAGGGTCAAACTGAAAACCAAGAGTGCGCGCGGGCGTATACGAACTGACTCCCGCGGTCAGAAAAAGTTGTAAACTGACTCCCGTCAAATAAGGTTTAAAATCGTGAAGCTGGCAACACCGCGTGGATGTAAACCGACTCCCACTGTATAACCACAGCCAGGGACTGCGCCTGACGATTCAACTGTAGTCGACGATTCAACTGTAGTCGCTGCGCGTATTAGAGTAAGGCATGTAAACTGACTCCCGTTGTATAGCCACTCCCGGGGGCTCTGCGTCGGCGATCTACTGTAGTCGCTGCGTATGCAGATTTGAGTATGCTAGTAAATAGTGTACGGCCTCACGATGCATCTTATCATGTACTTTTTCGGACCAACATTTGTTGGTTCCAGAGAGGAATAATAATGCTGTAACTTGGAGTAAATTACAAGAAAAAGTGTTTTAATATGTGTCCCTCAATGCTAATGCGAGATAGGTTCTTTCTTGTTTCGTGTTTGGATTACCGTGACATTTTTGCGCATTTCGATGTCAAAAAACCTTTTATTCCAATTTTGCAAGTTTTTTCCCGGACCAAGTAGTCGTACCGCATATTAGAGTTCCCTTCCTAAAAAAGGAGGTGTATGAGCGGCGCACTCCGAAGAATCAGAAATTGCATCTCTGCAAATTGAACGTGAAAACTGAAGTAATAGCTTGGAAGTGACGCTAATTGCGTGTATTGAATACCTCGCATTAGCCTTGAGGGACAATTATTAAAACACTTTTTCTTGTAATTTACTCCAAGTTACAGCATTATTATTCCTCTCTGGGCCCAACAAATGTTGGTCCGAAAAAGTACATGATAGGATGCATGGTGAGGCCGTACACTATCTACTAGCATACTCAAATCTGCATACGCAGCGACTACAGTAGATCGCCGACGCAGAGCCACCGGGAGTGGCTATACAACGGGAGTCAGTTTACATGCCTTACTCTAATACGCGCAGCGACTACAGTTGAATCGTCGACTACAGTTGAATCGTCAGGCGGAGTCCCTGGCTGTGGTTATACAGTGGGAGTCGGTTTACATCCACGCGGTGTTGCCAGCTTCACGATTTTAATCCTTATTTGTCGGGAGTCAGTTTACAACTTTTTCTGACCGCGGGAGTCAGTTTACAACCGCCCGTGCGCGCAAGTGATTTGAAACTGTCTGGGAAAGGAGAAATAACTCAGGAAGAGTCAAAGTCAGTCGAAGCGGAGAATAAACTCAAGTCGTAGGTACAGTGACCAAGAACCCAGCGCCGAGAACCGGTCAAGCGCCACGCGCCAGGGGGTCACCTCCAACCCGCCACCCCCTCCACAAGACCAATCTTCTCGGTATGATCTTCGATCTTATCTTCAGACCCATAAAACAAAATAAAATACGCACCTAACCCCCCCCCCCCCCGGCCACTCTTCTCCTGACGGGCGTCTTGGAAATGATGGATTTTGGCATTCGATTTCGTCTGGAAAACACGGAGAATTTTTTTTTTTTTTTTTTTTTTTTTTTTTTTTCTTCTTTTTTTTTCTTTTTTTTTAATAATTCCCATCGTGAAATTGGAGTCAGTTAAAAGTGGTGATTTTCAAATGGACGGAATTACATCAGACTACGCAAGATTATACTGTCCACGCTGGGATTCAAGGAAATACAACGAACGCTCGAGCATTTCAAAGCCTCGGGCTTGCTATATGATATTTAAGTATATTCGACAAATTAAGAAAAAAAAGAGTAAAGGCGCCCGGGGATTTCTATTTGCTTGCGATGTTCAGGGCTTCATCTCGTAAGCACAGGAAATGTACTATCAAACGCAAAAGTTTTGACAGTCAAGAATGCACGTGGTGCGCAAAAGGTTGCTTCGAATACACAAGGAGTCGCCACTCATCTCGAATGGGGCAGCTGCAAGGGTCTGAAATGTTGCGTTTTTTATAATGAAAATGAAAGTACTTGATGACCTGAGAACAAAGATGCCTTTGGTTTCTAATGAAGTTCCATTGTTCCGGAGATGAGATTTTGGCCCAAAATACATTGTTTTAAATCGGGATTCCGCGTATTGACGTCACTACACCCACAATTTTTGGCAACTTCACACGAGTGTTTCTCCAAAACCAGGGCACTTGAGAAAAAACCAAAGGCACCATTGTTCTTAGGTTATCAAGTACTATCATTTTCCTTATAAAAACACACAAATTTCAGACCCATGCAACTGCCCTATTCTTGACCGTCAAAACTTTTGTGTTTGATGGTACCGCGTTTTCTTCATAAAAATACCATGATTCTCCCTCGGTTTCGGACTTTCGATTCTAGGTGACTGGTTTGTGGCACGCGGGTTCTCCTCAAATCTATTTTTCATCAGGGTTTAAATGGCAAAAAGCATCGTTGCTAGACTTTACGACTAGCCACTGTATATTTTGATCAATCTCAACGCATACATTTTCTTAAAAATGTACTTTCTCTCAGAACATGTAACTCACGGTTTTATCCGGGGGCGGGTGTACGCGATTCCACCATAGACGGCTGCTTTCGTTGATTTCAAAACGCGTCAGCCAATCACAGCTTGGAAAACCTCTTATTTTAATTCTGGAGGTTGACGGGGACTCTGAATTTCAGCGTACAAATACACCCCCATACTGGTAATGCCTAGACTATTTGGTCCTTGTATATGTAGAGATTTAAGACAAGTGAAACCCTGGGCGCCGCCATTAGATGCCTTTTTGCACATTTGTTTACATTCTCAGGGCCGTTATTGTGTTTTGGTCCGATGCAAAGATTACAGAGCCGCTGAGTTTCTAACGGTTCATAGTCATTCACTGTTTTCGTTGATCGACATCTATTTATTCTTTTAAAGATTCTTTTGGGAACTATAGACATTCTACATTCTTGAGGTGCATCATGATCAAAATTAACATCCTGAACAAAATTTCCTGTTGCCGTAACCGGACGGCTTGTCAATACTTACGTAACCGGAATTCCTGTTATTTAAACCAGAAATTCCTTTTACTTTAACAGGACTACCGGTCAAAGTAACAGAAATTCCGGTTGAAATAAAAGTTTTCTTATTGAGCAACAGGAATCTTGGTTAAGTATAAGTTTTATACAGACTTTCGGTTGAACTAACTGACTTTTTTTTTTAGAAAGTTCATCGACGATTAACTCTTTCATCTGCAGTAGCGCCGAGAGTTTCTTCATCTCTCTCTTTTCTCCATTAAAAAACGTATGTTAGACAAGGTGGACAACGGGATGAAATCCCCTCTTTCTGTCCTTTTCCTACTTATACATTCAAATGGAAAAAGAGAGAGATGGAAGAGATCCTGGTTGCGCCAGTGCAACGAAAGTTTTTTCTCTCTCTCTTTTCTCCATTAAAAAAACGTATGTTAGACAAGGATGGACAACGGGATGAAATCCCCTCTTTCTGTCCTTTTTCCCACTTATACATTCAAATGGGAAATGAGAGAGATGGAAGAGATCCTGGTTGCGCCAGTGTGATCAATCAGAGGTCGACTCTACCATCTTGTCTCAACTCTCTACACACAGGAACTCTATAGTAAAACCCCCCCACGGCTATAGATTTGAGCATTCCTCAGCTAAACTTTATCCAGAGTATCAGAGTTCTACTTTAAAATGATGTCTTGACCGCTATTTAACCGTTCATCATTGAAACAGCCTGTATTCGAAAGAGCGGGGGGGCCAATCGCGAAACGCGTCGGGTTATACACTATATACACATATACAGCATACACCCAATAAAGGCCATCCGGTCAAACGACATTACGGCCATTACGGCCATTACGCCAACAATCAAGGTCGAGTCCTCCATCCTCAAGTCCTCGAGTCGAGTCCTGACTCCTTACAGTCCCCCGTGCACATTTTATAACACATTCCTTTCCCAAAACGGACGCAAAACGTCGCTTGGCACAGTGGGTATAACCAGCAGCGGCTGGTTATACCCCGTTGCAATGTGGCAACAAGGATTCTTTCCATTTTAAAAATATGCAAAAGTATCGATATAGTGGGGGTGCAGTTGCACCTCCTGAAGATCGATAGTTTAACATAGGTTTAAATGGAAAGAATCCATCGTTGCCACATTGCACGAGCCGCCACTGGGTATAACCTAGTGCAGTGGTGGCTCGTGAAATGCAATACGCATCGATGTCCACTCCGTTTTTAAAAATATAGAAAAGTATCGATCGTCAGGGGGTGCAATGGAACCCCCCCGAGAAATCGATACTTTTCTTTAGTTTTAAATGGAGTGGACTCTATTATCGCATTTCACGAGCCGCCACTGGATCACTGTGCGCTGAAAATTTGCACTCCCCGCAGTATTCACGCGGGCAGTGCGCCAAGCTTAGCGCGGATCGGCTCCGAGTCATCGTATAGCATCTGCAGTCTGCACCCTGCTGCTCTGCTGCCTCGTTGTCACATGTTGCCCGTTCAATGAAAAACTGTCGATGGGTTTATTTTGGCCCCGAGAATGGCCACCATTTGAAAATGAATGCAAGTCCAATCTCGCCTGAGGACCAATCATAAAACATTTGGTTTAAACTG
>VMOF01000013.1:36325235-36339498 GCA_011764245.1 Trialeurodes vaporariorum | reverse complement strand
TATTCCGCTATCTGTGCGCAAAAACGGGGTGCGAAACGCAAAAGTGAGTCGGCAAGAGGAAAAAAAAAACGCGAATAAATCGATGTTTTTGGAAATATCTCCGTTGTTACTCATCCGATTAAAAATCTAATTAGTGAGCGGCACATGTACACCTCAAGACGAATCAAACAGTACCGGGTGTTATGGGGTTTTAATGGGCGGTTTTCTTGGAATCCTAGGCAACAGATCATATAACGCTTAAATCGACAAAAACGAACTGATCGGTGTATAATAAGTGTCCCGGACGCCATTCTTGCTCGGGGGTTTTGGACTTGGCCTGGTGGCTATCGCCACTTATGATAAAAGAGAAAGAAAAGATAGGTGGGCCCATGGTTTTGTTGGTGGAATATGGTGATAAAAGGTAAAAGAAGGAAATTTAATAAATGTCTACATATTGATAGAGACGAAATAGAGTCATTCCTTTCAATATCTAAATTTTTTAGACACAGTAATGGCCGATTTGGATCTGGAAATTAAAAAATTACAATTAATGTCAATAAAAGCAATTCCTGCTATGCTTTCATTAAAGGCTTTACTGTACAGAGAAACCTTATGGTGAATACTCAAGATAAAATTAGGCTGAATCATCTACTTGGAAAAAATGCTATGATTAGCATCCAGTAAAAACATTACAGACGTACATACTAATTGAAGTATTAAAAATTTATGCATCAACTTTGACAACTATAATTAGTGTAGTCCCCTACTTCATTGCGATGCGTCCCTTCAAGCAAACAGAGTTGCTTACCAGAGTTGCAGAGTTTCTAGCCTTTCATTCGATGACATTCTATCAATGAGAAGCAAAAAAATTTACGCATATAAAAGCTTCCACCCCCCCCCCCTCTCCATACTGTGCTTATTTTACAAAATTGGCCGTATAGTGGTACCTTTGATGATTATATTTAATTTTTGGATTCTCTCAAAGAGAGCAAGTATAGTCTGGACTCAGCGCATGAGATTTAAATTTATTTTACTCATCGGACAGTGATTAAATACCAGAGGACCTGAATAGAATAAAAGAAGTCTACTACTTTTTATATACAAAGTGAGCCAGAGCATCCGTTGCTGGCATTTTTCTCGAAAATTACTGAAACAAATGATTTGAAACAAAACAATCAGACAGAAAATTGACTCCAAATTTTTCATTTCTGATATTTTCATAAGCTCCTGACAACCTTTTAGGGTGTATTCGGGGGGGTTCAAACACCTTTTTCAATTTTTTCTCAAAAAAACCCTCAATGCAGATGTAAAAATTAATTTATAATCAAAAAGTAGAAAAAAAAAATTCGTTTTATAAGTTTGAAAAATAGGCGCAACGTAGGAATCTGAACAAAAACCTTCTGTGAAGGAAGCTGATTTTATAAGCTTTCAGATGGCGCAAACCGCGATGCCAAAAAACATTTCGTTCAAGAGTTATGACCGCGCAAAGTTTCAAATCTAGGCCAAAAATAGGGTTCCGACTTTCGATTCTACAAAAAAATTTGTTGCTCCACCAATAATCGATGAAATTCTTTAAAACTTGGTGGAAGGGGGTTTTTTTGGGTCGCTGAATTTTTTTTTGACATAATTTTTTAAAAATTTCCCAAATCATATATGGCCGCCATAGTTTTTCGTTCAGATTCCTTCATTGCGCCTATTTTTCAAACTCAAAAAACGGATTTTTGGAAACTTCAAAAGTAAAACAAAATGCAAAAAAAGGGTCAAATATTTTTGAACTAAACACTGTAGCACATCAATCGAAAGATCTTTAAAATACGCATCTTTTGGTGCAAAGTTCTCGTCAATATCTATTTTCGTTCAAAAGTTATGGAGCATTGGAGGTTTTGACTTTGACCCCCTGCACTCCCGCTCCCAGTTGACCAAATTCAAAAAACTGCAGATATTCTGAAAGATGATGCTTAGTTTATCATCCCTGAAAGTTTCATCCATTTTTGGGGGGGGCCTCCAAATTTAGCTGGAGGGACCCCTTTTCATCAAAAAAAATACCATTAATTGAGCCTGTCTCGCCCTTTAAAAAAATAATACAAAAACCATAACTTTGCTTTCACTTTCGAACAGGGGTTAATGTTGTAACAACCCCCTAAAAATTAAAAGAATCGAAATTTTTATTTTTAAAGATCCTTTTTCCCTAAAAATTGAATGTTTAAAAAATTTCGCAAAAAAAAAAAAAAAAAAAAAAAAAAAAAAAAAAAAAAAAAAAAAAAAAAAAATCATTTATCAGCTGATCAAATAAAGGCAAAGAAACGTGACTACTTCATTCCGCGCTGTCTAGCGGGTTCTTCTTGAAGCTTTACTTTTGTGAAAGATATCCTATAAGTAAAACCATGATCTGTATCGGTTTTATTTCGCGCCTTCTATTCGAAAATATCAGCTGACTCTAGACATTCACAGAGAAAGATTATCAAATTAGTGAACAGGTGAGCCGCAGTGCAGCCAATGCAGCCAAACAATCACCGGCTGCAAAAAAATAATAAATAAAAAAAAAAAAAAAACACACAACGACTCGTTATCAGCCGCCCCTACGAAAAAACCCCGAATGTACTTTAAAATCAATTATATATTCAATAAACGTAATAAAATAACCCAAAAAAAATGTCCAACATAACAAATTAATCATAAAAACAAACAAAAATTTATTCATCGTAAAACCCAAAACAGCAGAGTAAAATTACAACAAAGTTGGCAACATAAAACGCAAAAAATTTCCTCACCGCACTCCACTTACCCCTCAAAAGTGGTGAGTCCGTCGTTTAATTGGAATTATAAAAAAACTAAAGCATTAAAATGAATCCAACTATTTTTGCTGCAAACTTTAGAAGGTACGATTTCATAATTGTACCATTGCAATCCTCAAAACGCAACAGACACGACAGGAAAAAATCACAAAATTCAAAAAAAGCCGATTTTCAACTTTTGGCCACTCAGCATAGGAATACACGTGGAAAGCATAGGCTGCCTTATTACATTGTATACATTGTATTATATTGTTAGCAGCAAAACGATCGGAATAAGCGTGCCATGTTCCATGGGCACGCTTAAAAATACAAAATGCGCATCAATTCAGATGAGGAAACAGCGCTGAGATCAATAATGTTAGTCAAAAAACCGTTCCTGGAAAAAAGATTTTTAGGTCTGAAAGGGTTAAACCCATGAAAAAGATCGAAGCGTAAGGTGTTCGGTTAACACCTTTGCATTTCGACCTTTCACAAGGGTTTAAATATGGTGATATACAACGTTGCCAAACAGCACGCTACTCCACTAATTGAATGCGTTTTTGCACCTTTTGTTTACAAACGAAGGGCCCCAACGGTATTTTACGGATGAAAGAGTTCTTTGTCGACGAACTTTTTAAATTTTTGGTTGTATATAGTGCGTGTTTCTGATAAATTAAACGGATTGTTCTTTCTTGCCTGAGACTTGGAACTTATATACACTGAGAAAAATTTCCGATTGTTTCAATGAATTTTATCCAAAAGGATTTTCCCCGCGCTTTATTTCCCATAGAAATAATCGGGATGCCCATGGGAAATAATAGGAATTCCATGGAGACCAGGGGCGCCATTTGGGGAGGGCGGGGGGGGCAGTTGCCCCCCCAAGGATTTTCAAAGTGGCCGAAAAATCAAGTTAGAGAGTTTTTTTTGAAGATGCACAGAAAAAAAAAAAAAAAAGGGTCATCCAAACTAAACTTTTGGAGGCCCCCCAAACAAGTCAGAGAGATGGGCAGATTTTTTAAGATGCACGGCCAAAAAAAAAAAAAAAAAAAAAAGAAAGGTCACCCAAAATTTTTGGAGGGCCTTCCCCCCCCCCCCCCCCCAAGGAAAATCTGAAATGGCGCCCCTGATGGAGACAATCAGAATTCGTGTAGATTCAAGCGCGCCGACTATTACAACGATAGGTCTTATGATTGAAATAAGACGAAACACATCTATGGTTCTATTCTTAAATTTTTAACAGCCACTTTTTCCTCAGTGGTACCATTCGTCAGTTAAAAGAGAAAAACCCGTTTAACCCACCAAAAAAACACACACAAAACAATAACACTTTTTGAATTATAAATTTTGAGGGCGAACATATCTTCTGTTTTCTTCATGGTTTCTACAAAGGCAACTCGTCAATTGAAACCGCGTCTTCGGAAGAAGGGGTCATAAATATCAGGTGAGCTCTGCCGAGCAAATAAGCCTTACGCCCCATTAAAATTCACTCAGATGAGCACACCTACCATTTTAAGGGCCCTTTTTTCCCAAGGCGGCTTCAACTACAATCATAGCCGTGGCCAGGTATTCGTATTTTCTCTCTCTTTGTTCATTCAAACGCATGTATTGGAGAAGGATGGAGGGAGGCACCATAAAGTGACTCCAGCCCCCATATCTGTCCTTTTCTAACACACGTGTTTAAATGGGCAAAGAGAGAGGAAGATGAATCCCTTGCTACAGCTATGATTCGTATTTCTCTCTCTTTGTTCATTCAAACGCGTGTATTGGAGGAGGATGGAGGGAGGCACTATAAAGTGACTCCAGCCCCTATATCTGTCCTTTTCTAACACACGTGTTTAAATGGGCAAAGAGAGAGGAAGATGAATCCCCTTTCTACAGCTATGATTCGTATTTCTCTCTCTTTGTTCATTCAAACGCGTGTATTGGAGGAGGATGGAGGGAGGCACTATAAAGTGACTCCAGCCCCCATATCTGTCCTTTTCTAACACATGTGTTTAAATGGGCAAAGAGAGAGGAAGATGAATCCCTTGCTACAGCTATGGTTCGTATTTTCTCTCTTTGTTCATTCAAACGCATGTATTAGAGAAGGATGGAGGGAGGCACCATAAAGTGACTCCAGCCCTATATCTGTCCTTTTCTAACACACGTGTTTAAATGGGCAAAGAGAAAGGAAGATGAATCCCTTGCTACAGCTATGATTACAATACTCTCGCATCTATTTCTCGCGTTTAACGAAAGTATGTCGTCGGTCGTGCAACAATAAACGATGACAAAATCCTCGGTTAATTTCAAGAGTGATCGTTTGATTGAGTTTCGTACATCCGGGACCCCCCTCCTCCCCCTTCACCCCCCCCACCATTCCACCTTTCTAGCCTCCCCTCCGCCTTCCCATCGATGAAGATAGTGGGAGTGTTTCGGTTGAGTGCAAGACAAGCGAGAACTGAGCATCAAATGAACCGTGTCCACCTTGCGTCTCCCTCCCCCCCCAAAACACTCCCCCCCTCGCCCCCCCTTTACGTTAAGGATCTTCACAGCTTCCCCCTCGCCTCCGCGTTCGGCGACCAAATCATCGCGGTACGATCATTTCACGGTCGGGAAAAGGGACGTGAGACAGTAACAACCGGCGAAAAATAAAATAAGAGAAAAAAGCTAGGAGGGAAAGAAACAAAACAAAAAAAAAAAAAAATGTAATGTATCCAAATATAAAATCGCGAAGAGAAAGAAATGGGGGGGGGGTCAAATAGATCGATGGCGGCTTGTAAAATGAAACATATCGATGTCACTCATGGGCGGATACAGGAAATTTTTCATTCTCTCTTTCCGGTAATTTGAAGACGTGTGTTGGAAAAAGGGTAGCAGATGAGGAGGCCATCACGTGACTATATCCCTACATCCATCCCTTTTTTAATGAAGGCGTTCAAATGAAAGGGGAGAGAGAGAGAGAGAGAGAGAGAGAGAGAGGGAGAGAGAGAGGGGGAGGGGAGAGAGGAGAGAGAGAGAGGGGAGAGAGAGAGAGAGAGAGAGAAGAGAGACAGAGAAACACCTCATCCACCCATGATGTCACTCCATGCAAACCAATAAAAAAAACCCGATTCTCGAGGGTTTCGCGAATGAAGAAAGGAGATTCTGATTGTGAAAGAAAAAATTTTAAAAAACTGTCCTTAAATACTAATAATTCAAAGTCATGCCCTTATAAAGATTCAACTTAAAAAATAGTCAAGTTTGAAAAAATCGTGATTTAAGTTTTCGAATACTTGAAACAATGCTGAGGCAGGCTTGAGCGATTGATCAAAATAACGATCAAAAAAAAATGTTTTTCTTTTTCTGTTTCTTTTTTTTCCCCCTTTTTTACATTTCGGAAGTAGCGAAAATGTTGGTTTGATCAAAAATTTGTTAAAACTTCGACAAATTCCAAAAATAAAGTTTCGATCGATAATTCTTTTAAATAATGGATCTTTTGCGTACTTTTGCTATCCTGCGGGTATCCTGGGCATTCATTACAACTTAAACTGCATCTTAAAACTGGGCAAACCATGACGCTCCGAGAGTTTCTTCATCTCTCCCTTTTCTCCATTAAAAAAAATATGTAAAGTAGGATGGACAACGGGATAAAAACCCCCTCTTGCTGTCCTTTTCCTGTACTTATACATTCAAATGAGAAATGAGAAACATAGAAGAGATCCTGGTTGCGCCAGTGGGGCAAACCAATTCTTTTTTTCAGAGTATTGTTGTAGCATCCAGTGGCGTCACGTGCAATGTGGCAACAATGTATTCTATCCATTTAAACTCATGTAAAAGATCGAATTGAGGGGGTTCACAGTGCAAGGAAAATCGATATATTTAATGAGTTTAAATGGCGCAGTTGCATTGTTGCCAGATGGCACGCGACGCCACTGGTAGCATCGATATTCCAATCCACTCGTAAGTCTACTGTAAGCTTTTGCGATGTGGGTTGCCTACCTGTTGAGTGAAAGACGCGTTGGGTCCCCGCTTGTTGTAGGGTCGTGCTAAGGCGGCAGGTTTCTCTTGGGGTAGTGAGTTTGATCGGCCCAGGATTTCGATCGACAGGAACCCGCGGCGGCGGAGGTGGCGCTGACAGTGGTTGAGGCGGCCGGCCAAGAGGGATACTTCTCATGACCGGGACCGTATTTGATGGATTTTAGACTCGCCGCGTCTCTGACTGGCGCCCCTGGGGGAGGCGACGCGGTTGGGGAAGGGGAGCCCCCCTCCTCCTCCTCCTCCACCTCCTCCTCCTTTAACCGCGCACTTCTTCGCTGTCTCCTGCCCTTGCGCCTGAAAATGACAAAGATTATCATAAGAGACATGAACAAGGTAGCAGCTTCCTTCATGCGGGTCGATTTTTGGAATGATTAGATAAGGTGGTAGACTAGATAAATGGAGGACTGCTGTTGGTCCCTTTAAAGTGTTTATCCAAAAGAAGAGCTTCTTAACCAAATCCCTCCGCTACAGGGGGTGAATTTACCATTACGCAAAACATGCAACTGCGTAGGGCCTCACTTCACGAAGGGAGGAAGAAGAGAAGAAACAGATAGAGAAGAGAGAGAGATAGAAAGAAAGAAAGAGAAAGTTAGGAAGAGAGAGAAAAAGAGAGACGAAGAAAGAAAAGAGACAGAAAGAGACAGAAAAAGATAAAAAAGAGAGAAGAAAAGAGAAAAAAAGAGGAAAAAAGAGAGAAAGAGAGAAAAGAGAGAGAAAAGAGAAAGAAAAGAGAAAAAAGAATGAAAAACAGACAAGAAAAAGAGATAAAAGACAAGAGAGAAAAGAGGAAAATAAAAAAGAGAGAGAGAGAAAGAAAGAAGAGAGAAAAGAGAGTAAAAGAGAGTAAAAGAGAGAAAGAGAGAAAAAGAGAGACGAGAAGAAAAAGAAAAAGAGACTAAGAAAAGAGAGAAAAGGATAAAAAAGAGAGAAAAGAAAGAAAGAGAAAAAGAGAGTAAAAGAGAGAAAGAGAGAAAAAGAAAGAAGAAAGAGAGAAGAAAAAGAGACTAAGAAAAAAAAAACAAAAAGAGACTAAAAAGGAAAGAGAAAAAGGATAAAAAAGAGAGGAAAAGAAAGAAAAGAAGAAAGAGAGAAAAAGAGAGTAAAAGAGAGAAAGAGAGAAAACGAAAGAAAAAGAGACTAGGAAAAGAGAGAAAAAGAAAGAAAAAAGAGACTAGGAAAAGAGAGAAAAAGGAAAAAAAAAAGAGAGGAAAAGAAAGAAAGAAAGAGAGAAAAGTAAAAGAGAGTAAAAAGTAAAAAGAGAAAAGAGAGAAAAAGAAAGAAAAGAGAAAGAAAGAGAAGAACAAAAGAGAGTAGGAAAAGAGAAGAAAAAGAAAGAAAGACAGAAAAAAGAAGAGTAAAAGAGAGAAAGAGAGGAAAAGGGGAAAATAGGAGAATGAAAATAGGCAAAAAAAGATGAAATAATTCATTTTTTGCTGGAATAAAACAGTTTAAAACTGAATTTCCATGCTCCTTTTTTTTTTTTTTTTTTTTTTTTTTTTTTAAATTGAGGGGGAGAACCCCCAACCCCCCTCAGTCCCCTCTTGCCCTCAGTCCCCCCATGCATCCTACCCTTTTACTTGGGGGCCTCAAATTCGATGTTGCGTAGGGCCTCAAGAGATGTAAATCCGCTCCTGCTCCGCTACATTCGATATGGTATGGGCTGCTTGGAATACTTAAGAAGCTCTTCTTTTGTATAAACACTTCAAAGGAGCTAAAAGTAGCCCTCCATTTATCTAGTCTACAAGTCTTATCTAATGATTTCAAATGATCGGCCCGCTGGTTAGGTATAGAAGGTATACGGGTCATTCCATTTTAAATCAACCAGAGCCTGTGCTGCCTAGTCATGGATTTTGAAAATATGTTGTGGGGTGATTGTAACTACTTTTAGTAGCACAAAACGTATTTTTTCATATTTTTTTAGCTTATGGCCCCTGAGATATAGGCAACCGGAAATTCAAAAATTGCGATTTTAGGCTTATCTTTGAACGCGTGCCACAGCCTTAATTCTCAACGGAAAGATACGGTTGAGGTCTCATTTGATGCATTTTGCGTCCTCTTTTCATTGCTGTAGGTCGTTTTTCATTGATTGAAGGTTTAGCAGGTTGCATACCTATTTGAAACTTTGGTGACCTATTGCAATTTTTCCGATCTTTGATAATTTTTTAATAGGATAGCGTTGGTAGAAAAAATTCATACTTCCAAGCTTTAAGTACACTACTAAGAGTACCTGCTCAAAAAAAATTGGATCTCCTGAGCAATTTTTTCTAGTTGAAAAAATTGCTTAAAGTCGGCTGAAATTAAGAAAGACCCAACTTTGAGGTTAAAAAAGTCAATGTGGGGATTCATGAAAAAATCTTAAAAAATAACAAAAATCACCGCTTTTATGTCTACTTTCAATATCTGAAGTCGAAAGTTTGTGTATTTGATCGCTACAGTCGATTTTTTTTTCTTCAAATTGGTAAAAAGTACAATTAAAATGCATTTGCCGAACACACGCGATCGAAGCGAATAGAAGAGCCAGCTCTTTGAGGTTTAAAAATCTCGCAAAATCTCTAAAATGATCACTTTTAAGTCCTTTTTCAATGCTTGAAGTCGAACATTTGATTACTGAAGCGCTTCAGTTGAAACACAAGTTCGTAAAATCGGTAAAAACACACATTAGCACGGCCACAATCTGAGCTCTCAGGGCATCATAGGGGCGTCGCGTGAAATTTTACCGATTTTACAAACTTGTATTTCAACTGAAGCGCTTCAGTAATCAAATGTTCGGCTTCAGGCATTGAAAAAGGACTTAAAAGTGATCATTTTAGAGATTTTGCGAGATTTTTAAACCTCAAAGAGCTGGCTCTTCTATTCGCTTCGATCGCGTGTGTTCGAGCAAATTGTATTTTTACCAATTTTGAAGAAAAAAATCGACTGTAGCGATCAAATACACAAACTTTCGACTTCAGATATTGAAAGTAGACATAAAAGCGGTGATTTTTGTTATTTTTTAAGATTTTTTCATGAATCCCCACATTGACTTTTTTAACCTCAAAGTTGGGTCTTTCTGAATTTCAGCCTACTTTAAGCATTTTTTCAACTAGAAAAAATTGCTCAGGAGATCCAATTTTTTGAGCAGGTACTCTTAGTAGTGTACTTAAAGCTTGGAAAGTATGAATTTTTTCTACCAACGCTATCCTATTAAAAAAAATTATCAAAGATCGGAAAAATTGCAATAGGGTCACCAAGTTCAAATAGGTATGCAACCTGCTAAACCTTCAATCAATGAAAAACGACCTACAGCAATGAAAAAGAGACGCAAAATGCATCAAAATGAGACCTCAACCGTATCTTTCCGTTGAGAATTAAGGCTGTGGCACGCGTTCAAAGATAAGCCTAAAATCGCAATTTTTGAATTTCCGGTTGCCTATATCTCAGGGCCATAAGCTAAAAAAATATGAAAAAATACGTTTTGTGCTACTAAAAGTAGTTACAATCACCCCACAACATATTTTCAAAATCCATGACTAGGCAGCACACATTTCATTAATTTTGGTTGATTTAAAATGGAATGACCCATACACCTTCGTGAAACAAGGCAATGACAAGACATCTGGGTGCGTAATTAGAAGGACGTGGAACAATAGGGGCGAGAGGCAGAGACGCGCATCCTAGTCCAGGTGAAACTTTCCAGATTTCAATCCGATGGATAGCGCCACTAGTCTAGTCACTTTTTCTAGTCACAACTCGCGAGCTGACGAGCCCTTATTGGAACGAGAACGCATAAAAGCGAGCGAAGGGTCAAACTGAAAACCAAGAGTGCGCGCGGGCGTATACGAACTGACTCCCGCGGTCAGAAAAAGTTGTAAACTGACTCCCGTCAAATAAGGTTTAAAATCGTGAAGCTGGCAACACCGCGTGGATGTAAACCGACTCCCACTGTATAACCACAGCCAGGGACTGCGCCTGACGATTCAACTGTAGTCGACGATTCAACTGTAGTCGCTGCGCGTATTAGAGTAAGGCATGTAAACTGACTCCCGTTGTATAGCCACTCCCGGTGGCTCTGCGTCGGCGATCTACTGTAGTCTGCGTATGCAGATTTGAGTATGCTAGTAGTAAATAGTGTACGGCCTCACGATGCATCTTATCATGTACTTTTTCGGACCAACATTTGTTGGTTCCAGAGAGGAATAATAATGCTGTAACTTGGAGTAAATTACAAGAAAAAGTGTTTTTAATATGTGTCCCTCAATGCTAATGCGAGATAGGTTCTTTCTTGTTTCGTGTTTGGATTACCGTGACATTTTTGCGCATTTCGATGTCAAAAAACCTTTTATTCCAATTTTGCAAGTTTTTTCCCGGACCAAGTAGTCGTACCGCATATTAGAGTTCCCTTCCTAAAAAAGGAGGTGTATGAGCGGCGCACTCCGAAGAATCAGAAATTGCATCTCTGCAAATTGAACGTGAAAACTGAAGTAATAGCTTGGAAGTGACGCTAATTGCGTGTATTGAATACCTCGCATTAGCCTTGAGGGACAATTATTAAAACACTTTTTCTTGTAATTTACTCCAAGTTACAGCATTATTATTCCTCTCTGGGCCCAACAAATGTTGGTCCGAAAAAGTACATGATAGGATGCATGGTGAGGCCGTACACTATCTACTAGCATACTCAAATCTGCATACGCAGCGACTACAGTAGATCGCCGACGCAGAGCCACCGGGAGTGGCTATACAACGGGAGTCAGTTTACATGCCTTACTCTAATACGCGCAGCGACTACAGTTGAATCGTCGACTACAGTTGAATCGTCAGGCGGAGTCCCTGGCTGTGGTTATACAGTGGGAGTCGGTTTACATCCACGCGGTGTTGCCAGCTTCACGATTTTAATCCTTATTTGTCGGGAGTCAGTTTACAACTTTTTCTGACCGCGGGAGTCAGTTTACAACCGCCGTGCGCGCGCAGTGATTTGAAACTGTCGTCTGGGGAGGAGAAATACTCAGGAAGAGTCAAAGTCAGTCGAAGCGGAGAATAAACTCAAGTCGTAGGTACAGTGACCAAGAACCCAGCGCCGAGAACCGGTCAAGCGCCACGCGCCAGGGGGTCACCTCCAACCCGCCACCCCCCTCCACAAGACCAATCTTCTCGGTATGATCTTCGATCTTATCTTCAGACCCATAAAACAAAATAAAATACGCCCCTACCCCCCCCCCCCCGGGCCACTCTTCTCCTGACGGGCGTCTTGGAAATGATGGATTTTGGCATTCGATTTCGTCTGGAAAACACGGAGAATTTTTTTTTTTTTTTTTTTTTTTTTTTTTTCTTCTTTTTTTTTCTTTTTTTTTAATAATTCCCATCGTGAAATTGGAGTCAGTTTAAAAGTGGTGATGTTTCAAATGGACGGAATTACATCAGACTACGCAAGATTATACTGTCCACGCTGGGATTCAAGGAAATACAACGAACGCTCGAGCATTCAAAGCCTCGGGCTTGCTATATGATATTTAAGTATATTCGACAAATTAAGAAAAAAAAGAGTAAAGGCGCCCGGGGATTTCTATTTGCTTGCGATGTTCAGGGCTTCATCTCGTAAGCACAGGAAATGTACTATCAAACGCAAAAGTTTTGACAGTCAAGAATGCACGTGGTGCGCAAAGGTTGCTTCGAATACACAAGGAGTCGCCACTCATCTCGAATGGGCAGCTGCAAGGGTCTGAAATGTTGCGTTTTTATAATGAAAATGAAAGTATTGATGACCTGAGAACAAAGATGCCTTTGGTTTTCTAATGAAGTTCCATTGTTCCGGAGATGAGATTTTGGCCCAAAATACATTGTTTTAAATCGGGATTCCGCGTATTGACGTCACTACACCCACAATTTTGGCAACTTCACACGAGTGTTTCTCCAAAACCAGGGCACTTGAGAAAAAACCAAAGGCACCATTGTTCTTAGGTTATCAAGTACTATCATTTTCCTTATAAAAAACAAAATTTCAGACCCATGCAACTGCCCTATTCTTGACCGTCAAAACTTTTGTGTTTGATGGTACCGCGTTTTCTTCTTATAAAAATACCATGATTCTCCCTCGGTTTCGGACTTTCGATTCTAGGTGACTGGTTTGTGGCACGCGGGTTCTCCTCAAATCTATTTTTCATCAGGGTTTAAATGGCAAAAAGCATCGTGCTAGACTTTACGACTAGCCACTGTATATTTTGATCAATCTCAACGCATACATTTTCTTAAAAATGTACTTTCTCTCAGAACATGTAACTCACGGTTTTATCCGGGGCGGGTGTACGCGATTCCACCATAGACGGCTGCTTTCGTTGATTTCAAAACGCGTCAGCCAATCACAGCTTGGAAAACCTCTTATTTTAATTCTGGAGGTTGACGGGGACTCTGATTTCAGCGTACAAAAACACCCCCATACTGGTAATGCCTAGACTATTTGGTCCTTGTATATGTAGAGATTTAAGACAAGTGAAACCCTGGGCGCCGCCATTAGATGCCTTTTTGCACATTTGTTTACATTCTCAGGGCCGTTATTGTGTTTTGGTCCGATGCAAAGATTACAGAGCCGCTGAGTTTCTAACGGTTCATAGTCATTCACTGTTTTCGTTGATCGACATCTATTTATTCTTTTAAAGATTCTTTTGGGAACTATAGACATTCTACATTCTTGAGGTGCATCATGATCAAAATTAACATCCTGAACAAAATTTCCTGTTGCCGTAACCGGACGGCTTGTCAATACTTACGTAACCGGAATTCCTGTTATTTAAACCAGAAATTCCTTTTACTTTAACAGGACTACCGGTCAAAGTAACAGAAATTCCGGTTGAAATAAAAGTTATTCTTATTGAGACAACAGGAATCTTGGTTAAGTATAAGTTTTATACAGACTTTCGGTTGAACTAACTGACTTTTTTTTCAGAAAGTTCATCGACGATTAACATTCTTCTGCAGTGCAGTAGCGCCGAGAGTTTCTTCATCTCTCTCTTTTCTCCATAAAAAACGTATGTTAGACAAGGATGGACAACGGGATGAAATCCCCTCTTTCTGTCCTTTTTCCTACTTATACATTCAAATGGAAAATGAGAGAGTTGAAGAGATCCTGGTTGCGCCAGTGCAACGAAAGTTCTTCATCTCTCTCTTTTCTCCATTAAAAAAACGTATGTTAGACAAGGATGGACAACGGGATGAAATCCCCTCTTTCTGTCCTTTTCCTACTTATACATTCAAATGGGAAATGAGAGAGATGGAAGAGATCCTGGTTGCGCCAGTGTGATCAATCAGAGTCGACTCTACCATCTTGTCTCAACTCTCTACACACAGGAACTCTAGTACAAACACCCACCCACGGCTATAGATTTGAGCATTCCTCAGCTAAACTTTATCCAGAGTATCAGAGTTCTACTTTAAAATGATGTCTTGACCGCTATTCAACCGTTCATCATTGAAACAGCCTGTATTCGAAAGAGCGGGGGAGCCAATCGCGAAACGCGTCGGGGTTATACACTATATAC
>VMOF01000013.1:36250235-36322735 GCA_011764245.1 Trialeurodes vaporariorum | reverse complement strand
GTATCTCCGTTTCTTTCTAACACACGCGCTCAAATGGCCACAAAGAGAGACGGGCGGTTTTTATTCCCCCCCCCCCCCCCTTTTTTTGTCGGAAGTTTGAGTGTACGATTTCGCCGACTAGGACCCGCAGCAGACGAAATGTAAGAAACTATAGAGAAAGGAACGATGGGATAGAGAAGAGCAGTGGCGTCGCGTGCAAGCCGGCAACGCAGCATTTCGTCCATTTGATCCCATGTAAAATATCGATTCGAGGGAGTGCACTGTGCACCCCTAACGTTTCGATCCTTTTCATGGGTTTTAATGGACCAAATGCAACGTTGCCAGATTGCACGCGACGCCACTGGAGAAGAGTTACATCCATGTCCTTTAAAGATGACTGGATCTGAGATCGTCACTTGTCACTTCAACCGAGATTCAAACCAGGGACCTGTGGATTAGTGGCCATAGAAGGACAAACTCCAGGATCTGCCCAGGACACGGAAAAAAACGGTTGGCGGTACTACCGACAACGTAGGCGTCTCCTGTAACCGGCAACTATTGAGGGCCATGCCACCAATTTTAGAGGTAATTAACGCCAATAGTTGGGGAAAATACTCCGAATACGGATTTTTTCCCAAAATATTGGCGTTAATTACCTCTAAAATTGGTGGCATGACCCTTAAAAGTTGCCGGTTACATCAGGAGACGCCTGAGTTGCCGATAGTACCGCCAACCGTTTTTTCTGTGTACGATAGAAACAGGAAAATGGTAGGTTCACAAACTTGCTATATCTTTCTATTCAACCGTCGAAGTCACTATTTCACTTTCGTGTTTTGCATATTGCGTGGCTGGAAATCTCGTGCCCAGTAACTTAGTTTTAGACAGATGGAATTCAAGGAACTATTTCATGATGCTTATGCCACAGAGTCTATTTTACCAGCGGAATTCCGGCTTTCTTTTCACTTAGGTCCAGTGGCGGCTCGTGCAAATTGGCAACATTTTTTCCCCCATTTAAACCTATGTGCAAAAGAATCGATATCTTGGGGGTCCAGTTGCACCTTCTAAAGATCGATTGTTTTACAAGGGTTTAATTGGAGGAATTACGTTCTTGGCACATTAAACGAGCCACCACTGCTTAGTTCAATGCATAACTGCATACATAAAACGCCTGACCAGGGCTAGCATGATAATATAAAATAATACAATAAAAATAAATCTCCAAAAGCATAAAAAAGGTAGTTGTTAAGGCATTGTTTTTTTTATCAGACTTCGCTATGTCCATCAGGGGAGCCTCCCCTCGGGAAGGGGGGGGGGGATTCTTGACCCTCACCCCTCCACAGGGGCGCCTATGACTTCTTACACCAATTTCAGTCATCGTCACGTCTTTCACTCCGATATTTTCTGCCGCGACCATAAACCGCCGAACAACTTGAAAGGTACAGCCAATACTCAAAGAACACCAAATCACGGCCTTCCCTAATCTCTATCATAATAATCCGATACCCGTGTAATAACAGTCCATGAATTCAGAAAATGTTGGGGCGTCCAGTTTATGCATCGCATTCCACAAACCTGGTGCGGAACTATGATTATTTTTTTTTATTTTTTCCCCCTCTCCCCGCCAAACCCCTCCTTCACCCCTCTCTCTCTCTCTCTCCTCTCTCTCTCTCTCTCTTCTCTCCTCTCTCTCTCTCATCTCTCTCTCTCTCTCTCCTCTTTCTCTCTTCTCTTCTCTCTTCTCTCTCTCTCTCTCCTCCTACTCTCTCTCTCTCTCTCTCTCTCTCTCTATTCTCTCTCTCTCTTCTTCCCTTCTCCCTAAATCGCTTCTTGTACGTCGCATCTTCGATTTCTCATCTTACCGACTCTTAACCCCCCTCTCCCCCTCCCCCTCTCCCCCTTCCCCCTCTCCCCCCCCTCTCTCTCTCCCTCTTCTCCCCCCTCTCTCATCCTCCCCTTCCCTCCTCTCTCTCTCCTCTCTCTCTCTCCCCTCTCCCCTCTCTCTCTCTCTCTCCTTCTCTCTCTCTCTCCTCTCTCTCTCTCTCTCTCTCTAATCTCTCTCTCTCTCTCTCTCTCTCTCTCTTCTCCTCTCTCTCTCTCTCTCTCTCTCTCTCTCTCTCTCTCTCTCTCTCTCTCTCTCTCTCTCTCTCTCTCGGCTTTTGAAACACACTTTGTATTGTCCCTCCCGATTTGAAATGACGTTCGTTATTATAAACGTGTATGAGTGGAATGCATAATATGCGTAAACGTCGACAGGCCTAACTTGTGTTTACTGGAGGGAGGTCTAGCTATGAATGGATTTTTTGGCGGAGGAGAAAGGTCTTGACCGTTTTCGACTCGAATGATTATAGTTTCCAACTCTTTCATTTTCCATTTGATGTATAGATTATTGACAACGGATAGAAAATGGGGGATTTTAATCAATTTGTCTATTCTTGTCTAACATACGTGTTTCAATGGTGATCAGCGAGAGATGGAGAATTTTTCTCCTTGAACTGCTGGTTTCACGCGTTGCAGTCATGAAACTTCAGGATTTATAGAGACGGTGTTTCTCGATGAGTAAGCAATAAAATTTGTCCTCGAAAAAGCTTAGTTCTGCTTGGTTCCACGGCTAAAACTTCCAAAATCGACAAGATAATACAAAATGCATCGCATCGTTTAGTTGCATTTGGAGGTTGGAGTCGCCCGACATTATCGCCGATTCTAGGCTCATCAACAACAACACTGAAATTTGGGTGATTCCAACCACCAAATGCATCGTTTAAGCTGTTACATCTTGTTGATTTCGGTAGTTTTGGTCGTACAACACGCATAATGAGCAGTTTCGATGACATAGAATAATTCATAATCACAAAAAGGTCGCATTAATAGTTTGATTTAGTAGCCTAAATTACCGTTCAAGAATGCGCTTATGGAGAAAATACATTGAACCAGAGTTTGTTGGAAGCAGATAGGTCCATAAAAAACTTTCGAAGTCGAATCATTAAATCAGGGAAGACGTTTAAAGAACCGTCCGATTCAGTGCTATATATATATAGCATATTTTAATGGATACTTTTTCAATTCACCGATGATTCCAACGGCTGAGAAAAAATTTCACAGTTCAATTAAGTTCATGATGACTGTAATGCCCGAAATTATTCGGATATGTAATCTTTTCTCAATCAGATCAATCAGCGTTAAATTATTGAAATATATCCGCAAGTTTTTGAAAGTCATTGACGACTCCGCTGGTCGAGAAAAGATTTACAGATGCCATTATTTCCGTGCATTAGAGTCGTAGACTGAATTGAACCGTGTTATCTTTTCTCAACCGGTGGAATCATCGGTAGATTAAAAAAATGCCATTAAAAAAAATAAACGCAACGGCAGTTCTGCTCCGATTTGAATAACCCGCGCGTAACTGTACGTATATACTCTTTTCACCGACATACAACGACATACGTGTATTGCGGAACATCGTGGGTACTGTCGGATCCAAGTTATTGTCCTTCTCTCTCTTTCCCATTAGAATGCATGTGTTAGAAAGGATAGAAGAGGGGGCGAAAAATCACGTGACTCCCCCTAATCTGTCCTTTTCTAACATACGCGTTCTAATGGGAGAAGAGAGAGAAGGATAGATTCTAGCGGATCCAAGTTATTGTCCTTCTCTCTCTTCTCCCATTAGAATGCATGTGTTAGCAAAGGATAGAAGAGGGGGCGAAAATCACGTGACTCCCCTAATCTGTCCTTTTTCTATCATACGCGTTATAATGGGAGAAGAGAGAGAAGGATAGATTCCAGCGGATCCAAGTTATTGTCCTTCTCTCTCTTCTCCCATTAGAATGCATGTGTTAGCAAAGGATAGAAGAGGGGGCGAAAATCACGTGACTCCCCCTAATCTGTCCTTTTCTATCATATGCGTTTTAACGGGAGAGGAGAGAGAAGGATAGATTCTTCTGGATCCGCCAAATGATCGTGGGGACGCTGTTTTAGCTGGTAAATTCTGACGGTTTGACATCGCTGGTTTACTAGGCGTAATTACCGTTGATGCTCGTCCGAAGCTCTCATGTTCCACTTTGCGGAGTCTCAAAGTGTGCCAGAGCAATTTTTTTGGAGGGAAAAATGGCGATATTATTATTAGTACTTAAAAAAAAGAAAAAGAAGTAGAATAAAAAAACTAACAATGAAGACTGTCGAGGAATGCGCCGTGTATATACGAAAGTGCTTGCACTCAGAGCGATGATGGCCAGAGACACAGTTATTCGTGAACCGCTCATAAACAACGCTAGGTGTTTTTTATTTTCATTTTATTTATTTTTTTTATTTTATGGAGCTATTCGAAAAATGTTTTCGAGAGACTTTATGAACCTGAAAAAATTATCCACCATTATTTGTCCACATCCTGATGCCCTCCTCTTCATACCGAATTTGAACTTCCCAAAATTAGCATCGCTAAATAAGCAGGGTTGTCAACTTTCGGAACAGTGTTCGTTTAACTTAAAACTTAAACTTTTGAATGTTCGGCTAGTATTTTATTTTCATTTTATTTTCTTTATTTTATGGAGCTTTTCGAAAAATGTTTTTGAGAGACTTTATGAACCTGAAAAATTATCCATTATTTTGTCCACATCAGGATGCCATCCTCTTCATACCGAATTTGAACTTCCCAAAATTAACATCGCTAATAAGCAGGGTTGTCAACTTTCGGAAACAGTGTTCGTTTAACTTAAAACTTAAACTTTTTGTATGTTTGGCTATTTTAAAAAAAAAAAATCGCGTGACATGAACCCGTATCTCCGTTTCTTTCTAACACACGCGCTCAAATGGCCACAAAGAGAGACGGGCGGTTTTTATTCCCCCCCCCCCCTTTTTGTCGGAAGTTGAGTGTACGATTTCGCCGACTAGGACCCGCAGCAGACGAAATGTAAGAAACTATAGAGAAAGGAACGATGGGATAGAGAAGAGCAGTGGCGTCGCGTGCAAGCCGGCAACGCAGCATTTCGTCCATTTGATCCCATGTAAAATATCGATTCGAGGGAGTGCACTGTGCACCCCTAACGTTTCGATCCTTTTCATGGGTTTTAATGGACCAAATGCAACGTTGCCAGATTGCACGCGACGCCACTGGAGAAGAGTTACATCCATGTCCTTTAAAGATGACTGGATCTGAGATCGTCACTTGTCACTTCAACCGAGATTCAAACCAGGGACCTGTGGATTAGTGGCCATAGAAGGACAAACTCCAGGATCTGCCCAGGACACGGAAAAAAACGGTTGGCGGTACTACCGACAACGTAGGCGTCTCCTGTAACCGGCAACTATTGAGGGCCATGCCACCAATTTTAGAGGTAATTAACGCCAATAGTTGGGGAAAATACTCCGAATACGGATTTTTCCCAAAATATTGGCGTTAATTACCTCTAAAATTGGTGGCATGACCCTTAAAAGTTGCCGGTTACATCAGGAGACGCCTGAGTTGCCGATAGTACCGCCAACCGTTTTTTCTGTGTACGATAGAAACAGGAAAATGGTAGGTTCACAAACTTGCTATATCTTTCTATTCAACCGTCGAAGTCACTATTTCACTTTCGTGTTTTGCATATTGCGTGGCTGGAAATCTCGTGCCCCAGTAACTTAGTTTTAGACAGATGGAATTCAAGGAACTATTTCATGATGCTTATGCCACAGAGTCTATTTTACACAGCGGAATTCCGGCTTTCTTTTCACTTAGGTCCAGTGGCGGCTCGTGCAAATTGGCAACATTTTTTCCCCCATTTAAACCTATGTGCAAAAGAATCGATATCTTGGGGGTCCAGTTGCACCTTCTAAAGATCGATTGTTTTACAAGGGTTTAATTGGAGGAATTACGTTCTTGGCACATTAAACGAGCCACCACTGCTTAGTTCAAATGCATAACTGCATACATAAACGCCTGACCAGGGCTAGCATGATAATAATAAAATAATACAATAAAAATAAATCTCCAAAAGCATAAAAAAGGTAGTTGTTAAGGCATTGTTTTTTTTATCAGACTTCGCTATGTCCATCAGGGGAGCCTCCCCTCGGGAAGGGGGGGGGGGGATCTTCTTGACCCTCACCCCTCCACAGGGGCGCCTATGACTTCTTACACCATATTTTCAGTCATCGTCACTTCTTTCACTCCGATATTTTTCTGCCGCGACCATAAACCGCCGAACAACTTGAAAGGTACAGCCAATACTCAAAGAACACCAAATCCACGGCCTTCCCTAATCTCTAATCATAATAATCCGATACCCGTGTAATAACAGTCCATGAATTCAGAAAATGTTGGGGCGTTCCAGTTTTATGCATCGCATTCCACAAACCTGGTGCGGAACTATGATTATTTTTTTTTTATTTTTTCCCCCTCTCCCGCCACTACCCCTCCTTCACTCCCTCTCTCTCTCTCTCTCTCTCTCTCTCTCTCTCTCTCTCTCTCTCTCTCTCTCTCTCTCTACTCTCTCTCTCTCTCTCTCTCTCTCTTTCTCTCTTTCTCTCTCTCTCTCTCTCTCTCTCTCTCTCTCTCTCTCTCTCTCTCTCTCTCTCTCTCTCTCTCTCTCTCTCTCTTCCTCTCCCTCTCCCTAAATCGCTTCCCTCTGTACGTCGCATCTTCGATTTCTCATCTTACCGACTCTTAACCCCCCTCTCCCCCTCCCCCTCTCCCACTCCCCCTCTCTTCCCCCCTCTCTCTCTCCCCCTTCCCTCCCTCACTCTCTCTCCCTCTCTCCCCCCTCTCCCCACCCCTCTCTCTCGCTCTCTCTCTCTCTCTCTCTCTCTCTCTCTCTCTCTCTCTCTCTCTCTCTCTCCTTCTCTCTCTCTCTCTCTCTCTCTCTCTCTCTCTCTCTCTCTCTCTCTCTCTCTCTCTCTCTCTCTCTCTCTCTCTCTCTCTCTCTCTCTCTCTCTCTCTCTCTCTCTCTCTCTCTCTCTCGGCTTTTGAAACACACTTTGGTATTGTCCCTCCCCGATTTGAAATGACGTTCGTTATTATAAACGTGTATGAGTGAATGCATAATATGCGTAAACGTCGACAGGCCTAACTTGTGTTTACTGGAGGGAGGTCTAGCTATGAATGGATTTTTTGGCGGAGGAGAAAGGTCTTGACCGTTTTCGACTCGAATGATTATAGTTTCCACCTCTTTCATTTTCCATTTGAATGTATAGATTATTGACAACGGATAGAAATGGGGGATTTTAATCAATTTGTCTATTCTTGTCTAACATACGTGTTTCAATGGTGATCAGCGAGAGATGGAGAATTTTTCTCCTTGAACTGCTGGTTTCACGCGTGCAGTCATGAAACTTCAGGATTTTATAGAGACGGTGTTTCTCGATGAGTAAGCAATAAAATTTGTCCTCGAAAAAGCTTAGTTCTGCTTGGTTCCACGGCTAAAACTTCCAAAATCGACAAGATAATACAAATGCATCGCATCGTTTAGTTGCATTTGGAGGTTGGAGTCGCCCGACTTATCGCCAGATTCTAGGCTCATCAACAACAACACTGAAATTTGGGTGATTCCAACCACCAAATGCATCGTTTAAGCTGTTACATCTTGTTGATTTCGGTAGTTTTGGTCGTAACACCACGCATAACTGAGCAGTTTCGATGACATAGAATAATTCATAATCACAAAAAGGTCGCATTAATAGTTTGATTTAGTAGCCTAAATTACCGTTCAAGAATGCGCTTATGGAGAAAATACATTGAACCAGAGTTTGTTTGGAAGCAGATAGGTCCTATAAAAAACTTTCGAAGTCGAATCATTAAATCAGGGAAGACCGTTTAAAGAACCGTCCGATTCAGTGCTATATATATATAGCATATTTAATGATACTTTTTCAATTCACCGATGATTCCAACGGCTGAGAAAAAATTTCACAGTTCAATTAAGTTCATGATGACTGTAATGCCCGAAATTATTCGGATATGTAATCTTTTCTCAATCAGATCAATCAGCGTTAAATTATTGAAATATATCCGCAAGTTTTTGAAAGTCATTGACGACTCCGCTGGTCGAGAAAAGATTTACAGATGCCATTATTTCCGTGCATTAGAGTCGTAGACTGAATTGAACCGTGTTATCTTTTCTCAACCGGTGGAATCATCGGTAGATTAAAAAAATGCCATTAAAAAAAATAAACGCAACGGCAGTTCTGCTCCGATTTGAATAACCCGCGCGTAACTGTACGTATATACTCTTTTCACCGACATACAACGACATACGTGTATTGCGGAACATCGTGGGTACTGTCGGATCCAAGTTATTGTCCTTCTCTCTCTTCTCCCATTAGAATGCATGTGTTAGCAAAGGATAGAAGAGGGGGCGAAAATCACGTGACTCCCCCTAATCTGTCCTTTTCTAACATACGCGTTCTAATGGGAGAAGAGAGAGAAGGATAGATTCCTAGCGGATCCAAGTTATTGTCCTTCTCTCTCTTCTCCCATTAGAATGCATGTGTTAGCAAAGGATAGAAGAGGGGGCGAAAATCACGTGACTCCCCCTAATCTGTCCTTTTCTATCATACGCGTTCTAATGGGAGAAGAGAGAGAAGGATAGATTCCTAGCGGATCCAAGTTATTGTCCTTCTCTCTCTTCTCCCATTAGAATGCATGTGTTAGCAAAGGATAGAAGAGGGGGCGAAAATCACGTGACTCCCCCTAATCTGTCCTTTTCTATCATATGCGTTTTAACGGGAGAGGAGAGAGAAGGATAGATTCCTGGATCCGCCAAATGATCGTGGGGACGCTGTTTTAGCTGGTAAATTCTGACGGTTTGACATCGCTGGTTTACTAAGGCGTAATTACCGTTGATGCTCGTCCGAAGCTCTCATGTTCCACTTTGCGGAGTCTCAAAGTCGTGCCAGAGCAATTTTTTTGGAGGGAAAAATGGCGATATTATTATTAGTACTTAAAAAAAGAAAAAGAAGTAGAATAAAAACTAACAATGAAGACTGTCGAGGAATGCGCCGTGTATATACGAAAGTGCTTGCACTCAGAGCGATGATGGCCCAGAGACACAGTTATTCGTGAACCGCTCATAAACAACGCTAGGTGTTTTTTTATTTTCATTTTATTTATTTTTTTTATTTTTATGGAGCTATTCGAAAAATGTTTTCGAGAGACTTTATGAACCTGAAAAATTATCCACCATTATTTGTCCACATCCTGATGCCCTCCTCTTCATACCGAATTTGAACTTCCCAAAATTAGCATCGCTAAT
Source organism: Trialeurodes vaporariorum (assembly GCA_011764245.1). Taxonomy (NCBI): domain Eukaryota; kingdom Metazoa; phylum Arthropoda; class Insecta; order Hemiptera; family Aleyrodidae; genus Trialeurodes; species Trialeurodes vaporariorum. Next base: position 36,313,538 of record VMOF01000013.1, on the reverse strand, counting down.
AAGCAGGGTTGTCAACTTTCGGAACAGTGTTCGTTTAACTTAAAACTTAAACTTTTTGAATGTTCGGCTAGTATTTTTATTTTCATTTTATTTTCTTTTATTTTTATGGAGCTTTTCGAAAAATGTTTTTGAGAGACTTTATGAACCTGAAAAATTATCCACCATTATTTGTCCACATCAGGATGCCATCCTCTTCATACCGAATTTGAACTTCCCAAAATTAACATCGCTAATAAGCAGGGTTGTCAACTTTCGGAACAGTGTTCGTTTAACTTAAAACTTAAACTTTTTGTATGTTTGGCTATTTTAAAAAAAAAAAACGTCGTCTGACTGAAAGGTTCAAATCGACTTTGCTGTTCAGTAATGGGTCTGTAGCAAAATTTTGCTACAGCAATAAACAGGGTAAATAAAGAGTGCAAATAACGAGCTATGACTATAGAGGGTTAAGGGTTTACTCCATGTTATCTTAGTGTATCCCAAAGTGATGAAGTATCAAGGACGACTTTTTCTGAGTTGTTTGCCCCCTTAACAGTGGCGGCTCGTGAAATGCGATATATCGATGTCCACACTCCATTTAAAACGATGGAAAAGTATCGATTCCTTGGAGGTTCAATTGCACCCCATGACGATCGATACTTTTCTATACTTTAAAATGGCGTAGACATCGATATATTGCATTTCACGAGCCGCAACTGCCCCTTAATTTTAACTTTCAATCAAAAATTGTAATTAATACAGTGAATATTGATTTTCAACGAAAAAACAAGTGTTTTAAAGTGGCTGTCTGGACACAAAGTTCTAATACAATGATCCAGGTGGGCAAAGTTTGCATACTTCTGTCACATGTTAATTTTTTATCGTGCAAATCCTTCCAAAAGAAACAGTTACATCAATTCTTGTGGCCAAATAGCTACCCCAATACACTTCCACCTGAATTTCAAACGGATTTGTCACAACTTTTTTTTTAAACCTTTATACGGTTAAAATTATGGAGGCAAACTAACTGACAGCAGTGGCGTCGCGTGCAATGTGGCAACAATGTATTCTATCCATTTAAACTCATGTAAAGGATCGAATTCAGGGGGTGCACAGAGCACAAGGAAAATTCGATATATTTAATGAGTTTAAATGGAGCAGTTGCATTGTTGCCAGATGGCACGCGACACCACTGACTGAAAGTGAGAGCTTGTGTGAAAATGGTCATAAAGGTTTTCCAGCAAGGTGCTTCCTCTGTAGCACTATCATCCGCGATAGGCAAAAAATTACCACAAATCTGAGAGTAAATTTTTTATTAATTAATGATTCGAAACTTTCGAGGCCAATTTTAATCACACAAAACACTTTAAACAAGTAATGGGGTAGTTGCAAGGGTCTGAAAAGTTATATTTTTTTTTATAAAGAAAATGAAAGTACTTGATGAGCTGAGAACAAAGATGCCTTTGGTTTCTGTTTAAGTCCCAATGTTCCGGAGATGAGATTTTAGCCGGAAATACATTGTTTTAAATGGGAATTCCACGTATAGTGGCGTCACTACGCACACGATTTTTGAAACTTCACACGAGTGAATCTCCAAAATCGGAACACTTAGGAAATAAACCAAAGGATTCATTGTTCTCAGCTCATCAAGTACTATCATTTTCTTTATAAAAAAAAAACACAACATTTCAGACCCTTGCAACTGTCTCATTTAAAGCTAGAGGTATCACTGGAATGTTTTAAATTAAGCTTAAACCAGAGCTGCCGTTTTGCGTATAATGAATGACATTCATTCACCGATGATTCCACCGGTTGAGAAAAGATTACACAGTTCAGTGCAGTGTATGCCTATAATGCAAGAAAATACTCTGATCTGTAATCTTTTCTCAACCGGTGGAGTCGTCTATGACTTTAGAAAACATGCGGATATTTTAATAAATAAACGGCGTTTCCAACGATTGAGAAAAGATTACCGATTATAGTTTTTTGATTTTTTGTACTTTACAGTCCTAAACTGGACTTAACTATCTAATCTTTTCTCAACCGGTGGATTCATCGGTGAATTGAAAAAATGACATTAATTGTACGCAAAACGGTAGCTCTGGCTTTAACGGTCGAAACCGATGATTTTTAATGACCTTTCTTCACTGATTTTCGGCCATTTTTTTCCGATTTCAGACCATAGTACTATCGACGAATTAAAGATTGTCACGAGCTAATAAGTTTCGCCTTCAAGGTTCCGGTTCGGCAACTCTTCATACTCTTAATACCTTGCAGGCGAGAGGCTGGAAAGTGCTGGTGGGGTGGTAAAGCCGTCGCAGATTAGTCCCTCGCTAACACCCATAACTGAAAATGTCTGAAAATCTCGCGACAATCTTTAATTCGTCGATAGTACACAGCACATACCTGGAAAGCTCATCCTAGAAAAGCCCTCTATAGTTTATAGCTCGTTGCGTGAAATACAGACAGAATCTTTACCTGTTTCAAACTAATAGCACTTTGAGTGTGGAGGTAACTACCGACGCCAGTTTTTGTCGGATTGAATGACGTCATAGCAGATCTGCTTGTGTTCCGCTCTCGACCTGAGATCGAGGTTTCCGTTTTGACGTGTTTCGCGTTCCCAACGTCATTTCCGCCTCCTCTGAAAACAGAACGAGAAGAAGAAAAAAATAAAAAAATCAATCAATGAATGTAAAAAAGGAAACAAGTACCAATTAATATAACCTACATTCGGATGCTGTTGGGTTCAAGGGTTTCGTATATATGTGTGCCAATAACACGCCTCGATTGAGCTGCATTCTGCCGCATGCCAGTGATCACTAATCAGCATGCACCGGTACAGAATGAGAGACCGTGACATTCGAAACAGAGAGAATATATCTGTGACACGGTGATGTCGGTGATCGATTCGTTGCTATTTCAATTATCATTTCCCGTGTTTACCGTAGGTTTCAAAAATAATTAGCCGCAAAAAAAGGGGAGACCTGCATATGGTGCCTGCGAACAACGGTTCATGCACCACTGAGAGAAAAAAAAAGTGCTAAATTTAACTACTTGCTCAGTGAAAAGTATGGATAACACTAAAAACCAGTTAGTTTCATTATTTGAAACAGTTAAATGAACACAGGACAGAGGTTGTTTAACTATTTAAAATGGTAAAACTAACTAATTGCAAGTGTTATCCACACTCTTTACGAAGCAAATAGTTAAACTTATTGTTCAAATAGATTGCGTGCCGCCAAGATTTACTTATTGGCCCAATAACTAAATATTGGCTACGACGCGCCACGATTGCCACTAACCGCAAGTCATGAGCAGAGAAATCAAAAGCTTACATACAGTTTACAGAGAAAAACAGACAGAACCTCCAAACTGAAGGAAATCTAGAGCAGTGGCGTAGCGTGCAATTTGGCAACGTTGCAGTTCGTCCATTTAAATCCATGAAAAAAATCGAACTACTGGGTGTTCGGTGAACACCTTTCGCTTTCGACCTTTTAGGTGGGTTTAAATGGACACAATACAACGTTGCAAAAATTGCACGCTACGCCACTGATCTAGAGCACCACACGAAATTTATTCGCGCTGGGAACAAACAGCTGATTTGGCCATTGGCCCTATTGTATAGCGCACCACTTTTCAATGTCTCTGGGTGGGAGTTCAAACCATTCTTGTAGACTCATCAAAATCGTCAACTGATGATGAGAACGATCCCGTTTAGTTTGGCAAACGAGCGTTGAGAATCAATCTCCTCGACAAATCTTTCAAAGTTTCTGGTCAAAAGAGTTGAGGGTAATTGATTTTGTCGTGCGAATAATTTTAATTGTATTTTTTAGATGTGCGCGCTATCGAAACCGTGTTTCCCAGCGACGGAGAATTTCATAGAGAACGCGCAAGACTCATCTACCAGACCATGAGAAAAAAAAGAAGTAAGTAAAATCACTTAACAATACAATTAAACATAATCTGAAGCAGCACTACATCAACATCCAAACTAGAATCACTGGCCTGTAACGATCCAAACTTCGCTCACCTTACATATTTGGCTCGTCTGGAGATAAAATGTTAGAGCTACCGTTTCGGACATTTATAATGACGGGACCTGTGCAGCTACCGCCGCACGGAAAAAAAAACCACGAAAAATAAACAACTATTGGGTATCCGGTGAACACCTTCGCATTCGACCTATTACATGGATTTGAATGGACACAATCCAATGTTGCCAAATTGCACGCTACGCCAATGCTGCGATTGGTCAATTTAAATCTCCCACTCACAATAATAATAGATCACATCTGATCGGTCTATTTGAATTACCTGATCACCACTGAAACAGTTTATTTGGAACGAGGTTCCCGATTGAGAACTACAGCGGCTAATTTACCATTCAGCGCGTTCCTCTGCAATTTTGTCGTGTCGGCATTCGTCAAAACTACACACAGGAGGAAAAACGACCAATATTATGGCCAAATATTGGCGAAACAAAATTAGTATAGTAATTATGCATTCAAGCTTGTAAAGAACTCGTTAAAAACACTGCTTACATTACATTTACAGCAGAAATTATTTTGAAACCTTTCATATCCTCATGGCTCTACTGAGGCTTAAAGCTATTACAACACATGTATAATCTTATGGATACTTCGAAAATATCTGACATGGTGGGGCTCTTGCAATATTTTGCTACAGGAGATTGAAAAGCTGATTCTTGCATAAAAACGAGTGAAAATGACGATGAGTATACTAAAAAAATTACAAAATTCACTCTCAACATTGGGCTTAATGGCGGAGAGACGCAGGTATCATCATGGGGAATTCCTATCGAAATTGAGACTTACTGTTTTCATAAAGAAAGTGACAAATTAAACAGGAATCTCCCATGAAACCTGCGTTGAACCGCCATTACGATCATGTCGTTAAAGCAGTTATGTGAGTTTATTACTGCATTTTAGGCTTTACAGACGGTTTTGGTGTGAAGTCAAGCCAACAATCACAACAATGCACTCATCGGTCGCAATCGGTTGTGATAAAACTCGCGTATCGTTCCAAATTATCTCACTCACTCTCCCGTGACCCCTATGTATATCCATCTCTTTCTAGTATCGAAATTCGTATACAGGGCCTTGTTTTACGACATATTATTATCAAAATCGCATTAAAATACCTCGAGAATTTCATTTCTGCCATAAAATTTCACAAAATAAGTCTCTACATACGATTTTTGAAATTAGAGTGAGATGGCAGCACATAGGGGTCACGTGAGAGTGAGAGAGACAAACCGGCTTTGTTTGGAACGCTCATCATCGGCAGTCGCCATTACTAAAACTCTCTGTTATGTGCTTTTCGAGATTTTCGCTAATTTTTTCAACAGATTAGACTATTCATTTGCTCACAGCAAAAGTTTGCAAGAGCCCTAACATGGCTCTGAACGATATTTGCAGACTTGATGCTGGCCGTTAAATCATTGAACGAATACACCGGGGGGGGGGGGGGGGAGAGAGAGAAAAATCCTAAAGATTTGGCCTCTGAATAGATCGTCTTTGCCCACCGAGCGAAAAATCAACAATCAGCAATAAATTATGAAGGAGCCATCGGAACACTCACACTCATCCTGACACAAAAACAACGACGGAAACAATCAATAGGTCACAATTCAATCACACGCCGAACTCTAATTTTAACGCTTTATTTATTCAACGCGATCACGAGTCCCCCCCTCTCACCCCCCTCTCCTACGCCAGACAATTTCCCCATCATGCAAAGCAAATCAAAAGCGATGTTACTTACAAACGGAGGAAGTAACAAATGATGGATCGGTCGATGTACTCCTTGTAACACTTTTTGCATCGTAGGAGTACGATTCCCATTAAGTAGCCCAATTCATTAAGTGTTTTCTTGGTTCCGACAAATACTGATTGTTCACATTGAGTTTCGCGTCTGATTTGTCTCTAGTCCGTTTCTTGTTTTCCAACACACAATGGTTCCCCCTCCCCAATGTTTTCCTTGAGTGGGGGAGGGGGAAATGACGACTAATTTTTGTTTTGAATTTTCTTTCACATTTTATTTTATTTTATTTTATTTATTTTTTCATTTCTGATTTTTTTTTTTTTTTTGCGTGCAAAGAAACAAATATTATCTTAAAATTGCAAAAAAAAAAAAACAAAACAAAACAAAAAAAAAAAAAAAAACAAAAACAAAAAAAAAACAAAAAACAAAAAACAAACAAAAATACTTAAAACCGGGAATACACTTTGTAAAATGCCAATTTAGCAGAAAAAAATTTGGTAGCAGAAACATATTGCTAATGAAGAAAAAATATTCCTAGTTAATCAAAATAATTGCTAATAATATATTAGCTCAGCAATATTTTTTGGTGAGCTAGCATTTCATAAATTGCAATTTTCGCAATGTATAAAGTGTCTTCCTGGTTTTCAGCATTTTTCCTTTACAGTTTTAAGATTCATATTTATTTCTGTGCGTTACTTTAAAAAAATAAATTTTACCACTATAAAGTATTTTACAAACTTTTGTTAAAAGCAACTGAAATATTGAAAAACAAAAGGAAAAATGAAAAAAAAAAAAAAAAAAAAAAAAAAAAAAAAAAAAAAAAAAAAACACAAAAGTATTCAAAAGATTTAGGATGTACACCTGAACCCTTAAGGCACATTGAGGACCAAAAAGAACCGTCAGACGACTCCTGGATTTTTATGTTGGCCAGCTTCACCTAGAATCGATTTTCACACCGTTTACAATGGCAAAATGGCAAAATGCAAAAGCCGACGTTAAAGCCTTACGAGACCTTACTAGGGGGAAAAACCACAACAAATCGTTAAGGCATCAATCAGTGCAGTCAACGTTCAAACATGAATTTAAACCCGGAAAAATGAGCAGCGCAACAGAATTATTATCTAATGAGCGCAGGTCCCGAAATGTCACATCGAACACTAATATAGGGTATACATAAAACCGCGAATAAAACCAGAAAGGAAAAAAACGTTTCATTTAATGAGATGGGTGAGTGCTTATTCAAATGAGATGAAATCATCAAATTCTTTGAAACGATAAATCAGTTTTAAAAATAAAAGATACGGTCCGCTGAAACAAGTTCGGTAAAATTAGACGAAAAAAAAGAAGAAAAAATCGGTAAAATCAAAAAGAAAATAAAAAAAGAACAAGAATTCATGAATATAAATTGACTTTCGATTAATTTTTACAACAGACTAGGTAACTGCAAACGAGATGGTTGCGAGAGGTAAAAGCGTCAACACTTGCAATTAGTTAAAGCGAACACTAAGCTTTTGCAATTCTTAGTTTCGTTGCTTTAGTAGGTAATTTATCCATCCCCATTTCAAGTTTATTTTTCCTTCACAACACGTTACAACTTATAAGACGATATATATATAAAGGAACTGAACGAGCATTTTTCCTGCTTAAAAAGGAAATGATTAGAGATGACAGGAAACAAAAAACAAACAAAAAAACAGTTCAAGTAAAGCGCAGGAAAACATCTGTCAACGGCTCGCATATTTATGGAAGCGTTAAATTTTATCTGTATATTTTTACCGATTTGAAACATTTACTGAAGAAAAACATACTCTCTTACACTTCTTTTCAAACTATTATTACTAACTATTGTAAATTAAAATAATAATTTAAAACATAGACCAAACAAAAAACAAAACAAAAAACTTCGCGCAAAAGGATATCTGTCACAAGTAAACGTGTTTCCTTGTTTTTAAAGAAGTGATTCTCTCAGAGCACGAACAATAAGTAATAAGTAGAAATGCAAAAAAAAATTCCTGCGATAGTTTCTCTAATTTCCTTGGTCTCCCTTTAAGTTTGCCATTTCCAGATAAAGCCCAACTTTTCTCGGTCCGAGGTACCCTGGTTAGTGGTTATAGCACTAAGGTACTTTGTAGAATAACATTACCTAATGATACAAAAAAGCAGAGAGAGAGAGGAGAGAGAGAGAGAGAGAGAGAGAGAGAGAGAGAGAGAGAGAGAGAGAGAGAGAGAGAGAGAGAGAGAGAGAGAGAGAGGAGAGAGAGAGAGAGAGGATGGAGAGGAGAAGGAGGGGAGAGAGAGAGGGAGAGAGAGGAGAGAGGAGAGAGAGAGAGAGAGGAGGAGAGAGAGGGGAGGAGAGAGAGGAGAGGGAGAGAGAGGGAGAGAGGAGGGGAGAGAGAAGAGAGGAGAGAGAGGGAGAGAGAGGGAGAGAGAGGGAGAGAGAGGGAGAGGAGAGAGCGAGAGAGAGAGAGAGAGAGAGAGAGAGAGAGAGAGAGAGAGGACAGACAGAGAGACAGAGAGAGACAGGGAAAAGCGAGAGAAAAGAGAGAGAACTGTTTGGGAAAACCGGCACCGTGGTATATCCTCATAATAAAAACAAACATTTTGAATCTATTTTTATTGGGGTATGTTTTACAGTTAAAATAACTGTAATTCATCCTTACGACCGGTCATTTTACACTGACAGAGTAAATTAACCATCGTCTTCTATTCTCTCCTCCCCCCCCACTTCTCCACAATGCCCCCTCTTCTTTCCTTACGTGTTTTTTTTTTCTCTTTTTTTTTCTTTTCTTCTTTTTATTTTTCCGTGCGCAATCATAATTTCATCTGAACCGAAATGACCTTGATTCGTGGCGATTAAATGACCAGTACTTGTACACGGATCGCCTGCGTTTTCGGTGATTTCCACCATTTCCACCATTCACCAAAACTTTTTTCGGCTCTCGTACGTCTCATTGATAATTGTTTTTAGTTTGAAAGGAAAAGAGCCACCACCTTGCTCTTGTCCTTGCCTGTGGGTCAACGGTGGTTCATAAAATCTAATAACCGCATTTTTACGCCACATTTTAAACCATTAGAAAAAAAAAAAAAAAAAAAAAAAAAATTCAATGCAATAAAAGGTAGGTAGATTTGCCTCACCAAGAATCGAAGATTTTTTTACCTATGTTTATACGGAAAAGAAGCGTTAATGCCAAATTGAACGAGCCATCACCACTGCGTGCATCGACTGCATAGCTGCTACCAGTGCTACCCAACGAAGTATACATTTATCTAGGGTGCCAGTCTAATATGTAACCTACGTAACCACCATGGGGGATTTTTAGGTTAATAGGTTTAACTAAGCAATTTTTTTCCATTTATTCACATGTGATTTGAAGCGGCGACGAGGGCATACATAGGACCGAAAAATATTCCAGACTCTGTTCGTTGCATAAAAAAATACATGATATAAATGAAAAAATTACTCGCTTAAACCTTACCTAGAAATCCTCCAAGGTGGTTACGCAGGTTACCCATTATACTACCCACTGGCGCAACCAGGATCTCTTCCATCTCTCTCATTTCCCATTTGAATGCATGAGTAGGAAAAGGACAGAAGGAGGGGGTTTTATCCCTTTGTCCATCCTTGTCTAACATACGTTTCTTAATGGATAAAAGAGAGAGATGAAGAAACTCTCGGTGCGCTACTGATACTACCACTCTAGATAAACAAGATTGTTGGTGCTACCAAAAGCGCAAGAGGAGAAAAGTTCTCTAACTCTCTCTTTTCTTCATTGAAACACGTATGTTAGACGAGGAGAGACAATAAGGACAAGGGGATAAAAACCCCCCTTTCCATCCTTATCCTACTAATGTATTCAAAGGGAAAATGAGAGAGATAGAAGAGATCTAAGTTGCGACAATGCTGCTACGGCTATGCTTCTTGTCCGACAATGGTCTGAGATTATAAGAAAAAAGTATGGCCACGAATCGTTGGAAAAAAGTCATCAAAAGTAATTCTTTTCGACTTCCTAGGCTTAATTTAAAATTACCCAGTGACACTTCTAGGTTTAAATTACTCGTTAACAGTGTTCTCTGTGATTAAAATTGGTATTGAAAGTTTATAAAATGATAAATTGATGATGAATTTACTTTCTGATTTTGACTCCACTTCTGGACGATCTCAGACCATTGTGTTCCCTACCACAAGATAGTCCATTTAATGCATGATTACACTAATTTCCTATCAATAGATTAATCTTTTATACCCTCCAAATTTTACTGTTTTACTTGAAATGCAAGTTCCTCAAATAGCCTCCGGGTAAAGGTGAATGAATGTCTAAATAAATTTCAAAATTATTTTCTTTTCCTTTTCACTTTTTGGTGTGTTTTTAAGAATCTAGGACAGTGAACCAAAATCTTTTTTTCTCTTTCTCGGGCATTGATAGTATACGGTACACACCGGACATAGTAATTAAGTATTTAAATTTGTTTTACGTAAAATCCGTCAAGATTTACTTCATCGCACGTCGCTCCGCGTCGGACCATTGCATTGTCATCAGAACCGCGGGCCTGCATAACAGGACACTCGGTCTCTATGCAACCAATTACATCATGGATATCTCTAACTTTTTAGAGTGGATTTCAGGCTCGCCTTTTTTCTTTCTTTTTTTCTCCTCCTCTCCCATCCCCCCATCCGCTTGCGCGCGTGCGTCCATCTGCTATTGAACAAGCCTAGGGGAAAGTAACGAACACTGATGTCAGATCGCATTGAAAAAAAAAAATGTAATTTGTAATCGATTTTTAAAAAAAAAAAAAAAAAAATCAAGACGTACAAAATCATTTAATGCCAATGGGTCTGTAGCTAACTTCCGCTATAAGTGATGGAATAGTTAATTATTGCGTGAAAACCATCGAAAATGACGATAAAAATAATATAAAGTTACGAAATTCATATCATGGGAGATTCCTTAGATTGAGACATATCTCTGTTTCCTAAGACAAGTTAGACAGGAATCTCCCATGATACCTGCGCTGAACCGCCATACCGATGTGAGTTTATTGCTAAACTTTAGACTTTCTTAGAGCAATTTTCGTGATTTTCGCTGGTTTTTACATCAGATTGAGCTATACATTAGCTCTCACCAAAAGTTTGCAAGAGCCCTATTGTAAGTCGAGGATCGGTTCAGAGGATTAGAATATCTGAGAGTTTACCGTGGAATCATATTATTTTATACTTCTTCTGATTGAAATTTAACAAGTTTTTTTTTCTCTCTCCATATTAAACCCGGCACCACTGTTGAGCGACGACCTCAGATATCAGGTTGGCTTTTAAACATAATCCGATGCATTAATAATTAATTATTATTGCACTCTGCCCCTCAACCTCCGCATATAGACTGAGGCTCTGTCCAGCTCTCTGGCTCCTGATATCTCTCTCTCTCTCTCTCTCTCTCTCTCTCTCTCTCTCTCTCTCTCTCTCTCTCTCTCTCTCTCTCTCTCCCTCTCTCTCCCCTTTAGTCTCTGATATCCTGATCATGTTGCCATAGAAACGCCTGCCTCGACGGACGTTGCGTTGGTCGTTGGTCCGTCTTGTTGGAGCAGGTCAACCTGACCACCGACCAGCTTGAGGGTTAGACTCGCGTTTAGATGCAAAGGTGAGGACGGAAAACTGAGAAAAAAATTCAGAAGCAAATGTTGGCAAAGGACAAGGTTGTAGGCTGTATTTCGCGGTCTTTCTCGAAGGCTTTGCAAAATTTAAAAGCTCTGTACAAAAACGCAAAAGAATCAAGTGATCAGAGTTTCACCCATTTACTACCAGGTTGAGTCGAATCGAAGACACGACATGAGTGTCACCTCGCTCAAATTGAGTGGGTAGTTAAAGATTGCTACACTGCGGTGCTGATTTCGCATACACATTGGATTTAAGGCACTCGAGATAACGTATATATTCAAATATTACTGATTTGGAGTCGCTATTCATGTGAAAAAAAATACTGAAATTGTACGAAACGGATCTTGTCTCCGAAACTAATATGTACACTCAAGCGTACGGTATTGAAAGGGTTAAGAAAGCTCGCGGAACTTCCGGTCGGATCGACGCGAGGATGCAATTTTAGGACAGAGAGAGAGAGAGAGAGAGAGAGAGAGAGAGAGAGGGGGGAAGACGAACACCGCTGGATTCGCCTTTAGATGAAGGAATCCTACATTTTATATCAACTTGATCACTTAAAAACTTTCAATACCAATTTTGATCACACAGAACACTTTTAACAAGTAATTTAAACCCAGGAATGTCACTGGAAAGATTGTAACTATGCTTAATAGACGATTTTTGACAACCTCTTTACACTGGTTTATGACCACTTTTTATCAATCTCAGACCATCATTGGCGGATACAGGGGGGGCAATGGGGGCGATCGCCCCCCCCGTTCGGCCCAAAAAGTGGGAAAAGAGGGGAGAGGAAGGAGGACAGCGAGAGAAAAATCAAGAAAAGGGGGTCAAGTTGGGGAAAAAATCCCAAATTCGCCCCTCCCCTTGTTCGCGAGGGCTGGATCCGCCACTGCAGACCATAGGGTGCCTATCAAAAACATGCTTACGCTATGGAATGATCCATATGTAACAGCAAACTATGAAAATCCTCTTGGCTAAAAATCCCCGAAATCCGTAGACAATATTTTGTATACGACTGGATCCGATCCGAGAAATATTCCGAACGAGTAGATTAGTGCGTTCAATGTAAGTAAATAAATATATGTAGAGAGATGGATAAATGGATAGATAAATTGAACCGCACCTTGTCCCATTGTTCGTTTTAGGTTCTGACGTAAAAATTTTGCTCGGATATTTACAGTGTGATTATTGGAGAGGATGATAAAGGGGTAATTGGGAGGGGGCGAGGAGAGGGAGGAGAGGGAGGCGAGGGAGGAGTGGGAGGAGAGGGAGGAGTGGGAAGAGAGGGAGGACAGGGAGGAGAGGGAGGAGAGGGAGGAGTGGGAGGAGAGGGTGGAGAGGGGGAGAGGGAGGAGAGGGAGGCGAGGGAGGCGAGGGAGGCGAGGGAGGCGAGGGTGGCGAGGGAGGAGAGGGAGGAGAGGGAGGCGAGGGAGGAGAGGGAGGAGTGGGAGGAGAGGGAGGAGAGGGTGGGGAGGTTGGAGAGGGTGGAGAGGGAGGAGAGGGAGGAGAGGGAGGAGAGGGAGGAGTGGGAGGAGAGGGAGGCGAGGGAGGAGAGGGAGGAGGGGAAATGACGAAGCCCCGTTGACACAATAGATTAATATAGTAGTTTTATATGACGCGCGCGGCCACGCGGCCAATCGGCGAAGCGCGTGCGCACTATCTCCCGCGGCGCGTGTGTCTATGCTCTTTTCCAGGGTTGTCACGTGGCTCAAGCACTTGATTTTTCTGGTGGATTGTTGAATCGTATGTCAAATGCTACGATAAAAACTATGAGCCAATTGGCGGCCCGTGGAACCTAGGAAAAATTCCTGGATCACTCAGTGGCGGCCCGTGAGGTCCGATATATCGATGTCCACTCTATTTAAAACTATAGAAAAGTATCGATTTCTTGGGGGTTCAATTGCACCCCCTGGCGATCGATACTTTTCTATAGTTTTCAATGGAGTGGACATCGATATATCGCATCTCACGAGCCGCTACTGGGATCACTGCAACCGGCAACACTGATGAGTAAACGTGTGTATGCGGCTGGGTGGGCGTGCGCTGCGGCCGGTCCGTCAGACACAGGGTCGAAACATGGATTTTTTTTTTTTTACATTAATTTTTGTTGTTATTTTGCTCTAAAAACATTCCAGTGTTAACATTTACTTGCAAAAGCCATTTTATTTTATTCATTTAAAGCTCTAAGTTGAACGAATTTACACATTTTGAAGTTAGCTTGCCATTAATGGGACTTTACTTTTGCTACATAGCAGTAGGACACATTGATTCTTATGTATAAAATTCCAAGAAAATAACGGTGCGCATGCATTAAAAATCCACTCATGGCATTGGCGGCTTGTGAAATGCGATATATCGATGCCTACTCCATTTAAAACTGTAGAAAAGTATCGATCGTCTCATGGACTCAGGAAATCACTTCCATTTCAAAAAAACCCGCGCAACACAACAGATACTATTATCGTCGACATACAACGATACATAAACGGAACCACCGCGTTTAAGTAAGCATTAACTTACAAACATTTAAATGTTCCGTTTAGATATGCAAACAAATCTTGTACTATTTTGTAATCTTTGATAAACCAGAAAAGACCATAGCGGGCCTATCTTTAAAATTCTTAGAAAATTCTGCGGTAGATAAATGAAGGGCTGCTATTTGTCCCTTTAAAGTGTTTATCAAAAAGAAGGGCTTTTTAACCAATTATCACTCCGCTACACTCGATAAATTATCGAAACACGCCGATAGCTTATCGAATGTAGCGGAGGGATACTTGGTTAAAAAACCCTTCTTTTCGATAAATACTTCAAAGGGACCAATACCAGCCCTTCATTTTTTGTCTAGTCTACCGGCCTTATCTATAATGATTCCAAAGATCGGCCCGCTGACAGGAAACGCAGCCAATCTGTCATGTATTTAGAAGGAAATTCAACCATTTTGTGGTTACGATGTGGTTTACGTATATGATGGTTGGGTATGTAGTGGTATGCCGGTGCGAATAGTGTTTAGTGTAGCGCGGACTGTTTGCAATTGAAGTGATTTCCTGAGTTAATGAGTGGATTTTGAATGTTTTTCATGTGCGCATCATCGTTATAACGGCCGAATATTACAGACGAATCAAGGTTCTATATTATTGAAGCAAAAGAACTCAACAGATCCATTGTTCAAAATCAAAATTTATACTCATAACATTTTGTCCAAGAAAGTGGATGTTTTGATCCACTGTGCGTCGTAGGAGTCGCGAGTCGCGAACTGCGCATGCGCGTGGCTCAGTCGCCAACCTCCTTCGTCGCGTAGCGTCGGCGCGGACGATCGAGGCAATGCCAAAAAATAAGCAGAAGAAGAAGAAGTTGAAAAGGAAGAATAAGAAGGCGGAGAAGCAAGAAATGATTGACAGGCCTACGCGGCACGCTCGCTTCATCTCGCTGTTGATGACCGCTGCGGCACACAGTGATAATCAAACCAGTGACAACAGGTCAATTCAATTATTATTTATTTTATTTATTTTATCTATTTTAATTTATTTAATTTATTTTGAATTTAGTACTCGTGTCGTTCTCCTTTTTATTAATTTAACAGAGACCACGCACTCACTAGAGTCCCTATATGTAGAGAGTTAAGACAAGAGAAATCATGGGCGCCGCCATTGGATGCGATTTTGCACATTTGTTTACATTCTGAGGCCGTTGTTGTGTTTTGCTCCACAGCAAAGATTACAGTTCCGCTAAGTTTGAAACGATGTAATCTTTCCCTGCTTTTGTTGATCGACATGTATTAACGCTTTTTAATGATTCTTTTGAGATTTATGGACATTCTTGTGGTGCATTATGATTAAAATTAACAGATTCGTCGCAAATTAACTCTTTTATCTGTAAAAGACCGTTGGTAAACAAAACAAAAGTGCAAAATCGCATCCAATGGCGGCGTCCGTAGAGCCTAAAATTCATCGACCAATCAGAAGTTGACTACCCTCTTGTCTTAACTCTCTACATACAGGGACTCTAGCACCAGAGTTGGGTAACAAATTATTCGGAAATTATTCGGTGTGTCCGGCAACGCCGAATCAATCGAATTATTCGACGAATAATTCTACAATTGACCTATACCTTCCGTGTGTTTCCTTTTCCTCAACTCAGGTAGCAAACCCAGTTTTCAGTGTTGCCGGAGTCATTTCATTATTTCTGATTATTCGGTTGCCCAACTCTGTCTAGCACGCACTTACCAATAAGAGGTCACTAAGGGGCAAAAATCCCAAGTTCGCCCCCCCCCCCGTTCGCGAGGGCTGGATCCGCCACTGCCTAAAGGGGGGTCTGGGGGTCTCCCCCAGAATATTATAGGACGGTCTGGGGGTCTCCCTTAAAATATTAAAGGGGGTCTGGAGTCTGGGGATTTCCCCCGGATTCAGTTTGACGTGAGAAAGTGTTCGTGGGGTATACTTACTACAGTTTATAAAATATATTAAGGTAGATGTCCCAATTACCGCCCCTGTCCCAATTACCGCCCCCTTTTCATTTATTCTTTAAAATAAGCCTACTTTAGCAGACAAATTTAAGCGTATATGGGATAAGTGTTTTTCATAGGTTGGCTGAACTGGTGAAAAAAGTTTGAAGTTGATATTTAGCAGCGTTGTGCCCTTAAAAAATCATAGAAGTTGACACAGGACACCTGCCCCCGTATTACCTGTTTTTGCCGATTTCTCTCAGCAGTTACTTATTAAAAATCTGTTCTCTTTACTTTCTGCTTTTTAAATTATTATAATGTCATTATTTCCTGACAATAAACATGATGATTTGAATGAAAAGCCAGCGCAAATATGTATGGCTATAATTAGGGCACCTGATATGACAATAATTGGGACAAAGCCACTTTTGGTGTGGCGGTAATTGGGACATGGGTCATTTTTTCGAGTTTTATTAATAATTTTTTTTCCTGATTGATTACGCCAACTTTATATTTTTTTCATAAAACTAGATAGTATTTGAGAGGCCCTAGTGAAAACCGATCATAGATTTGAAAAAAATTAACATTTTTACAGGCATTTTACGGCAATTTTTTCTTAAGGGGGGCGGTAATTGGGACATCTACCTTAAATGAAGCAAGAGTCAATATTGGGAAGAATTTACAAGGTCCAAGTTCAGAACTTTGGGCCGCTTCACTGCACTGTGCGACTTGCTCCGCTTATTGGCCAAGCCTAGTCCATTGAATGGGATCGCTATCACTTTCGTTATAGCTGCTATGCACAGTATGCGTCCATCTTCTATCATATAGCATGATAGATAAAGCAATATACCCAAGCCTACCTCTTATGAATCGGGGCTGTGCTCTGGCTCGGGGCACAAAATGAGCGTTCTGTTCAGTGTTCAGCATACCAAAGGTGTCGCAATTTGGTTAAAAAAAAAAAAAAAAAAAAAAAAAAAAAAAAAAAAAAAAAAAAAAAAAAAAAAAATGAGGAGAAAGGAGAAGAATTTTATTTGATCAGCAAACGTTGAAATTAAATTGAATAATTAATTATTCCGGGAGTCCATGCCAAAGATTACTGATAGCACAATTATTATTCCGAGCGCCTTCTGGACGGCGTGAACTGTTCTTGTGCAAAATTAACCTTTTGGCGGAGAGAAGAAATGTTTTTACGCAACGTCAGGTTACACTACAAAATTATGGATCGTTGAGTTCGAAAATGACTCATTTCTGAGTTTTTTTTTTTTTTTTTTTTTTTTTTTTTTTTTACTTTTCTGCGGGAAATATTAAATGTTTAGTGAAAAATGTGCGTTCATAGCCAACAAATTAAATTGGTAAATCAGTGGGTTCTTGTAACGTAACATTACCGATTATCGCTAAGATTCTATTTGAATCAAAACGATGGTATCGATTTCTTATTGGGTTCAATCGAATTGAACCCCCGGAGAATTGATTCTTTCCGATACGTTTTCATGCGGAAGTAACGTCCATTTACCGCAATCGCAGTGGCGTAGCGTGCAATTTGGCAACGTTGTAGTGTGTCTATTTAAACCCATCTAAAAGGTCGAATGCGAAGGTGTTCACCGAACACCCTATTGTTCGATCTTTTTCATGGGTTCAAATGAAAGAACTGCAACGGTGCCAAATTGCACGCTACGCCGCGCCACTGTCCGCAATTCACGAGCCGCCAATTCGGTTCTAGACAGTGGTTCGTGAAATGCGACATATCGATGTCTAATCCATTTAAAACTATAGAAAAGTATCGATCGTCAGGGGGTGCAATTAAACCCCCAAGAAGTCGATACTTTCCTACAGTTTTACAAAGGAGTAGACATCGATACATCGCATTTCACGAACCGCTGCTGGTTCTAGAGCCGCGTTACAGAAGTCGACGGTTAGCCAACATGAACTCACTTCAAAATCCTACCCCGAATCCTCCATAGCCATAAAAAATTAAGACAAAAAAAAAAAAAAAAAAAAAAAAAAAAAAAAAAAAAAAAAAGCCACCGCAAATTGCAAAATACCAAAAGTCAGAGGCGTGAGGAGGAAGCTAAGAGCTTGGCTCGTTTCATACCAAAAAGGGGCATGAATAGGTTATGTGACGTTGTATATGTCAGAGACTCGAAACCGGGAAAACGTGTCACTTGTCACAGCGTTCTCGTAAATCCATGGGTGCCTGATTCTGCAAGTGAATAGTAAAATAAAATGTTTTTATACGCTTTCTTTCTTACGTAGAAATTTAACGCGAAAATTCTCATGGCTTTTAAAGTAAACACCCGAGTAGCCGGCACCCCTAAAATTTGCACCAGTACCCAGCACCCATTTTTTACAATGTGAAAAGTATTTGTTTGGTGGAAATACTGGTGTTTTGTGTGGTTCTTCTCTGAGACCGCACGTGTGAAACATTCGAAAAATAAACGCAAAACACCAAAATGGGTCTGTTGCAAACTTTTGCTACAACGATTGAGAGCTTCTCATCTCAAGTAAAATCGCCTGAAAGTCCATGGTGGCATCAGAAAGTCATAAAATGCAATAATAAACTCACAAGAGGCGTTTAATGAAATCCAAGATGGCGGATAAATATCGAGCAATTTGTATGCAAGCACCACGAACATCCAAGGATAGCCAACCTCACAATATCGATCACAGCCAATCACGACGTAAACAAACACATAACCTCTACCTCCAGTGAGGTTGTCAAAGTTGGCCATCCTTGGGTGTTCTTCGTGCATGCATACAAATTGCTCGATATTTCTCCGCCATCTTGGATTTCGTTAAACGCCTCTTGTGAGTTTATCATTACATTTTATGTCTTTCTGATGCCACCAATGGACTATTCAGGCGATTTTAAAAAATCGTAAAATCTTTGTAGCAAAAGTTTGCAAAAGACCCATTGTCACTAAACTTATATTTTTCTTATAACTTTTCTTATAATTATTATTAATGCAGAATATTGCTGTGGCAAAAATACCCATAGCCCGATTGAAAAACTTAAAAAAACTTGTTCGCTCGATCTGACAACTACGGGTGTGTCGTTCACGTCACTTCTCGTATAAATCGCCCGAATCGACTTTTACTAGATCACTTTTCCTTTCATCGATGCCGAGCCGAAGACACGATTTTTTCGGAGTCACCGCGTGCTCAACGTTTCCTTCTGGGTACTTCTACCTAACCAGTCACCCGAAAGTGATGTCGATGTCTCTCCGTTAACCTGCACCGGTTAACTTTCCTCCGGTAACCGAAAGTTGTGAGATCGTCAAGTGTCACACTGCTCCTGCAAGATGTGAAGCGACCGCTGTTGCCAAACTTCCTTTAATAAAAAAAAAAAAAACAAAACAAAACAAAAAAAAACCGGAAAAAACGGAAAAATCGAAGCCAATAAGAAAAAACAAGGCTTCAAACCTTTTACTAACAGCGGGACGATCATTTATTTACTTCATTGATAAACCCGACGAGCTATAGCGATAGAGAGGATTTGTGGAACCTAATGTTGAGGCAGCATGAATGCAGCCACCAGTGGCGGCTCGTGAAATTTGGCAACCGTGTCCTCCTCCTATTTAACCAATGTAAAACAATCGATTCTCCCGGAGGCTGCCAGCCTCCGCAAGAATCGATTATTTTACCTACGTTTAAATGGAAAACTTGCATGGTTGCCAAATATCACGAGCCGCCACAGGCAGCCACACGGAAAAAACTACGGTGAAAATAACCATACGGATACCTGATTTTGGCAGCTGCTAGATGTTATGGTAATGTTAACCAGAAGTATACTATGTTTTGACTAGGTACTAGGTGATGTTACCTGATTGCATGTCGACTTTACTCAAAGTATCGGTAAATGCACCATACTTCTGGTCAAGTTTACCATAACATCTAGCAGGTGCCAAAATCAAGTATCCGTATGGTTATTTTCACTAATCTTTTATTTCCGTGCATGATGGAAGTCAGTAGCGCACCGAGAGTTTCTTCATCTCTCTCTTTTCTCCATTAAAAAACGTATGTTAGACAAGGATAAGGGGATAAAACCGCCTCTCTCTGTCCTTTTCCTATTTATACATTCAAATGGGAAATGAGAGAGATGGAAGAGATCCATGGTTGCGCCAGTGCAACAAGAGTTTCTTCATCTCTCTCTTTTCTCCATTAAGAAACGTATGTTAGACAAGGATGGACAAGGGGACAAACCCCCCTCTTTCTGTCCTCTTCCTACTTATACATTCAAATGGGAAATGAGAGAGATGGAAAAGATCCTGGTTGCGCCAGTGCATGATGGAAGTCTCTTATGGACCTTTTTCACACAGGCTCCGTTTGTTTGCCGTGTTTAAAAATTGCTTTATAAAGATTTTCTTGAATTTCAATGAATAGAAAAAGTCTAGGCAAAAGTGACGAACTATTCAAAATTGATGCAACTACTCTAAAAACGACCATGGTCGTTCAAAATTGTTTTCAGCAGAATAAGAAATTATAATTCAAAGTAATTTCATGAAACTTCAAAGCAAACGGAAGACGGCTGTCAAGCTATGCATATTGCACAGTGCATCATTCAGCTGCAGCCATCTTGGATATTCCATTTAATTAAATTAATGACAAAATTAAATTTAGCGATCAAAAGTTGGTCCATTTCTAGTTCAGCGATATTTAATGATCACGATGAAACGACCACACATATAATCGCTTTCGGGTTAGAGAATGTTTCATATAGCTTCGGTTCTGACAGTTCTTTCTTTACATGCGCGGAAGGACGATATCAAGTCTTCAATTACGCTTTAATGTTAATATTCACCAATAATGATAAATAAGCAAGTCTATATTTTGTGGCAAAAAGTTCTCATGATTCACGCAGTGAGAGGCGTTAACGTTTACGCACGCATGTAAACAAAGAGCTGATCAGAACCGAAGTTATCTGAAACGACCTCTAGTCGTGACGTTCATCCTATAGACTGTTTTAGTAGAGCGATATATCGTATCGATTGCCGTCCGAGGGCCTCTGGTTCCGAACAAACTCTGGTTCAATGTAATTTCCCCATAAGCTAAATTTTGAATGGAAATTTAGGGTATTAAATCAAACAATTAATGCGACCTTGTTGCGATTATGAATTCTAGGTCCTTGAAAATGCTTAATTATGCCTGGTTCCTTGACTAAAACTGCCGAAATCAATAAGATATTACAGATTAAATGTCGCATTTGTAGGTTAGAATCGCCCGAAATCCCGCCAATTCCACAACAACAACAATAACATTTGGGTGATTCCAACCTCAAAACGCGTCGTTTAATGTGTAATATCTTGTTGATTTTGGCAGTTTTACGGGTGGAACCAGGCAAAATTAAGCATTTTCGAGGACGTAGATTTCATAATCGCAAAAAGGTCGCATTAATTGTTTGATTTAATAGTCTAAATTTCCGTTCAAAAATCCGCTTATGGGGAAAATGCATTGAATCAGAGTTTGTTTGGAACCAGAGGCCCTCGGACGGCAATCGATACGATATATCGCTCTACTAAAACAGTCTATTTGCCCGAGATTTAATTCATTTCTCCCCAGATAACTTACACAATGATAGTTCTACGAAAGTAAGGGGGAGGGGGAGGGTGGTGTAAACGGGAGAAAGTTCCATTCCGGAAAGCACAACTGCGAGGATTCCGATGAAACTTAAAGATATTCTTCGAAAACAGAAAAATTAGACACAGTCATTCCTCCCCCCCCCCCCCGAGCGAGGCTGGGAGCAATCGAAAGCGCGCATAGCGCATGGCAACAAGGGTTAATGAGGCAATGAGGCAATGAGGCTACTTAAGCAGGTGACAGGAACATGTTCTTTCCTCGTGTCCAAGGCAGAGGCTTGCGGTCTCCTCCATGTCTGTCGCGCCCCGTCTGGGGGGAACCCAATGAACAGCAGAGACAGCTGTCAACGAAAAAGAAGAAGAAAAACAAACAACAAGAACACGACGATCGACACGCGGGGAAAACAAGAGACACAACAGAAGGACGCGGACCAGATGGGTTAAGAACCAGGAGTATTACAAGGACTGAAAAAAAAAAAAAAGTCAAAAACTCAGAGTGTCGTGTGCTCGTGAGGTGAGCTTGCGACGCGACCGAACCAAAACCGCTTTCCCGCTCCGAATCCGAACGACATGTAAAATGATGATGTCACTATAATAGCAGAGTGCAGCGGGTCGAAGGATTGACGGTTAACACCGCTTCGATTGTATGATCTCGGCACGACCCTCTTTTTTTTTTTTTTTTTTTTTTTTTTTTGTGTGGAATTTTTTAAGTTTAAACAGGAGTATATCAATGTACCTATATACCCGCACCACAGAACAAGCAGGGGTGGGTATTGACAGGGGTGGATTTACGTCTCTCTTGAGGCCCTACGCAAATTTAAATTTGAGGCCCCCCAAGGAAAAGAGTAGGATACCTGGGATTCTGAGGGCCCCCACCAGATAGAAGGGGGGGATTCTCCTCCTAAATATTTGAGTTAAAGAAGAAGGCATTGAAATTCAGTTTTAAACTGTTTTTCCTTGCAAAGTTGTTAGTTTTTTATCTTTTACCCTATTTTTTTCTCCATTTTCTCTCTTTTCCTCTTTTTCTCTCTCCCTTCTCTTTCTCTCTCTCTCTCTCTCTCTCTCTCTCTCTCTCTCTCTCTCTCTCTCTCTCTCTCTCTCTCTCTCTCTTCCTCCATTCTGTCCTCTTCCTCGCTCTTCTTCTTTCTTCTTCTCTCTTTAACTCTTTTTTTCTCTATATTTTTCTTTTTCTCACTTTTTGTCTGTTTCTCTCTTTTTCGTCTCTCCTTCTCTTTTTCCTCCTTTTTTGAAGTGAGGCCCCCTTAGGTCTGAGGCCCTATGCAGTTAAGTATATTGCTTAATGGCAAACCCGCCCCTAGTGTGTATTGGAGTCCCTTGAAGAAAACAGGGATAGATAGGGAGACAGCAGCCTTATGAAGCTGGTATAACGAAAGAGCCAAATCCACAAACCCCAATACGTGTATACTCGTCCGTTAGCGGTCGTTTTAAGAGAAACCCAAAATTGAGGTCACACTTTCAAAAATTGGGAAACCATGTGAGAGTGAGTGGGATAGAACATATTGTTTGGGTCCCATTCGCCTCCCCCTCCCCTTTATAGGTCATACTAAAACGGTCCATAACCTAAGAAGTTAGGATTTTTACAATCAGTCGGGGCCTGCATTGCTATACGGTGCGGTCGCATGCTTGACGCCTGTGTACCTGTATATACCGAGAGATCATCGCCTGATCCGATCCAATTCCAATCTTAATCAGCCGATCAGCGGCAACCGCACTGATTTGCGCAACTGAATCAGATCCGCGTGGAGGCCGGCCCGGCTGATTATTTTATTTTCTCTCGCGCGCGTGAGGGGGGGGGCGGGGGGGAGAACGCGGACGGAACTTGCGGACGGACGGACAGTTCGATGACGATCCGGGCCAGTGGTGTCAAATTTGGCGGGAAATTCAAAAAATGTTACGTTGGGTTGAAAAGGGAAAACGCGTGTAATTATAACTAAGCGGCAGCCCTGATATGCAGGCATCGAATCTCTCTCGCTTAGAGTATGGTTTCTTTATCGCGGGAGAAGAATAGAGCGCCCAATTGCACAACCTCATAACCGCAGCGTTGCTTTTGGATCGGCGCGGCGCTGGAGATCAAATAAACTGCCGCGCATAGTTGTCAAGTATTTCTGACGACGAAGAGATATCGATACTTTTATAAAATAATTAAAAGAAACAAAGACATTCCTAGTACCTCTTAGCCTAGTATTATTGCGGGTAAAGCTCTAAAGATTAAGATAATTACAGATATAATAAAAACTATAATAGTTTTCATGAATTGGTTTGACTGGATGGACAAAATAACGTTTTGGTGCATCGATTAATTAATCAGCGGTTATAGTTTGAACAAAAAGCGATACCTATGTAGAATTGTAGAGGGTCTAATACATGTTTAAAGTCCTACCCCAAAGTGAGGCAAGCATCCTCTAAATCCATCGTTTTATCTGTAATATCCAGTGGCGGCTCGTGCAACGTGGCAACAGTGCAATCCCTCCATTTAACCCTATGTTAAACAATCGATTCTCAGGAGGTGCAATGCATCCCCAAGATATCGATACTTTTGCATAGGTTTAAATGGAAAAAAGCATGGTTGCCAAATTGCACGAGCCGCCACTGGTAATATCTTGTTGATTTCGACAGTTTCAGTCGTAGAACCAGGCATTATTAAGCATTTTCGAGGATGTAGGATTCATAATCGCAAAAAGATCGCATCAATGCGGGGCTCTTCTTTCTCTCCCCCCTCTCTCTCTCTCTCTCTCTCTCTCTCTCTCTCTCTCTCTCTCTCTCTCTCTCTCTCTCTCTCTCTCTCTCTCTCTCTTCTTAAAGAGTGTTAGAGTCGCTTCCTAGGGACTAGGAGGTGAGTCTAACGCTCTTTCGGATCTATGGTGGGATTTTTTGGCGAGACTTCTTATCTTTTTTTGATTATTCTTATCTATTATTTAGTATTTTATTTTTTCTCTCTTAATTAGTGTTATTATTTCTGTTCTCTTTTCAAGCTTCCGTTGTAGTTTTTACTGTTTTACTATTGTAATTTCTGTTTTTGGTTTTCTTTTCTCTATTATCGCTGTGAGGTATTATATTATATTATATTATTTATTATTATCAGTTATACATATATATTGTATTTTTTTTTCTTTTTCTTTTTTTTTTAATCTTGTTTACATTTGCTTATTTGTCTGATTGTGTATTTATTTATCTATTTTTATTTATCTATTTTTATTTATTTATTTATTTATTTATTTATTTATTTATTTATTTAATTCACCATTTTATTTACTCTTATCTTCTTATTGTTTTTAGGTTTAAGTGGCAGAATAGGACAAGAGCTTAAACTTTGCCTAAAAACTGTATGATTTTTTTGTTTCACTTATGTTATTAGCATTAGTTCTTTTTTTTTCAATAAAAACGGTTCATCATCATCATCATCATCATCATCATCATCTCTCTCTCTCTCTCTCTGTCTCTCTCTCTCTCTCTCTCTCTCTCTCTCTCTCTCCCTTTTCCTGTGAGCAAATGAATAGTCCAATCTGATGTAATAATATCATGGGAGATTCCTATCTAAATTGAGACATATCTCTGTGTTTCCGTAGAGAAAGTGACATAAATAGGCAAGATTCTCCCATGGTACTTGCGTTGAACCGTCATTACAAACTTGCCTTTATAGCAGTTGTGTGCGTTTATTACTGAATTTTAAACTTACTTAGTGTGATTTTCGTGATTTTCGCTGATATTATTGTCTCTCCGCCACTAAGCCCGATTTTGAGAGTTCATTTCGTGATTTTTTAGTGTTCTCGTCGTCATTTCGACAGGTTTTTAAGCAAGAGTCAACTCTTCAATCCCCCATGGCAAAAGTTTGCAAGAATACCATTGGGGCAACAAGAGCACATCTTCCATTTAAAACACTCTGTAATGTAGTGTCGCTGTTGCACTGCATTGCTTTAATTTCCACTCTTTCTCAACTGCATGTCGGTGACTTTAACTCACGAGTAGGAAAGAAGATCATTGATTCGTGAGTCATCATCGTATTGTTAAAATCTCAGTAATCGTCCTGCTTTAGTGACTTTGTGTGCGTTGATTACACAGTTTCTGTGAAGAATAGTTTTGTTGCGTACTTTTTCCTCAAAAATATAGAATCTTGATTCTTACGTAAACATCGGCGAAAATAACGATGTGCACAATATATTAATATATAAATTGAGAGTGTATTTCGTGTATTTTTTAGTGTACTCGTCGTCATTTTTACAGGTTTTTATGCAAGAGTCAACTCTTCAATCCCCTACAGCAAAAGTTTGCAAGATCCCCATTATTTGATTTGATAGCCTAAATTTCTGTTGAAAAATGTGCTTATAGAGAAAATACATTGAATCAGAGTTTGTCTGGAACCAGAGTTCCTCGGACGGCAATCGATACGATATATCAATGGCGGCTCGTGCGATTTGGCAACTGTGCAATTTTCCATTTAAACTTATGTAAAAGAATCGATTCTTGAGGAGGCTGACAGCCTCCGGAAGTATCGATTGTTTTACATTGGTTAAATGAGAGGAGGACACTGTTGCCAAATTTCACGAGCCGCCACTGCGATATATCGCTGCACAAGAAAAAAAAAAAAAAAAACCTGACAACGTGGCCTCAATCCAAAGAGTCTTAACTAGAGCATTGTCTATGGGGAACCCTTACCCGAACGCTTAGCGTTGCGACGAGCGATTAGCAACCCGTGGATACATCGAGTATTCGACTTTTGATTATTGAGTATTGATTCATCAATCGATCAACAACGATGATTTGCGAATCGACTCGATCGACGCACAAAGTACAGAAACGTGGATTATTCCCGACAATCAATTTTTTCCGTTTTTTTGTTTTTTGCTTCGGAAACATTCAGGGGTTAATATTCGATTGAATGATTTGTGTAATCTGTGTCATTTTAAACTGTAAAATTAATGATTAGAAACTCATTTGTTTCCTTATATTGCGACATTATCAAATTATATTCTTGATTTTTTATTCATTATGTGATGTTTCGGAAAAATTCGAATTAGGGTCTTCTGTGCGACGCGCCGGACGCGCGCCTTGATCAACTCGCTCTGTTGTGGTAAAGTACCAAGGACTATACAGAGTGGTGTGGTATGATTGCTCTCTCACAAAACAACCAAGGAGGTATTTTACTTACTCTGGGTGTGGTGAAGTGGCAAACGGCTGATGATACAGGATGTCATTTAATTTGATACCATGCCATCTTGAAGAGAATCTACTCCAACCAATTGACACTATAGTATCCGATAGAGAGGCGCCAATGTTTCGCTCCGATCGAAAATCGTCCATTTCCCGCAGTTCGCAGTTTTTCGGCAAAAATTAATGTATAGGCAGAAACAGATACCGACCTCTGGCTTTCTTATCAATGGATTTTTTGTTTTTGTTTTTGTTTTTTTTTTAAAGTAGGTACGCAACAAAACAACGTCCAACAGCTCCTATGCTGACTGCTAAGCCAATGTGTAGAATGTAGATGTCGGAAACCTATGAGGACAAAGCATTAGAGTTTTTGTCGTTGGTCAACAATCAACATTAACATCCCTTGCTTGTTGGATACTGTAAATCGGAAAAATCGACATTTTTAGACGCCTCAGTATGAAAAAAAGATGTCGTAAAATATTGGGCTCTAGACCTTCTTAGTTCCCACCGGAGGACAATAGTTTCAAACTTACTAATGGATGAGGGTATGGCAATGGCGAATCTCGAAATCTCTCAAGGGAGGGGGGGGGGGGCTAAAATCTCGTTTTTTTTTTTTTTTTTTTTTTTTTTTTTTTTTTTAAATATAAAAAGCCCGGAAATTCCTTCGTACTTTATTAAAAATTGGCCGACAAATCCGGAGTGAAGATCGGAGCAAAAGTAAACATGAAAGTAAATTTTACTCTCATGCATAGTAAAAATGAGAAGCACCGAGAGTAAAGAGCGAAAAATACTATCAAGGAGGGTGCGTAAACCTCCTCTAAGGAGTAACATCATCTTTTAACTCCGGCAAAGTGCAAATTATGACTATCTCTTTCCTCCTTTCTGCATCATTTTCTACTCCACAAAAATTTTACTCCCAAAACTATATACCGGAAGAGATCAAAGCTTTCATGTAACCGGAGTCGGAGTAAACATTTCTTAACAGTGTATATATATAGGGTAAAATTTGTGTTCCAAAGGAGGGGCTTAGGCTCTGTCCAGCGTCTCTACTTGAATCTGCCACTGGGATATTCTTATACGAAGGTCGGTGTCTGATAAGCTTGAGAGAAACTGCTTACTTTGACTTTAAAAAAAAAAAAAAAAAAAAAAATAGCAGACAATGGCTGAAAATGGGCCCCTGAAACACCCTGTACAGTGTATGCCCAAAAGCGCTACATGTGAGCAAGTTGGCCGCAGACAATGGGCCTCGTTTCGGAATGCGTCGGCTCCGTATGTACTTACACCAAAGCCAAGTCAATCTTCTCTTTGAGTTTGTTTATGTTTCAACATCTCCATGGTTGCCATATTTTGCAAACATAACTTCCACTTTTGCAGTGATTTAAATCATTAAACTAGCTTTACATCGTAACTATAGAGATGTAGCTCAAACCAGCATAACCAACGTGGAAAATTTTTAGATTAGGGTTCGGGAGTAATTTTTCCTCTTGATGTCTATTGCCGCAGTCACGATAACTTCCATCTCTCTCATTTCCCCTTTGAATGTGCAAGTAGAAAAAGGATAGAAAGAGGGGGTTTTATACCCCATGACTAACATGCGTGTTTCAATGGAGGAAAAAGAGATAGACACTGGCGGATCCAAGAAATCGATCCTTCTCTCTCTTTTCCCATTTGAATGCATGTGTTAGAAAAGGATGAAAGAGGGGGCGAAAATCACGTGACTGTCCCTAGTCTGTCCTTTTCCAACACACGCGTTCTAATGGGAGAAGAGAGAGAAGGGTAGATTCCTGGATCCGCTGGTGGAGATAGAGAACTTGTCGTTGCGCTACACTGCTCTAATCCTGACCATCTCGGTGAAAACTAGAACGAGTGAAGACAATGGCGTCACGTGAAATCTGTCAGCGTTGTATTATGTCCGTTTAAACTCGTGTAAAATATCGATTCGAGGTAGTGCTCGGTGTACCTTTTTAAAGATAGATTATTTTTAGGGGTTTGTATTGACAAAAAAACAGATATGCCAAAGTGCACGCGAAGCCATAGTGAGTGACGAGATACCTTAACGATCAAAATACACGAAGAAACAGGTGGAAAAAATTGCAACTTAGCCCAAACCTAAAAATCCTAAATATATGGTTCGTTCATTTAAGTTGCGGGAATTTTGAAAATACTTTTTGCAAAATCTGGCAATCACGCGCGTTGCTTTCAGAGCGCGTGCGGCGGTGACGCTGTGTAAGTGTTCCGAGTTCCGGTTGCACACATTGTGTTAGAACATACCTCATTTAGGCCCCCGAACTTGAAGGCCCTCTTCCACGCTGGAAAAACAAATTGCCACTAAATCAGGCACACGTGAACTATTTCGGATTTGAAAAGTCTTCATTCTTCAAGAAGAAGAAATAGAGTAAGCATCAAAAACGACATAATGTGTCCGCGACATTCATCATCCATCAGTGTTAATTTTACTATAATTTTTAGTGTTTTAGAATAATTCTACGCCTACAATTTCACTTCATCATCGCCATCTCATGTATTTTGAGACGCTGATTTCAAAACTGCTATCAGTTTTCATTAAACTGGCCTAGATTTTTCGTAAATTCGAAATTACGTATTCTCAACAAAAAATTCGAAATTCAGGAAAAAGTAGTAGTTTTGAGTAAATACTAAGGCCGAATTTGAAATCAGCGGGTCAAAATACATGGACACATGTGCAAGAGGGGTGAGAAAGAGGTATCTTATGATAAGAAAACCTGATTTTACGTTCATAACAGCCGCACACACTATGTCGTTAAGGCGTAAAAATCGAAGAAATATTACCCTCTAGCCTCTAGAATCTAGAATCGAAGTTTTCGTGTCTTAAACAGCTGAAAGAGAGAAAATAAGGGCAGGGAGAGAATCTGGTTAACCCTCTCGCTTCAAAGTTCCACTAATAGTAAGAGGACGTTGTGTTGCCATGGATTCTTATGACATTTCAAAAAAATTCACTTGCACAAAAAATGGTGTGTGAAAAGGAGATCAGGATCAGGGCCAAACAATGTACGGGACGGATGGTCCTCGATACCCCAAGAACCTCAACAGGCATCAGTCACCACCCAACGGACCGCATCAGACCATCAAAAAATGGCGGCACCACAAACTAACCTCAAAATGAGAGTCAAGAGGGGTGAAAAAACCATTTGCAGCACTTATGAGGAGTCGGGTAGACTCTGGATATGCGGCCCTATCTTCTTGTGGTGGCAGAATATAGAACAAAACGCTGAGGATCCACCTTAAGATGATTACAGGGTCGATTAGTTCCAACTGTGGACACCACGTCACGCTGCTCAAAAAGTCAACAGTTTTTTTACTAAATTTGACGAATTCACGCTAAAAACACAAATTTGAGGAACGTCAGCACCTGCGAGCATACTTCAGGAAGATACACTGAAAGTTTCAGGCTTTAACACTCAAAAATAAAGCCGGAAATTACGAAATACGAAACTTCCCGTAAGCCGCAATGAGTGTGAGTGAGGCAGATAGACGTATCATCACTCGCGCTCACTCTCACTCACTAGTACGTCTTATGGCGAAACGAATTTCATAATTTACGGTTTTAATTTTGAACCAATTTTGCTCATTTTGGGCTCAAAAAATCCATAAACAAAATTTTGCAGGTGCTGACGTTATTGGATTTTGCGTTTTATCTATGGTTTCAGTTTAAAACGTCAAAAACACGACTTTTCCAACAAGCGACAAGTGACGCTATCCATCGGATTGAAATCTGGAAAAGTTTCGCCTGGAGTCACCTTAACTTTCTACACACAGGGACTTACAGTAGGACATTTTTGGAGCATTTCCTGATAGAAGGCGACACTGCAACAGAGCGCAAGCGCCACTCAGCTGCTCCGCACTGGGCGGTCATCAAGGACGCGTGGACTGTCTCATTCCAATCGTTTCCTCGTCGCCCGAGTGACCTGAGAAGAGCCGCGATCTCTGCGCCGATTAGAAGAATAAACGCGCCAGAGAGCAGAGAGTATGTGTATTGGACTGTTGTTGGGTCGGAGGACGCTTTGGCTCGACTCGGTCCCGGTCGACTCGCTATCTGAGGCCTAGGCACTAAGGCAGTCACTATAGGCATAGGCGGGAGCGCAAAGCGCGTTCTCAGAGTGAAAGTCTTTTCCCACCTTCAACTTACCTTAACCTGACCGCAATCGCAATCATAATGTAACTCATTAGCCGGACGAATTAACCTACCCATCGTTGCCAGATCCTCGGATTTCCCAACAAAGGCCACAGTTAGCTCGTTTCAGAAGTGTAGGCAGACCTAGACCGATAATCTTTGGAATTTGTCAACATTATTTCTGACATTACTCGATTAAAATGAATAAAAATGAAATTGAGTGTTCACTTTTCAATGAGGAAAACTTTAAACACAAAAGAATAAAGTCAGGGGCAAATTTGGTATTGATTTGAAGGAATAAAAGTTGAAAATTCGCCAAAGATTGTGGTTTTGGTCCGCCTACACTTCTGAAACGAGC
The DNA here is from genome assembly GCA_011764245.1 of Trialeurodes vaporariorum. Taxonomy (NCBI): domain Eukaryota; kingdom Metazoa; phylum Arthropoda; class Insecta; order Hemiptera; family Aleyrodidae; genus Trialeurodes; species Trialeurodes vaporariorum. The sequence goes on along the minus strand of VMOF01000013.1, from coordinate 36,282,440 downwards.
TCTAGTAGTGGAGCACTGAATGATTCAGGGAATGGGACTCTTGCACACTTTTGCTACAGGGGATTGAAGAGTTGATTCTTGCATTGAGGGGAGAGGGTAGTGCCTAGAGTCCCTGGATATGAAAGAGTCAAGACACGTGAACAGAAGGGAAGAAGAAGAAGGGGTCTGAGGAGTGCGGAGCCTGGGGGGTGATCACGGAGGATCGTTTCGTTTCGTTTTCGTTATCGTTATCGTTTACGTGTAACCTTATGGGTGGCTCAACTGATCGAATCGTTTTGAGCCTCTCGTAACGATTGAAACGGTCGAAAGGAAGCGATGAGTTGGAGGCTGTCGTTTACTCGATCGTTTGAAGTAGGAAGAGGTGAGGAGGGGATCACCTGCGCGATCGAGTTGCGCAGAAGCAAGCCCATTTGATTTAATGCAAACGATAACGATAACGATACCGAAACGAAACGATCCTCCGTGATCACCCCCCTGGAGGCGCGCCTCTTGTTTACATTTTTATCCAACGATCTTCCCGCCAAAGATTACTTATACATGTATTCGTGTGTAAGTAATCTTTGTTAGGTCAACCTAACCTTCAATTCCCGTTGGCTTTATTACCTGTTTTAATTTACAGTGAAGAGAAATGCGTGAAGTTTATTCTGTTCTGAACACATTAATTTTAATTTCGATAGAAAATATCATCAGTGCAAGCTAAATATGCCGAAAGTTTCCTTAAAACTGAGCAGCGGGGAAGATGGTTCCATAAAGGTGTAAACAAGAGGCGCGCCTCCAGGCTTTATAGACCCCTTCTTCTTCTTCAGTTTTCAACAGCCAATCAGAGATGGAACCTCGTATGTGAGACTCTTTCATACATAGGGAGTTAGGGACTCTAGTAGTGCCTATCTCGCCGATGTAAAAAGCACCCTTCTTCACACCGAGAGAATTCATTATCAAGGTTTCATTAGTCTCAACTCTCTGAACCCCTTAATACACAGTAAACAAAAAAAAGGGAAAAAAAAGATTACCAAAAAAAGAAATATCGGAAAAAAGAAGATTACCAAAAAAAGAAATATCGAGAAAAAAAAAATTACCAAAAGCATGAGAAAATTCTGTGAACCAATGTAAGGGATAGTATACAGTCAAGGTCATAGATTAAAGAGGTATGCTCATCTGACTTCGCGCCTCAAAGTCAGTAGCGCGAAGTTCAAAATCCAGATCCAAGATGGCCGACAAAAGCAGAAAACATTGTAGGTATACTCTTTCTAGAAAACATTGGGCTCCCTCTCCAGAAAAGCAGAAAATAGCCCGATGTTTTCTGGAAAGAGTATACAATATTTTCTGCTTTTGTCGGCCATCTTGGATCTGGATTTTGAACTTCACGCTACTGACTTTGAGGCGCGAAGTCAGATGAGCGTACCTCTTTAATCTATAACCTTGGTATACAGTTACCAAAATTCTAGTCTTTGTATCATGGTTCTTGAAGTTTTCTAAGAAATTCTAGTTCTACGACCATAATATTCTGGTGTTGACACTAGAATTTCCTGGTCAAAGTACTAGACTTCCTGTCGTTCACTTATCGTTGTGCTTCTGGTAATAATATGCTAGGATATGATATTATGAATGTCCCCCCCCCCCCCGGGGGATCTATGAGGATGCCAGTGATGCTTGATGCTGCTTGTGGCGCGTTTGTGTTGGCGTTTGTTGGATGGTGGAATTGTGTGGAATGGTGCGAGTGCGGATGACACGGAACCACAACAACGCGGACTTGGTGCTTGATGCAGCCGCGGCGGGCGGCGCACAGTGTTTTGAAAAGGAGGACCGGCGGACATTGGCTTATAACTCAACTATAGCGCTTAAAAATATAATCAAACCCATGCCACCCTACGTAGTTGGGTACGAGAAATTCATAGGAAGGGTCGAAACTGTCGCACAGTGGGTGTTTTTTTAAGTAAATCCTGGACAAAACTTAAAAAAGGTGAAAGAAAGCGGGAAAAATGTCATAAATAGCAATGACAACGTACAAATTTATCTTATTTTCTATGGTTTACCATGGGACACACAGAATTAATGCTCTACCACCGCACAATGATCAGTTTTCAAGAAAAAAGAATTTTTTTTTCTTTCCTTTTTTTTTAGTGAGTTTCAACGTACTTATTTTATGAATATTTTATTTTGAATGATTATGAGTAAAGATAAATCGTGACTCATTTAACAGATCCGAGAATGAAGGTTTTCTAATTTCTTCCATTATAAACGCACGAAATGAAACCCCCCCTCCCTCCCCCAGAACAGACTCTTTCTATCAGTAATAGCTCTGCAAAATCGCTTCTAATGAGCTCAGGTTAGTGAAAATGAGATAAAATTTGGTACAATAAATGCCTCATCAAGAATAACTCGAAAATTCAAAAATTTAGGTTTCTAAAATCTTCGTTTATATTTCTATTATGAAAAGTTACCATCATCTGTAGGCAATAAAAATAGTGAGAAAAAGTATCTTGGATGGAAGGGAAAATGGAAATTTAAACCAAAAATGTGAGCAAGCCGAAAAAAAATTACAGCTAGTGGGATTCGAACCCCGGTTTAATGCGTGCAAGGCAAAAACAGTAACCGAACGACCAGCCAAACAACCTCCGGGGGCGGGGCGCGCGTCCAACGGCAAGTAGACACTTTCGCACAGAAACAAGATTTTGTACAGTTTCGCACACTTTTTAGAAATGCACTTTCGCACAGTTACAGTTTCGCACAGTTTCGGTTGGTGCACAATTTGGCAACGTTTCATAACTTTTTCCCAGCACCAGTCAAAGAAATAATTAAAAAAGAAATAAATTGGGTGACTCACCAACTTAAGAAGTCCGGGATATCAGGGTCAGGGTGCTTTTTCCTCTGCAATAGCATCAAGAAATTGCAAAGGGCGGAGATAGTTGTACGTGTAAAAGCTGTGAGTAGCGATCTTGATGTTTTCCTCTAAATCTTCCTGGTTTTTTTCCTTTTTGTGAGTTTCACCGTTTAATATGGATCTCATCTTTAGAACTATAAGACTCTGACTCTCACAAATTCTTTTTATGACTTGGTGGATGCTTGGGTGAGCATGATAAAACTCCATCTGTTGCTTGCTGTTGTAAGATTCAACGCCGTTTGTTGTCGTCGGAATATCGTCATTGAGTGGCCATGCCCATAAAGATGGTGGAAACTGGGTCGAATTGACATAAGTCCTTTCGATATATTCGGCGAATTTAGTGCATTCTGGAGAAGGTGACGAATTTTTCAGTGAATTCACAGTAGATGGAACATCCTCCGGTTTCAGATACGCCAGTGAGAAAAACGATCTTAGCCAAAGATGGATTGCAGTGGAGGTATGGTAGTATGCGAGACGTAACTTAGAGCTGCCATAAATACGTTTCCACCAGCTCTGTCCGAGGTGGAATCTACATCCTCTTAAGATTATACCAGGGAAAACAATTCGTGCACCATCGTGAGTTGCGATTTCGTAATCAAGAAGAAGTATAGAAATTGTCAAGTCTTTACCGGTAGGTAATTCCCAATGAAATTTTCTTTAGTAACCGCCACATGGCTGTGTATGTTGACGCATGTTTTGACGGCAAAGAAAAAAACGCTACGTGAACATCAAAATTATAGGATAGGACCTGCAGCAGTGTCGGTTCACGTCCGCTAAGTAATCTGTAATATCAGCTCCCCTGATAAGAAAATACTTTCCTCCGCACCTCACAATGCAGTCGAGCAGTGATGCCAGATTGTGCACTAATACAGACTGTGCGAAAGTGTAACTGTGCGAAAGTGTGTTTCAGAAAAAAGTGTGCGAAAATGTACTTGTGCGAAACTGTAGTACAGCCCGTCCAACACATAAGCAGCCCCTGCCTCTCGGCCTAGACGTGAGACAGTTGCTGGCGCGGCGAGAGAAAAACGTGGTTAATTTTACGGAGGTCGACTTACAAAAATTAAGATTTCTCCAAGAGTCGCAAAAAGTCGCAGCCAATTTTTGGATATGTTGTTCTCTAGGTGTTACTCTATCACTCCCTGAAAGCCGTTTCTTAAGGCAATTTAAGGCTTTTTTTATAGCTCTGCCTAAAGTTGAAAAACCGTAAATTTTTCCTCAACTCTTTGAACAAGCTTATCAAGGTTGTAAAATTAGAAAAGTTTAATTTCATATAGTTCATTTTAAAGCTGAAAGTACGCTGAATAAAATGGTGTATTTCATTTTTACAAAAATTTGAATATGAACAAAGAAAACACCCATACATTCGGAGCATGGTTTAAGAAAAAATCGGAACCTGCCGAAAGTGATATTTTGAGAGCTTACAAAAGTATCAAAAAACTAATTATAAGCCAAAATTATGGTGAAATGGGGTGCACAGGATACTAAACTGAAGATTTAGTCATGTTTTGACTCTAAAAACACGACTTCGATTTTTGGCCCAATGTCCGCGCCGCGCCGGATTCAAAACACTGTGCGGCGTGGTGGCCCACAATCTCGCCTCCTCGTCAACAATCGGTGTTTCCTTTCCTATTACGGCCACGTTGCCGGGTGATTTCGGACAAAGGCCCTTCCTTGATGTCCTAGCCTAGGTCGGGCAAACGCGCTCCAGAATTTTATTTTGATGCTTCGTTCGGTGGCAAAGTACGATTTAAGATGGCAGCCATCTTGGATTTGTAAATTTTGAAGAACTATTACCATAAAAGAATCCCAAAAAAACACCCTTTTACCAAGTTTGAATGAACTACACACAAATTATTGGTCGAGCAACTAATTTTTGTGTGAAATTGAAAAAATCTGATACAAATTGAAACTTTGAGAGGTCATAACTCTTAATCCAACAGTTTCCTGGCATCGCGGTTTGCACCATCGAATACAAATACCATGCATCTGTAATATTTTTCAATCCGTGAAATCACCTCCGTAAATTTTCAAAATAACTTTTTTTTTAAATCAGTGAAGGAGACTCCATAGGTTGAGAAAAGATTACAGGTATGAGTATTTTCCAAACATTGCAGCCATGAACTGAAATAAACAGTGTAATCTTTTCTCAACCGGTTGAATCATCGGTAAATCGAAAAATATCATTGAATATACAAAAAGCGGCAGCTCTGCAATAGATCCACTGCCACCAATGCGCATACGCATCATGGGCGGATACAGGGAATTGTCTTTCTCTCTTTCCCTCCATTTGAACTTATGTGTTAGAAAAGGACAGCAGAGGGGGCCATCACGTGACTTTGGCCCCCTCTTCTGTCCTTTTCGAACGCACGTTTTCAAATGGGAAAAGAGAGAGATAGAAAATTCCCTGTATCCGCCCATGATGCGCATAGCGAGATCAAAGGTTACACCCTCCACGAAGTTATCTCAAGTTCTTTTTCTTCCGTGCTACAAAAGAACTCCCGCCATAAACGCCAAGTGTTATTTCCGCTGTTTTTGCAATGTAGCTTGAAGTCTCTCTTCTCTCTTCAATTCTTCATTCATATGCTCGGTTCCTATTCAGGAACAATCACATTGCAAAAACAGCTTAAATAACACTTATCACTCACGACGTTCTTAAGCGCGCAGTATATTAGAGCCTTTTTATTCGGATCCTTCGAAAATGTATGAGTCCTGACAAGAGATGAGTTGATATAGTGATTGATGGTGATGATCCCAGACAGCATCGATGACCGACATAAAATTTGCGGGCCGTTAATCTTCAAAAGTGCCAAACCAAAGAATAAACAAGAGTCGCAATTTAATGGAAGGCCTGCGAGGTCAACGCAGATAAGGGATCGGAAACGCGGGCTGGCCTCTGATTGGCTGTAAGCGTGGGTCCAAACTTTTTTTTGGCCTTATGAAAATTAACACGGGGTTTTCGTTTCGGGGCGTTTATCTTGAAATCTGTTCAAAATTGACAAAGCAAATTAATACCAGTCGATTTAGCAGAATTTTCTCAACAAATTGATGGGTCATAACTACGAGTTTATTGAAAATTCGAAGAGACTTTCTCTGTTGAAAAGTACACATACTGGTGAGTTACTCAACACACGCCAAACATGAAAACACACAATTATTTGTACTTTTCAACTGAGACAGTCTCTTCGAATTTTCAATAAACTGGTAGTTATGACCTATCAATGTGTTGAGAAAATTCTGCTAAATTGACTCGTATTAATTGCGACGTGTCAATTTTGCACAGGTTTTGAGATAAACGGCCCGGAACGTTAAATTCCATAAGGCCAAAAAACGTTTGGTCCCACGATTTCCCTCCATTTCCAGCCAATCAGAAGCCGACTTTTATCCGCATTGACCACACTATATAGCTCTCAATGCAATTGCGACTCTTGTTTACTCTTTGTGACAAACCCTGTTCAGTCGCAAACACCCTGAAAACCATGATTAGTATGCTGAAATGTTACTGAGTACTACTTCATCCACATACCTCTGTGAACGACCTTGAAAGATTTGACTGAGATCAAAAACCGTTACACACCTGAAACAGAAGAGAAAATGGAGCAAAGTTATTAGACAACTCTTTTGTGACATCAACTGGTAAACCATTTGTAAATAAGTGTGACGTTTAAACAGCGAAAAAACTATAATTTCATTAAAAGGAATGGAGCACATTTTTCTCGACTAGATTAGCAGCGCGTACAATATGGCAACGTTGTATTTAGATAATTTAAACCCACGTAACATGTTCGAGGGAGTTCACCAACATATTTCGACCTTTTTCATGACTTCAAATCGAGACTTTTCACTAGAGGAAAAAAAAAGATGGTAATATTACCAGAAGCACAACGATATGTGAACCTATAGGTAAGGGATGGTGGGATGATACTATTACCAGAATTATAGTGTTTGTGCCGGGCTAGGGTGGATCATTTTTGACCTTTTTTCGGCTAGGGGAAAGGGCTAGTGCGGAATGGTTGCCTTTTGGTGTCAAATGAATGCACGTTCAACCGTTTTGGATTTGGTCAATATTTAGTGGTGCCGGAATGACCTTGAAATTTGACGATTTTTCGAAAAATGGCAAAAAATGACGGTTTTTCGGTCACAGCGCCTTCAAAATGAGAGATAGGCAAAATCGGTTTTATTGAGCGAGTAGCAAATTTAATTTTGCATCGAAAATGTTCCCACCATTTTTTGCCTAGGACCACTCATTTGGCGGTAAAATTGAAAAATCGGCGCTAAAGCGAGGAAACTCCAAAATCGGCCGATTTCACGTCTATAGCGGAAAAACTGCGATTTACGGCAAAACCTTTGGTTTAAATGAAAAATCGTAAGAGTAAAAATTTGTTGTAAATTAAATTTTCAACAAGTTTTGTCTCTGATGATTTAACGATTGAGCCAACGGTCAACGAGTTAACACGTGTAAAGTAACTAAAATGGTGATCAGGAGGCGGTAACATACCTACAACCAGCAGCGTTTTTACCAGTGGCGTCGCCTGCAATCGGGCAACGCTGCATTCCGTTCATTTAAACTCATGTAAAATATCGATTAGAGGGATTGAACTCTGCACCGAAAATAGTTCGATCTCTTACACGTGCTTAAATGCACGAAATACGATGTTGCCGAATTGCATTCCACACCACTGATGCTTTCATTTAAATGAAAGCAGCGGGAGCCTATCACCTCGCTCTCGCATGTGATAAAGTAGAAGTATCCGATCGAGCAGCCGCAGAGATAGCAAAAGCTGTTTTTAGAGACATTGGTACTGGTGAAAAACCTGACATCCCAAACGATGAAAAAAAAAAACCATAAACGTCCCAGAGATTTTGCTGTGCCAAAATATAATCTTTCTGCTACTCACTACACCAAGTTGATCAATATTGGAAGACTGATAAAATATCTTCGTCACCTATAAATGGGTGGATTTCAGCTAATGCGAGATAAGAGGGGTTTGAGCTGCCTGTCAGTCAAATCATCGCATTTTCATTCCAGGTTTGATTTTTCGGATAGAAAAAGTTCATAGGTAAGTGCTACGAAAAAATTCGAGAGAGTGTATGACTAACTGAATATATTTTATACCCTGTTTTATAGTCAAAATGTCAGTCTGGTGAAGTGTAATTTAGGGGAAGTTGAAAATTCAAATCGTCACAAAAAAAAAAAAACCCAGGCCTCTTTTCAGCCTTGTATCATATGATACCAAAAATCTGGACTCAAAGTGTGTAACTCAGTTTTCGGTCAGTCTGGTGACGCAGTGCATTTTCCTTCAAGGCCAAAATTCAGGTAGCCCTAGAGGGCTCATTAGGAAAAAATATTTGGAGTAAAAGGGGTACCAAGCCGGCAAGTACTTGGTAAGTCATCATATTTTTTTTATTTTAGGCGAGATTTCACTTTGTTTACTGATTTTTGGAGTGTCACACTTATTCACTGTCAGTCTGGTGACGGCTTTTTGTCTTGGAACGACAAACGTGTGACGAAACATGTGCTTAAGCTTTTTTTCCCTAAAGTTTTAACCTTTCCTCAACCTTTCCTCAACTTTTCCTCAATGTTTTGTTTCATTTTGGTACCATAAGTTGGTGGAAAAAATTCGAAATCGGCAAATGTCAGTCTGGTGACGGTCATTCCAACGGTCAGTCTGGTGACGTCGTCGTAGTGGTTGGCAGACTGCGAAGAGGCAAAAAAGAAATGACTAGCCAGAGAAAACTGTGCGAAAAAGAAAGAAATGATGAAACATTATAGTAAAAAATGCTGGAGTACACATTTTGTCTTAGGTTTTGAGAAAAAAAAAAAAAAAAAAAAAAAAAAAAAAAAAAAAAAAAAAAAACGTCACCAGACTGAGGATGGCTTCAACCTTCCCTAAATACTATTACCAGGCTGACATTTGGCTCTATATGACAAGTTATAAAACATATTCAGAGCTATCCATACACCATCTTAAATTTTTTCGTGGCAGGTATGAACTTTTTCTATCCAAAAACTCAAACCTGCAATAAAAATACGGCAATTTAACAGGCTGGAAGCTCAAAATAATATAAAAATTGCCTAGGCATTGAGCAATTTGACTTGCTAACTCTTAAACTTTGCCTGTTCATATTTTTTTGGTGATTGGGTTGTAGGACCTTTGTTAAACATGCATTAATACCAGACTGACATCAAAACGTATTTTTCCGTTTTAAAAGCCCGCAGTTCATTTCGAAATCATATAAACGAGTGCTGCACGATATTTTATCGTACAGATTATGGTTGCAAGATGGTAAAAAAATGTTCCTTCATACGATAAGATGAGATTCAATTTTAACTTTTTTGGGAACCCGTTTTCTCCCATTAGCTGAAATCCACCCACATTCACATCTCTCGGATGAATGTCTGAAACAATTGATTTCTTCCGAAGACAAAAGAAAAGATTACTTTATATGTCATATCCAAGCTGTGGAACGAGCAGTAAAACTGATCACCGAAGCCTCGTCCACAGTTTGTGGCCCGGAAGCGCACGATGGTTTCATTCGGTCCAGATTGTTCGCGCGTAAACTATCGAAAGTGGACACATCTGCACCCACGAAAGATTTAAATGATTATTTGAAAGCAGGACCCTCCACCCTCCTCCTCCAGTAGACTCAATTAGTGATGAGGTCATCGCATGGGACATACTACATCGTGACGTCTCCACGTCTCACTATTCGAATCTGTTGAAAAACAACTCAACTATGATGCTTTCTCATCGAAGTGTTAAGAATCTGATCAAATCTGTACCAATATCCGATCATCTGGCTAATAACCATTTCCTCACATGGTTGGGAGGAGGGAGGGAATGGGAGGAAATCGCGAAGCAGCCACCGCCACGAATGAAATCTGGGTAACGCTAAGAGCTGCTTTCATTTAAATGAAAGCATCAGTGGTGTGGAATGCAATTCGGCAACATCGTATTTCGTGCATTTAAGCACGTGTAAGAGATCGAACTATTTTCGGTGCAGAGTTCAATCCCTCTAATCGATATTTTACATGAGTTTAAATGAACGGAATGCAGCGTTGCCCGATTGCAGGCGACGCCACTGGTAAAAACGCTGCTGGTTGTAGGTATGTTACCGCCTCCTGATCACCATTTTAGTTACTTTACACGTGTTAACTCGTTGACCGTTGGCTCAATCGTTAAATCATCAGAGACAAAACTTGTTGAAAATTTAATTTACAACAAATTTTTACTCTTACGATTTTTCATTTAAACCAAAGGTTTTGCCGTAAATCGCAGTTTTTCCGCTATAGACGTGAAATCGGCCGATTTTGGAGTTTCCTCGCTTTAGCGCCGATTTTTCAATTTTACCGCCAAATGAGTGGTCCTAGGCAAAAAATGGTGGGAACATTTTCGATGCAAAATTAAATTTGCTACTCGCTCAATAAAACCGATTTTGCCTATCTCTCATTTTGAAGGCGCTGTGACCGAAAAACCGTCATTTTTTGCCATTTTTCGAAAAATCGTCAAATTTCAAGGTCATTCCGGCACCACTAAATATTGACCAAATCCAAAACGGTTGAACGTGCATTCATTTGACACCAAAAGGCAACCATTCCGCACTAGCCCTTTCCCCTAGCCGAAAAAAGGTCAAAAATGATCCACCCTATGCCGGGCGCTAGTAAATTCCGCCGAAATTGGGTAAATTCCGCCGATTTTTCATCCACCGAAAGTGTAAATTACGCCGATTTCCAATCTAACGAGAGTGTAAATTCCGCCGATGAGGGAGGAGGAAAATGTTTTTGGAACGGCAGTAATATTTGATACGAACGCAAGTATAAGATTGAGGTGTTATCTGTAAAAGCTTGTTTGTGGAATCTGCGAAAGCATCAGTGAACTAGGTGTAAAGCTGATAACGGCCGACAAATATGCTGTGTTGCCAACTTATAAGCAGGTCAAAGGTTTAATTCAATCCTCTTAGCATCGAAGGGGTGCCATATTCTGGCAACTATGAGCACATTGGCTGATTTCAAGCGTGCATGACCTCTCCTGTCAAATATCTTCAATATAGATGGAAGAAAAATTTCGTCATGGATTTTTTATATTGAAAGAAAAAAAGGCAAATAAGTGATTTTTCTTTTCTATTGTTTACGACGTGGGGAGCTCTTTACACCCTGATTATTTTATTCGCTCTCCTCTCAAATATCTCTAACATAGATGGAAAAAAAATTTCGTCATGGATTTTTTACATTGGAGCTTTTGAGTCAGCGATCATTCATCATTCAAGTAAATAAATTTATATTTTATACTACTTGAAAATACTGTCATCCTAAAAACATTCGTCGACGGAATTTACACACTCCCATGAGATTAAAAATCGGCGCAATTTACACTTTCGGTGAATGCAAAATCGGCGAAATTTACAATGCGACAAAGTAAAATCGGCGCAATTTACAACCTCCCGTTTGTGCCATAATTCTTGAAATTTTTGAAGATATTTTGGTACTTTGCAGTAGCGGCTCGTGCAATCTGGCAACACTGCTATTTTGCCATTTAAATCTGTGCTAAAAGATCGATTCTAGGTGAGGCACAGCGCCTCACCAAAGAATCGATTATTTTACATAGGTTTAAATGGAGGGAGTCCATTGTTGCCACATTGCACGAGCCGCCACTGGTACTTTGACCATACTCTGATTGTAAAACCAGAACTTTCTGGTTAAAGGACTAGACTCTCCAAGGTTCACATCAGAGGCGTAGCGTGCAATTTATGGCACCGCACCGTTGTATTTTGTCCATTATTTAAAGCCAAATAAGAGGTCGATTGCAAAGGTGCTCACCGAGCACCCAAAAGTTCGATCTTTTTTATGGGTTTAAATGGACGAACTGCGACGATGCCAAATTGCAAGCTGGTTCACATATCGTTGTGCTTTGTGTTGACACCCCGTATATGAAGAAGTGAGTATGTGTGATTGCGTGAATGTGTGAGATTTCTTGATCCGGGTCCAGGTTCATCATTTGTAGCGGGTGACATAAACAACAAACGAACTCAGTGACTCTATAACTCTCTCGATCTTAGAGAGCGTAGCTATAGTCACATATTATAGACACGGCCGTCGCGGCGCGGCCGGGCGCGCAGGTGAGAAATACGATACCTTAATACCTTCTGTCCTTCTACAAAGCTCAAACTCGTGTCGATTATAGTAGGAAATGGGTGGACCCTTAATGTTCGTGTAACTTAAAATAATTCTTCTTGACGCTCACCAATTTCACTTTGACACTCATTAATCTGATCGAATCTCCAATGCTCGATCATTCATAGATCTCTCTTCCCATCTATCCCCCCTCTCTCACTCCCCCACCTTCTCTCTCTCTTTCTCTCTCTCTCTCTCTCTCTCTCTCTCTCTCTCTCTCTTTCTCTCTCTCTCTCTCTCTCTCTTTCACTCTCTCTCATTCTCACTCACTCCCTCTCGCTCTTTCCCTCCCTCCCTCTCTTTTTAGAATCTTAATTTAATTATTAGTTTGCTTGGTGGTACGTTAAGTGTAAGAGAGAGCCTCCAGGCCCACATTTTTGTATCTGTTGTTAGGTTTTTTTTTTTTTTTTTTTTTTTTTTTTTTTTTTTTTATTATTATTATTATTATTATTTCTTTCTTTCAGTAAACTGCGTCAAAATATGTTATAGTAAAAAGTGTCTCATCTCTCTCTTCCTCTCTCTCTCTCTTCCTCTCTCTCTCTCTCTCTCTTCTCTCTCTCTCTCTCTCTCTCTCTCTCTCTCTCTCTCTCCCTCCCTCCCTCTCTCTCTCTCTCCCTCCCTCTCCCTCCCCCTCTCCCTCGCTCTCTCTCTCCCTCCCTCCAAATCTCTAAAGATAGAATACTTTCTTTAGTAAAACTGTATAGAATGTTGCATGAAAAAAATATATGAAAAGAAAATAATTATGTTCTTTACAAAACACTCTATACTTGTGCCTGGGCAAACACAAGTCGTTTTCGCACCAGACTAGACACAAGTTAGATTTGGCAAATACGAGCATAGGGAAGTTGTGTAAAATGGGCCGTGGCTGAATTAAGGCCGATGCAAAAGTGTTCGGAAGTCTGCATCCGAGTGGTGAGAAACGCTGCCAAGTCTACGGCACGAAACTCTTCTTCTTCTTTTTTCAACGGGGTTGTTACGCGGCACGAGTGCTTTGACAAATCAAACAAACTGGGGCCTGGCCTTTATGAATATGGCTTCTCACTTCCCAGACGACTTTCAATTGAGTCTCTCATACTTCGCTCTGCAATTCAGTGTCGCCACATTTACGGTTCCAGACTGTATGATGTATGACGCGTATATTTCCCATCTGAATCAATGCAGAATACAAATATTTGGACTAGAAATTAGGCAACGCTGTTTCCAATTCGAATGAATCCTTGGCCGTGCGAGCGGCATGAGCAATCACTGCCAAAGTCGACACTCGCGGAATCAACAATCTTGTGTAAACATATGCAGAAGTATCGATTACTTTGAATGTTCAATTGTATACTATGAGTTTGAAAAGAAAGCACTCTGGTCGAAATTTTTACCATTTTAAATCTTGGCTACTTTCACAAAATTTTGCAATTTTCAAGTGTTTCAGAACTAAATCATGAAAAAACGAGAATTCTATTGAAAATAACAGGACAATTTAACCCTTAACTGCAGATGAGCCCAGATCTGGAACAATTACTTTGAAGCCTTATCTAAAAGTAGGGGACTTGAGTTGTACTGTCGCTGCATGGTGGGTCACATGTGGAACAGATACTAAACGAGTAAGAATTGTTGATTTTGTCCTAAAGCGCGCAGCACAGGATAGAGAACGTGCAGAGTGGTTGAAAATAGCTTACTGAAAATCTGATCGAGATTTTCTGATTTTCATTGTTATGTTTGGGAGTAACGCAGGGGTACCATATACAAAAAAAAACAACTATTGAAACTTACTAACTTATTTTTTACTACTTTAATATTTCTTTTTTTTAGCCTGAAAACTTTATTTTCAGTTGCATGGATACCTAAATGCGGGTAAGGCCATATTTGGAACAATAGATATTCAGGCTCTTTACCATTGAAATATAATGGAAAGATTTTTTTCACTATTTTTCCCTGTCTCAAGGATCAAAATTGTACTGAAAAAAATTATTTTATTGAAAAAAAAAATCATGCAGTAAAGGGTTAACTATAATAATTACATTCCGGGTGCTTTTTTTTAAAGTTATAGTACCCCTGCTCATCGATTCTTACTCGTAGCGCAGGTTCTTGACCAAATTTCACGAGCCACCACTGAATTAAACCCAATGTGCGTCCCTCGGCAGTGGCGGCTGGTGCAATTAGGCAGCAATGTTTTGCCTCCATTTGAATCTATGTAAAACAATCGATTGTTGCTTTACTATCGAATCGATTGTTTAAAAAGAAATCAAATGAAGGAAAAACAGCGTTCCCACAATGTATGAGCCACCTCTGTGTGTTGTTCAGAAGCGTAAGGGGACCAGTGGCGTCGCGTGCAATTTGGCAACAATGTAATCTATCCATTTAAACTCATGTAAAAGGTCGAATTCAGGGGGTGCACAGTGCACAAGGAAAATTCGATATATTTAATGAGTTTAAATGGAGCAGTTCCATTGTTGCCAAATGGCACGCGACGCCGATGAAGGGGACACAATGAACAAAATGGTTAAAATGATCAACTTTTCTGAGAGCAAGATTACTTGACTCACTTGTTCTGGATACGTTCGAACTAACTGCAAACCAACAAAACAAGTCATCTGATCAGTGCTGGCGTTTCGCGTATAATTAATGACATTTTTTAATTCACCGATGATTCCACTGATTGAGAAAAGATTACACATTTCAGTTCAGTGTATGACTATGGACTGCACGAAAAAACACTAATCTGTAATCTTTTCTCAACCGGTGGAGTCGTCGATGACTTTAAAAAAACTAGCGGATATTTTAATTAATTAACGGAGTTTCCACGGATTAAGGAAAGATTACAGATCAGAGTATTTTCGTACATTACAGTCATACACAGAACTGAACCGTGTAATCTTTTCTCAACCGGTGGAATCATCAGTGAATAGAAAAAATAACATTGATTATACGCAAAACGGCATCTCTGCATTGAACGTCGCTAAGTTAAATCAGACTGGAGGAATTTTTCAGTCGCCGGTACTAATTTACTATATATATGTATACTTGGGGAGAGGGAAACAAAAATCCGAAAAAATTCAAAAGATTTTTTTTTTTTAGTCGAAAATTTTAGCATTTTTCGGAGTTGTTTATTTTATTTCGTAATTTATTTTTTCGAGGACATTAAAGGCAATTATGATGGCGATTACAAGGCGTTTTATTCCGCTCTTTTCTCCTTTCCGCGGCGACAAGAGCAGTGAAGAATAGGATCTGATCTGAGTAAGGACCTAATTAATTATGCAGAAAAACTGACTTGGTATTTTTATGACTTGAGTGCTTTGTTCGGTAAAATTCTTGGAATGTGTATAGAATTTCCACTCTTGCCAAATTTGAGGACGTCACGAGAGTGAACCAAAACTCGTCAATTTTAACTCTTTCAATCACAATGGCGCACAATGATCCAAGATCACGGAAAAAAAAGATTAGTGAAAATAACCATACGGATACCTGATTTTGGCACCTGCTTGATGTTATGGTAAACTTGACCAGAAGTATGGTACATTTACCGATACTTTAAGTAAATTCGACATGCAAGCAGGTAACATCACCTAGTACCTAGTCAAAACGTAGTATAATTCTGATTATCATTACCATAACATCTAGCAGGTGCCAAAATCAGGTATCCGTATGGTTATTTTCACCGTTGTTTTTTTTCCGTGATCGAAAAAAAATTGCCAAAAACTCACAATCAGTAAAAAAAAAAAAAAAAAAAAAAACTTCAAAATTCATCGTTTTCGGCCTGTTAAGCTGAATTCAAAACTTATAGATTTAAATTAGTTGTTACAAGTGTTTTTTGTAATTAAAATTGGTCTTGAAAGTTTATAAATGAAACATTGATAAGAAATTGACTTTCTGATTTTTGGCACTTTTTGATAATCTCAGACCACAGTGAGACGGACACGGGATAGTTTCGCTGACTGCACCACTATGAAGTATGCACTGTAGTCTGAGATCGAAAAAAGGGGCCTAAAATCAGACTAAAATAGTTATCAACAGCTGTAGTTTCTGACCTTTTAGGCCTAATTTGAAACTTTCCAGTGACATTATTAGGGTTGGATAACTTGTTGAAAATATCCTATGCGATTAAAATTGGTGCTAAGAGTTTAGAAATGATAAATTTATGATAAATTAAATTTATGATAAATTTACATTCTGGCCACTTTTTGACCTTCCCAGACCATTACCTTTGGTTACCTGACGATGCAAGAGAAGGACAGCTTCCACACAGAAAAAACAGGGAAAAAAACACTTTGGTAGCGCTGACAAAACTTTTGGTAGAAAAATGACCCAGGAGAAGGCTTTAACCCTTTAAGGGCCAAGCCCGAGTAAACTCGTTTTTCTTCTCTAGTCTACTTCACATTGTTTCAGTCTTCATTCCGGATAAACGCGACTATTGATGAAAACATGTACAAGAGAAGATGTCTTTGGGCGCCTTCAATGTATCGTATAGGCAATTTCAACTCCCCCGAGTACGAACAGTCAACTGCCTTCCCTTTATAAGTGGAAGAGTGGCGTTCTTTTTGAAATAACCGAGTCATTTTTCTACCAGAGGTTTTCTCAGCGCTATTATACCAGAGCGTTTTTTCTGTTTTTTTTTTCTGTGCAGAAGAACAGTTAGTCGCTGACTTGCCATCAATATCTTGAGAACCAATTCAGCCAGATATAAAGCGACATTTTAAAAAAATCAAATGGGACGATACTCAACAACAAAAACTCCACAAACTGTTACGCAGCAGGTCACAATTGGTCAGTTTAGTTTGGTAAGAAATAGCGCTCTCTAAGGATTTTAACTCGGGAAAACAATGAGAACAGAAACGCTTCCATAATTTTAAAACTATCATTATATTCCTCAAGGAGGGAGAAAAAAACCTGCGCAAGGCTCCGCACATTGGCGGATCCTGCAATCTGGCAACAGTGTATTCGTCCCATCTGATTGCATGAGAAATAATCGAACAGTCACGGGGCTATAGCCCCTTCAAGAATCGACCGTACACGGAAAAAAAGATCAGTGAAAATAACCATACGGATACCTGATTTTGGCACCTGCTAGATGTTATGGTAAACTTGACCAGAAGTATGGTACATTTACCGATACTGTAAGTAAATTCGACATGCAATCAAGTAATATCACCTACTACCTAGTCAAAACATAGTATACTTCTGGTTAACATTACCATAACATCTAGCAGGAGCCAAAATCAGGTATCCGTATGGTTATTTTCACCGTAGTTTTTTTTCCGTGTATATCATACATTTAAATGGAAGTAATGCGCAGTTGTCAGATTACTGGTTCCACCTATGGCTCCGCGATTCCCAAACAGTGGCGTAGCGTGCAATTTGGCAGCGTTGTACTGGGTTCATTTAAACCCACGAAAAAGATCGAATTATTGAGTGTTCGGTGAACACCTTTGCATTTGACCTTTTACATGGATTTAAATGGACAAAATACAACGTTGCCAAATTGCACGCTACGCCACTGTTCCCAAACAGTGTCCAAACTAACCTGAGATCCTTGTTTCGTGCGAACCTGTGTTTAAGTTACCGCTGGCCAAAGCTAAAATAATAATATCCAGGCATATATATTTGTCTCACTCTCTCTATGCCTATTAGATCACGTGACGTGTTTGAAAAGGACAGAGCTGAGGACCGTAGTCGGCGTAGTCACTTGATATCATCTCCCTCTATCTTTTTCTAATGCATGAGTTCGTATTGGTTAAAATAGAAAGAACAACGCAAATTCCTGGATATGTTTCTGCCCATGGCCAACACAAATAATGATTTCATTTTTGACGGTGCAGTTTTGATGTCCGATTAAAGTGTCTTGAAGACAGACTCGAACTGATTTGTCGGCCTCTCCGAGTCGCTTTGAACTGGTCCGACCTGACCGCAGTACAATGATCTACGAGATCGTCAAAAAGTGGCCAAAATTCAGAAGAAAAAAAATCATAATCAATTTATCATTTGTAAACTTTGAAGACACGTTTTAACCACAGAGGATAGTTTCAACTGGAGTCCCTATATATGAAAGAGTCTCGCCATACGAGGTTCCATCTCTGATTAGCTGCTGAAAAGTGAAGAAGAAGAAGGGGTCTATGAAGCCTGGAGGCGCGCCTCTTGTTTACATCTTCATGGAACCACCTTCACTGCTGCCCAGCTTTGAGGAAACTCTCGGCATTTTTAGCTTGTACTGATGAAATTTGAATTAGAAATTGATGAAAATGCGTTCAGAACAGAATAAAATTCACGCATTACTTTTAAAACAGGTAGTGAAGCCAACGGGTATTGGAGGCTAGGTTGACCTAACAAAGATTACTTCCACACGAATACATGTATAAGTAATCTTTGGCGGGAAGATCGTTGGATAAAAATGTAAACAAGAGGCGCGCCTCCAGGCTCCTCAGACACCGTCTTCTTCTTCACTTCTGTTCACGTGTCTTGACTCTTTCATACATAGGGACTCTAGTTTCAACTAGTAATGTAAACATAGAAACTCCACTGGAAGTTTTTAAACCAAGCTTTAAAGGCCTAAAATGATGATATTTGTTGGCTTTTTTTTTTTTACTGATTTTTTTGCCATATTTTTTTTCTATCTCAGACCACAGTGCGAAGTCTCTGTATGAATAGTGCGTAAGTGCCGGAAGCATCTCTGCTCTTATAAGCTCTTCGGAGAAAAATCGAAGAGGTAGCAAGAAGAAGAAAAAGGATCGGAGGAAAAATTCTCAAATTTCTCACAACGTCAAGAGCGGATCGGTTTGGTTAAATAGGTATGCGGCGGAATTTTAATCATGGTCGTGATTGCTTACGGTTGCCGCATCTCAGTTACGTTACGGCTAATGCAATTCGGCAACTATAGTTAATGGGTCTGTTGCATACTTTTGCTACAACAAAATAGAACCTTGATTTCTTATGTAAAATTTGGCGAAAATAACGATGCGCACATTAAAAACGTTCAAAATCATCTCATTAACTCGGGAAATCACTTCAATTTCAAACAGCCTGCGCTAAACTAGACACTATTTGCACCGGCATACTACTACATAGACGGAACCACCGTGCATAAGTAAACAACATCGTAACTACAAAATTATGGAATTTCTTTTTTAATACGTGAAATATAAGCTACATTTGCTGTCTAGTCTTTTCGGTTTACCAAAGATTACAAACTAATATAAGAAATATACGCATTTAAACGGAACATTCCAATGTTTGTAAGTTCTGTTCATGTTTACATAAACGAGATGGTTCCATCTATGCAGTTATAAGTCGGTGATATAGTGTCTAGTGTAGCGCGGGTTGTTTGAAATGGAAGGTATTTTCTGAGTTAATGAGTGGATTTTGAAAGTTTTCAATATGCACATCGTTATTTTCGCAGAATTTTACATAAGAATCAAGGTTCTATATTGTTGTAGCAAAAGTATGCAACAGACCCATTCGGCAACTATAGTTAATTTCCATTTAAACCGAGGCAAAAGTATCGGTAGCTTGGGGTAGCAATAGCACCTCCTGAAAGCGTTGGCTTTTCATTGAGGAATACTTTAACATTAAAAGTTCAAAGTCGAAGACAAGTTTTGTTTAGTTTTTAAGAAATGGAAATTGAAAAGTCGCCAAAGATCGTGGTATAGGTGCGCCTATACACTTCTGAAACGAACTTTAAGCGTGTATTTGATTGCCCTCTATTTAATTTTCCTACCTCAGGCACGAATATATAATTTTCTACTGGGAAAAAAAAAAAAAAAAAACCCTCAAATGAAGTCATTTTCACATATCTTTACTAAACATCTGTACTCTGAAAGCTACTAAAACCTCTTGCCTCATTGACGCCTGATGTATTGTCCACCAGGCTTGGAAGTGAAGAAGAAAACGATATGAAATGTATAACTCTTTCATTTATATGGGACTCCCGACTCTTTACACTCGACCTCTTAGGCAGGGAATTATTATCCGATGAGATATGACGAGATATAGGACAGGTCGGCTGTTTAGCCCGGTCTAAAAGTAAAGGCTTACAGGCCAGTGTAAACTAGACATTATACTCTATCTACAGGGTAAGGCGAAAGTTACGCCCACACCATGCAATAACTTCTTTCCCTTGTTGAGATTGAGAAGTAATCTATTTCCAACCATATTTAAACGTAAAAAAAAAAAAAACAAAACAAAAGTAAAAAGAATCGAGGGTTAATCTCAGTGGCGTAGCGTGCGCAGTATGGAAAGTTTGTACAGTGTCCGCTTAAACCCATTTAAAATATCGAACTATTGGGTGTTCGGTGAACAACTGATTTACTTCCTGATTTTTTGCCACTTTTTGACGATCACGTGATCATAGTGGGCTGGGTTCAGACGGTTTAAGTAGAACCAGTGTTGCCAGATGGAGGGTAAAAAGCCGTATCGTCCCCCATTTAAATCAATAGAAAACATACGGCTTTTTCACCCCAATCTGGCAACACTGGGTAGAACTGACGTTAGGGGGTGAGGGGGTGCGTACATTTTGCCCCACCCTCTATAATACTGAAGTGTACAAGTGCTGCGAGATTAAAGTTTCTTTCTTACCATGGATGACGTGGGTTTTTATGAAGCGCCCAATAGGACAAGGGATCATAAAAAATCAAGTGCGCCTCTTCCTAAGAAACCTTCATTCAATTCCAACGCTGATTTTTTAGGAAGAGCAAACCTCACGTTCGCTTGGTACAGTGTCAAACGAGCGTACAAAATATAGGGTATTTTCGAAATAGTGATACCAAATACACTCTAAAAGTAAAACGATATTTTTTAACAGGGCGTTTGTAACTTCTCTTAGCCCTTTCAGCACTGGCGTCGCGTGCCATCTGGCAACAATGCAACTGCTCCATTTAAACTCATTAAATATATCGAAGTTTCCTTGTGCACTGTGAACCCCCTGAATTCGATATTTTACATGAGTTTAAATGGATAGAATACACTTTTGCCGAATTGCACGCGACGCCACTGCCTTTCAGACAATCAAATTGGACCCTAGAAGTGGCTACAAACTAGGTCTTAGGGTTACCGGTACGCTTCAGTGGACTAGCGTGCAATTTGGCAACGTTGTATTATGTCCATTTGAACCCATGAAAAATATCAAGCTATTGAGTGTTCAAAATACATGGGGTAGAGGTAGACGGTAATGGGAGTCCGTGGAAATCGTCGTTCTGTGTTACCTGTTTTTAATGGGGAAGGGGGTGACACCCGGCACTTCCCCCCCCCCCCCCAGAAAAACACCTAGTGGCGCCACTAGCCCAGCACGAAAGCTTGCAATAGGTGTCCAATTTTCCAGCTCGATTTTGGTCGACCCTCTTCGAAACGACAGTCAATAGTCACCTGATGTTGATTGATGAGCAAAAAGGGAAAGCTCTGATTGATATACGGAGCGCGTAGTTTGAATTCGCAAAGCAAAACCAAAACAAACCCCATTTCCGTTTCCGGGACCAATCACAACTGTTCGTTATTACAGGGGTGTTGTTTGATGGTGTTTCCGAACCATAGCTGGTTTGGTAACACCCTGTATACTCATATGTGTGTGCGTGTGAGTGTGTGTGAGTTGAATGGTGGATGAGTGTAGGCAAGCATGCGCGGTATTCACTTATTCATTCAGCGTTGAAGGGGGCCGAAAAAAGAAAAAGAAAAAAATAAATCCGTCAGTGTCACTTAACCAGCATTACTCGGCAGTTTTCTCTTATTTATCTCGGATTGTGTGTCTTTCTCCCTCTGTCCGTCTGTACCCTGTACCTCAGTTCAGAGGTGGATCCAAGATTTTATTCTCTCTCTCTCTCTCTCTCTCTCGACTCAACTTGAACGCTCGTGCTAGAAGAGGATGGGAAGATGGGCTACCACGTGACTTAAGCCAGAATCTCTGTCCTTCTTTATCACAAGCGTTCAAATGGTATAGGAGAGAGAAACAAATTCCTGTGTCTGCCTTTGCCTTCAGTTTCTCTTGCCTTCCATTTCTCTTTCTCTTCAAGGTAGTTGATACTCATACACATACACCCCCTCTCTTACCCTCCGAGTTGCGTACCACCCCCGCCTTCCCTCTCCCACGACGGAAGGGTCGTTGTCCGGCCAGCACATCATATTTTCATTCCTCTCTTGCCCAAATCAGATGACCAGCGGTGCCATATTTCAGTATAAAAGCAACTGATTTCCATCCAGTGGCAAATCCAGTCGAAGGCAAATCCAGTGGCGGTCCGTGAGTCAAAATGGGGGAGGGAGGGGTGGAAAGTCGATAATTGTTTTTCTTTTGGGGGGGGGAGGCTGTTTTTAGGAGACGTTCAGAAAGCTAAGATGAAGGAAGTTCAATGAGGAAAATCAATGAGTAGATAATCGACTAATTTGTAAGAGGACTCAAAGATCTGATGTCCCACTTGATGCAAGTATTCAAGTGGCGGACTGTGCAATGTGACACCAACGGATTCTTTCCATTTAAATCTACGTAAAATCAGTGGCGTCGCGTGCAATTCGGCAACAATGTATTCTATCCATTTAAACTCATGTAAAATATCGAATTCAGGGGGTTCACAGTGCACAAGGAAAATTCGATATATTTAATGAGTTTAAATGGAGCAGTTGCATTGTTGCCAGATGGCACGCGACGCCACTGCGTAAAATAATAATCAATCTTCATGTGATACACTGAATCCGTGAGAAATCGATACTTTCAAACAGGTTCAAATGGCAAAAAACATGGTTGCCAAATAGCACAAGGCGCCACTCCAGTATTCGCATCAGAAGTATGGAAGTATAGGTATACTGATTTCTTGCTTTTTACTAAAGTAAACACAACATGTACGTCACTTCCTCGGATTATATTATAAGGATGAGGGAAGGCTTGAGCCCCCCTAACAGTGGCTTAGCGTGCAATTTGGCAACGTTGTAATGTATCAATTTAAACCCATTAAAAAGATCGAACTATGGGGTGTTCCGTAAACATTTTTGAATTCGACCTTTTACATGGGTTTAAATGGACACAGTGCAACGTTGCCAAATTGCACGCTACGCCACCGACCCCTAAGGCTCCCCAAAAAGCCTACTACGCTACGACTAAAGGTGTTTAACTCTTCTTGAATTTTTTATGTTTAATGATGGGAACGGAGCTTCAGAAAATCAATGGGAACCTAGCTACTTTGTGGAACTACCCTATATGATACACATACAACTAACATGTTCACTGTACATCATCAGTAAAGGATCTTTCGTATCTTCGGCCATAAATATACATAAATACATAATGAGAATGGGATCATTAGAGACCTCTTTTGTTAATTGGCGATCAAGACCGCGTCTTGGTGAGCACTGAACAGGACTCCTCACTCCTCAGCATTGTTGCCAGCTTTTTCTATAGAATGACCAACTTTTATACAAGCAGTCAAATGGGAAAACTCGGATGAATATACGAAAACTGGCAACACTGCGACGAGGCATTAAAAGCAGGGCTGCCGTTTTGCGTATAATCAATGCTATTTTTCTAGTCACCGATGATTCCACCAGTTGAGGAAAGATTACATAGTTCAGTCCAGTGTATGACTGTATTGCACGAAAATACTCTGATCTGTAATCTTTCCTTAATCGGTGGAAACTCCGTTGATTAATTAAAATATCCGCAAGTTTTTTAAAGTCATCGACGACTCCACCGGTTGAGAAAAGATTACAGATGCGAGTATTTCAGTTTATCATAGTCATGCGCTGAACTGAACTGTGTAATCTTTTCTCAACCGGTGGAATCATCGGTGACTAGAAAAATAGCATTGATTCTACGCAAAACGGCAGCCCTGATTAAAAGGGTATGTTGATGCTGTGCCGACCGTCGAGAACGAAGTCTAGTCTCTAGCGCGATGTGGACCTACGTTGTCAAACTTCACATAGCAAGGAAACTTTCAGGGAAAGACGTAAAATGGGGCTGTTGCACACTTTCGCTATAAGTGATTTAATACAGTCGGTTCTGTGTAAAAACCTTCAAAAATAACGATGGCAGCACTAAAAACTTCCGAAATCCACTCCTAAACTCAATAAATGCTTTTGTTTGCGAGGGCGTAAAGGTGGCTGAGGGTAGTAATAATGGGAGATTCCCATCTAAAAATACTGTAACTCCATCAAGAAGGGACCAATAAGAGACTACTTTCATGTGACACCAGTGTCAATAGGTGTCACAGTACTATTCATCGGATGTGGATCACTACTCTCGTGACTAATTTCTCTGTGAATCATCCTTGTCAGCATAGAGAGAGTGACGAAATTAAGATAGGAATCTCCCATGATTATTGCCCTCAGCCGCCATTACGCCCTCGCAAATAAAAAAGTTGACTGTGGTATTAGGAGTGGATTTCGGAAGTTTTTAGTGCTGCCATCGTTAGTTTTGGGGGTTTTTACACCAGAATCGACTGAAAAATCGCTTATAGCAAAAGCGTGCAACAGTCACATTCTAAGAATTCTAGGGGAGCTGGCCAGTGACCAGAGTCTTAAAATACTGACTCTGATTCAGTGGCGTAGCGTGCTCTGATTGGCTGATGGCACCCATGCTACCATTGCCACCCATTGTACCTTCATTTATGATGAATCACTTTCCTCAGCATAAAAAATTGCAATTCAATTACTTAGACTCCCTCATTGAGACCCGTTAATACATAACAGCCATCCTAGAATTTTGTTTACACGAGAATTAATTGAGTTTTCAGGGATAAAATCTGGAACATTCTGAGATTCCCGACGGAGATGTTATTTTCAAATGATTTTACATCAGATGTGACCCTCTATATTGATCTAGCAATGGTGCACTAAGGTCTGGAATCCAAAAAAAGTGGCAAAAAATTGGTAAATAACAGTAACACAAAATCATTGTTTTCGACCAATCAAGCTTCATTTGAACTTTCCAGTGACACTTTCAGGTTTAACTAACGTGTTGTAAGTGTTACTTTCTGAATTTTAGCCACTTTTTGACCATCTCAGACCATAGAGCGGTGTGCTAAAAACCAAACAACAAGACCGTCGCCATCAGGGCTGCCGATTTGCGTAGATTTAATGGCATTTCGAGATTCACCGAAGATTCCACCGGTTGAAAAAAGATTACAGAGTTTAGTTCAGTGTGTGACTGTAATGCACGAAAGTACTCTGATCTGTAATCTTTTCTCAATCGATGGAAACGCCGTTAATTAATTAAAACATACCGGTTCAGAAAAGATAAAAGACGCTAGTATTTTAGTGCATTACAGTAATACACTGAACTAAACGCTGTAATCTTTTCTCAACCGGTGGAATCTTCGGTGAATTTAAAAATGTCATAAAATCTACGCAAATCGGCAGCTCTGGTCGCCATACCATCAACTACTCGTAGACATCAAGAGTATCAAGACACATAGGCAGAAAATGGCAGATCCAGAAAATTGTCCTTCTTTCTCTTGACCATTTGAATGCATGTGTTAGAAAAGAATGAAGATGGGGTGAAAATCACGTGACTGCACCCCTAATACGTCCTTTTCTAACACACGCGTTCTAATGATAGACGAGAGATAAGGATAGATTCTTGGATCCGTCAAAGTCGAGACCGGTCGTCATTTCGCCGTTATTACAGCGTGGAGAACCAGGAAGAACAAAACCGGGAAACGAAGGTGGGAAATAACGAGCGGGTTATTAACGATAGACGAAGGGGATGAAACGTGGGCGGAGTGAGGGGGGGGGGTTGAATCTGCGTGCCGCGTGGGCGTCAGAGGGTAACGTCCGATCCCGACGCTGACAGCCGCGTCGCGATGGAAGAGTTGAAGAGAGCGACACACAACCGACGCGTCGCGGGATCGCACACTGACACACCAACACACAAATACACAAGCAACAAGAGGAGCGACGCGACGACCTCTGAGGGCCGTGTTCAAGGTCACAACCGACACCGCGGCATGGCAGGGCAGCGGAGCGCACCGGTTCGTTTGGCGCACCGTGGACTGAAAAGTTAATTTCACCGGACAAGAAAAATGTTGATTTTTTTGGCATTAAAAAACTTTTGGATGTGTTATTTTCTTGAAAAAAATCATGTTGTTTGACTCGAGGGCCTGTCCGTGGGCAAGGTTATAGATTAAAGAGGTGTGCTCATCTGACTTCGCGCCACAAATTCAGTAGCGCGCAGTTCAAAATCACTGCAGGCAAGATGGCCGACAAAAGCAGAAAACGTATACTTACTCTTTGCAGAAAACATTGGGGCTTCCCTCTGCAGGAAAGCAGGAAACAACCCAATGTTTTCTGCAAAGAGAATACGTTTTCTGCTTTTGTCGGCCATCTTGGATCTGGATTTTGAACTGCGCGCTACTGAATTTGTGGCGCGAAGTCAGATGAGCATACCTCTTTAATCTATAACCTTGGTCTGTGGGTGCTTTCAGGAAGGGGGGTCACTGATTTAATGGTTAGGGACTAGCTCTGAGCTCTAGTACGTGGTGATTATAAATTTTCCTTTTATTGATCTTTTATTTCATGTCTTTATCTACTAACTTACTTATCTACTAACCTAAGTATTTATTTTGTTTATTTGTTTTCTCTCTTGATAACAAATTTTCGGTTCATATTTTATTTTGTATTGTTTTTATACATCTATGAATCTGCTCAACTAATTTAATTTATTTACTTATTTATTTATTTATTTATTTATTTATTTATCTAATTATCTATTTATTTATTTATCTAATTATCTATTTATTTATTTATTTTGTCACTTATTTACTTATCTATTATTAATATTACTATTATTTCTTATTCTTTCTTTCTCTCTCTCTCTCTCTCTCTCTCTCTCTCTCTCTCTCTCTCTCTCTCTCTCTCTCTCTCTCTCTCTCTCTCTCTTCCTCTCTTCCTGTTTACTTATAGTGTTGGGTTAAATGTAAGAGAGGGTCTTGGAGCCCTAATTTTGCCTCGTGCTTAGTGAACTTTTTTTCTTATTTTTTTTAATTTATTTTTTCTTTATTTATTCCTTTTTTCTCTCTCTCTTTTTTTTGTGGTCTTATTTTGTTCCTGACTTGTTTCTCTCTTTATTTCTTTTCTGTGTGTTTGTACATCAATGTATATCTTGAACAAAAAAAAATAAACATCGATTCATCATCATCATCACTTGTAAGCTCTGAAATGAATACATTTCACACATTTTTTAAGTTATCTTGCTTTTAAATGTTCACAATCTTAATTTTCATCCGTAAAATTATGTCCGGGTAATTCCATGTTTCGAACCACTGTGTGGCACGGCGCGAGAAGAAGTTGGAGGAGTCACTTGAAACTCCAACAGTCAACGGCTCCGCGGTTTGCTGCCTACCGCTAGACGTTTGCTCGCGCCGCTGCACCAGGCTCAGGCACCTCCGCCGCTGCTGCTGCATCAGGAATCAGGAATCAAGAAATGCCACCGCCGCCGCGCTATAGCACTCGCACTCCACAAGTTGGTCACAATCGGGAGGATCGAAAAGATGGATGGTCATTCGGTTTGCGGCGATGCCAAGTTGTCCATCGGGGTTGGCTCAGTTCGACCGCCTGTGAATCCAACAGAGATATCCCACATAAAGCGAATTTTTCGGGATCGAATATCTTTACTTTTTTGAACTCGCTTCTTGATAAACTGAAGGTAATCACCGGAGGGAATTTAGTTCTGTCAAAGGTTAGGTTTTTATTGTTAATCATATTCGATTGCGAAAATTAGCTTATAAACTGTTTCAGCGACAGTCTGGTGTGCATGAAAGCACAAGCACTGTACAGTCGGGCACAAACAGAATGTCAGGACTCAGGCGACCCCTTAGTTTTGGCTTATTGTTAGGTAGGCAACCTGCCATACAATTCAGAGTCTAAACAAAAAGCCCCCCTGGATATGGCCTTGGCTTGAGTGGTCCTTGACATTCTCCCATTTATAACTGTGCAACAGGAATGATTATAAACATGCAGTAATATTGTTAGCTACTTGGAAAAGTGTCTTCAAAACGCTTCATTTGTTGATGCCCTGCACGCTCTGTCCCATTCCTTTAATACAGAATACACTGTTAAAATTACAAATCTCAAGGAATGCTCAAGCCAAGGCCATCTCAAGGAAAAATTTTCGTTGAGTCTCTGAATTACACCCACAAAGTTATTGAGGTGTACTTTCAGTGGGTGGCCAGGTGGCCTGGATCCAGGAAGCGACAAATATTATTCGTGTCCCCAACTGCAACTGTGCGTTCCAACTGTTACCTTTCAAGAGCTCAATTGGGCTCTTGCAAACTTTTGCTACAGGGGATTAACGAGTTAATTCTTGCATAAGAACCTGTAAAAATGACGATGAGAACACTAAAAAAATACAAAATTTACTCTCAGAATCGGGCTTAATGGCGGAGAGACAAAGGTATCATGGGAGATTCCTATCTAAATTCAGACATATCTCTGTGTTTCAGTAGAGAAAGTGAAATAATAGACAGAAGTATCCCGCATGATACCTGCGTTGAACTCCATTACGAGCTTGCCGTTATAGCAATTATGTGATTTTATTACTGAATTGTAGACTTTCTTAGTGTGATTTTCGTGATTTCCGCTGGTCTTTGCATCAGATTGCACTGTTTATTTGCTTATAGCAAAAGTTTGCAAGAGCCTCGATAGACATTTTCCGCCGTATTTAATATTATAAATACATTTCACGGATCGTTAAATGCTAATCTGCTTGAAAAAGCTGGGACAGGTCTACAACAGCTCTTAAACACCAGTTTAGGTTTTTTGTATATAAAACGAATAAATTTAGCAACGTTGCCATCATAACGGCAATGACTTAAAAAAAGCAGCCGGACTATGGCGCCGAGTCTGCGGCACGATATGGACGGTCGCTGATAAAACTCGGGTATATCTGGTACATATAAAAGGCATAAAAATTGCTCGGCTCCGTGGCAGAAGGCAGAAACTGCCTAACTTGCTCGGCAATCAGCAGGGTTGCCATTCGACATGAATTTGCCGGAATTCTCGACAACCGTAGAGGAATGAAACAAGACAATTTCCGGACATAATTTTACAAATAGAAATCAATAGTATAAGGGTCATTCCATTTTAAATCAACCAAAATTAATGAAATGTGTTGCTGCCTAGTCATGGATTTTGGTAATATTTTGTGGGGTGATTGTAACTACTTTTAGTAGCTTAAAACGTATTTTTTCATATTTTTTTAGCTTACGGCCCCTGAGATATAGGCAACCGGAAATTCAAAAATTGCGATTTTAGGCTTATCTTGGAACGCGTGCCACAGCCTTAATTCTCAACGGAAAGATACGGTTGAGGTCTCATTTTGATACGTTTTGTGACTTTTTTTCATTGTTATAGGTCGTTTTTCATTAATTGAAGGTTTAGCAGGTTGCATACCTATTTGAACTTTGGTGACCCTATTGCAATTTTTCCGATCTTTGATAATTTTTTTTAATAGGATAGCGTTGGTAGAAAAAATTCATTCTTTCCAAGCTTTAAGTACACTATTAAGAGTACCTGCTCAAAAAAAATTGGATCTCCTGAGCAATTTTTTCTAGTTGAAAGAATTGCTTAAAGTCGGCTGAAATTAAGAAAGACCCAACTTTGAGGTTAAAAAAGTCGATGTGGGGATTCATGAAAAAATCTTAAAAAATAACTAAAATCACCGCTTTTATGTCTACTTTCAATATCTGAAGTCGAAAGTTTGTGTATTTGATCGCCACAGTCGAATTTTTTTTTTTCAAAATTGGTAAAAATACAATTTGCTCGATCACACGCGATTGAAGCGAATAGAAGAGCCAACTCTTTGAGGTTTAATAATCTCGCAAAATCTCTAAAATGATCGCTTTTAAGTCCTTTTTCAACGCCTGAAGTCGAACATTTGATTACTGAAGCGCTTCAGTTGAAAAACAAGTTCGTAAAATCGGTAAAAACACAATTAGCACGGCCACAATCTGAGCTCAATTCAGGGCATAGGGGCTTCGCGTGAAATTTTACCAATTTTACAAGCTTGTATTTCAACTGAAGCGCTTCAGTAATCAAATGTTCGACTTCAGGCGTTGAAAAAGGACTTAAAAGCGATCATTTAGAGATTTTGCGAGATTATTAAACCTCAAAGAGTTGGCTCTTCTATTCGCTTCAATCGCGTGTGTTCGAGCAAATTGTATTTTTACCAATTTTGAAAAAAAAAAAATTCGACTGTAGCGATCAAATACACAAACTTTCGACTTCAGATATTGAAAGTAGACATAAAAGCGGTGATTTTAGTTATTTTTTAAGATTTTTTCATGAATCCCCACATCTACTTTTTTAACCTCAAAGTTGGGTCTTTCTTAATTTCAGCCGACTTTAAGCAATTTTTTCAACTAGAAAAAATTGCTCAGGAGACCCAAATTTTTTTTGAGCAGGTACTCTTAGTAGTGTACTTAAAGCTTGGAAAGTATGAATTTTTTCTACCAACGCTATCCTATTAAAAAAAATTATCAAAGATCGGAAAAATTGCAATAGGGTCACCAAAGTTCAAATAGGTATGCAACCTGCTAAACCTTCAATTAATGAAAAACGACCTAAAGCAATGAAAAGAAGACAAAAAACGCATCAAAATGAGACCTCAACCGTATCTTTCCGTTGAGAATTAAGGCTGTGGCACGCGTTCAAAGATAAGCCTAAAATCGCAATTTTTGAATTTCCGGTTGCCTATATCTCAGGGGCCGTAAGCTAAAAAAATATGAAAAAATACGTTTTGAGCTACTAAAAGTAGTTACAATCACCCCACAAAATATTTCCAAAATCCATGACTAGGCAGCACAGGCTCTGGTTGATTTAAAATGGAATGACCCATAATCAATAAATAGCAAGATAACTTAAAAAGGCGTGAAATAATTTCGTTGCTAGACATAATAAGGCAGTGAATGAATGACATATAACACTCGAAAACTAATCCACAATCGGCTTGAATTCATCTTGAATTTGTCTAAAAAAAGAACAAATTTAAATTCTGCGAAGATTCGTAATAATCTAGAGGAGGAGGGAAAGGGGGCCCACCTTCTATTTCAAGAGACACCCGAAACTATTCTTCATGTTGTGTTATGTTTCTCCAAGAAAAACAAAAAAAACGAAAATTGAATTGATAATTCGGCAAAATAAAATGTTCCATTAGTTGAGTGCTTGAACTTTAGACCAATAAATAAGAAAAGCATTCCTTTGAGATTAATCAACATTAATTTCAAAGGGACATTGGTGAAAAACCCGAAACAATAGATCACAGTGCTGCCAGATTGAGCAAAAAAATTACAAGTTTCCCATAGTAAATTTAACGTAAACGTAACGAGTGTTTTTTTCGCTCTTTTTTCCGAAACTATAGGCAGAGGGAAGAGGGATGGATTCAGTTGCGACTCGTTCAATGGGGCAGTTGCAAGGGTCTGAAATGTTGTGTTTTTCATAAAGAAAATGAAAGTACTTGATGAGCTGAGAACAAAGATGCCTTTGGTTTCTAATTAAGTCTCATTGTTCCAGAGACGAGATTTTCGCCCAAAATACATTGTTCTAAATGGGATTTCCGCGTGGTGACGTCACTACGCACACAATTTTTCGCAACTTAATACACATGTGTATCTCCAAAACCGGAACGCTTAGGGATAAACCAAAGGCACCATTGTTCTCAGCTCATCAAGTACTATCATTTTCACTATAAAAAACACAAAATATCAGACCCTTGCAACTGTTCCATTCGGCAACAATGTTTTTCCTCCATTTGATATTATGTAAAACAATCGATTTGATAGAGAAGCTTGCAGCGCTGCTTCACCAACAATCAATTATTGTACAATGTACATAGATTCAAAAGGAGGAAAAACATTGTTGCCAAATTTCACCAGCCGCCACTGGATGGATTGACCCTTCAGCAATACGATTGAATCCCAAAAAGTATTCAAATCTGAAATAATTTTGCTAATCGGAGGAATCGCCTTTGACTTTCAGTATTTTTATTCAACTCATAAGCGAATCGGCAACCCAGCCAATTAGTTCGGTCGCGGCATTGCCAAAACGCAGGGCTGCCGTTTTGCGTATAATCAACGGTATTTTTAGATGCACCGATGATTCCACCGGTTGAGAAAAGATTACACAGTTCAGTTCAGTGTATGATAATACGGCACATACAAATAATACTCCGATTTGTAAACTTTTCTCAATCGATGGAATCGCCGTT